>CM038145.1:113712874-114120982 GCA_021437245.1 Aegilops speltoides
GAAACGCTCAAGTTCTTGAGAGCACGCACAAGCACCAGGTGTTATCTTCGACACTAACTGGGATTGCTCCCAGTTACCTCGATTATACTATAACCTTTCAAACAGTGGATTCACTCTCTACTCTTGAGCTTCTCCCCAGTTACTAGAATCAACCTAGAATTTGCACTTTGTCCCCAGCTTGCACCATGATTGTGCCATTCTACCTTGGGTCCCGTCCATTTCCGATGATAGGCAAAATCATCTATGGCATTGTCTTCAACAAGGTCGTCCACATCATCCATTCTAGTCCGAGTATGTCGTTCCCTTGAACTCCGTCAAACGATCATTTGGTAATTACCTCAAGCTGGTATAGAGAATTTCAATGTTTTTTGAATCACAAGTAATTCTTTTTGCCACTTAAGGGATAATTCTACGAGTCACCTCCTCTAAAATGTCTCGTTATGGTAACATGGCAACTCAACTCCTGGCTATGTTGACAACCGTTCACCACCCTCTTAAGTGTGGAACTGTTGTCTATCTAGTGAACCTCCGTCATCTGTTTCACTCCACCCCTTTGGATGTGTGCTTCGTATCTCAGCTCGAGAGATGTTGCTATGTCTCACTCCGTGAGTTGATCCTGAGTTGTTCGGTCAGCGAGAAGATCGATCCTTCTAGAGTTTTTCCTATCCCCCCGTTGTCATGTTGGTTGGAGTTCTCAGAATAAGACGTCGAGACAAAGATGGTGATCAAATCAATGTTCTTATGAAGTGCAAGTTGGATCATGAAGATCGTGTTTGTTCTGTGTCCCCTCTGCCTTCTTACCTCACGTTTTGAATCTCGGGACGAGATTCTTGTTTAGTGGGGGTGAGTTGCCACAGCCTTAGATTATTGCTTGTATTAGTTGCATCTTAGAGCACTTATTTTTCATGTCTAAATTTCTGAAACTTGAACTCAGGAAATTAGAAAGCCTCAAAACTTTTAAAAGAAGGGCAAGAACCCTTTAAATTGCATTCAATGATTCCAAAATGCGCTAAAAATCATTTTGGTAATTTTAGCAAGAGATATATATATATATCAAACCAAAATTCGGGAACATTTTTATGGAATATTTTGGGACATTGAATTTAAATCATATTCTATTTGAATTTGGAGTTATATTCATAATATATAATGAATATATTCTCAAATGCCCTGAGATATTTTATCTATATGTGCAGAAGCCCATTAAGTGACTAAAAAATATCCAGGGGCGTTTTCGCAGTGTTTTCAATTATTTTGAATTTGGAATCAGTGGCAAAGAAATAGACAAAGAAAAGAAAAAAGAAAATAAAACAAAAGGGAAGATAACTTACTTTGCAGCCTACCTGTGGCCCAGCAAGCCGGCTGGCCCAGCCCACCACCTGGCCTCTCCTAGTCACCCCCTTCCTCTCGCCACAAGGATGGGAGGCACGTGCCCAACACGTGCGCCCACACGTCGGCCACCTCCTGCTTGTCTGCCTTCCTCCGGAGCCCCCCAGGACGACACTGCGCCACCCCACAGAACCCCCTCGACCCCTCCCTCGTCCTCACGTCTTCTCTGCCTCTCTTCCCCGCTCTTCTCGCTCATGTCCGAGAGCGCCGACAAGCACCACCGCGTCCACCGGGCTCCCCTCGTCCCTCTGCCTACTCCAACGGATCCGCCTCGACCACCTCTTCCTCCTCGCCAAGCAATGCACCGCGGGAAGCTCTACTACGCCTCCATGCCATCGTGTTCAACCCCGGGCGCCGCTGATGGCCGACTCCGGTTCGCCGTTTTCAACGCCTCCCTGAGCCCACTGGCCTGCTCTGCGAGTCCGCCGTGAGAATCTTGTTGTTTCCCCTCTCTTCTCCCCCTTGATTACGTGTCGTAGCCATCGCTACCATCGAGCCCAAGAGCTTGGCTCCACCGGCGATGTCGCCACCGTGGGCTGAGCTTGACCCAATCATGCCCTTGCACCGCATCTTGCTCCTAGTGCCTCCAGGAGGCCGCCTAGCCCCTTTGCTCGCTCCCCTGCTTGTTCTAACGTCGCGCCTGTGCAGGCAGTAGATCCGACCGCCGCCCCTCTCACCGTCATCAGCGATTCCGGCCACCTAAGCACCACCCACCACGACCGGTCGACGCGCCTTGTCACGCTGCATCAGCAGGACCCAGCCGCACGAGCTCCCGTCGCCGGAGCTGGCCGGATGGGCAACCCCGTCGAGTTCCGATTAGCGTCGGCGGCTAACCGCCGTTTGGGATGACGTGGACACAACATTAGGGGCTAATGCGCCACTAATTAAACCCCACAGACACCGACAGTGGCCCCACCACATTAATTAAGTATAAGATTTATTTTTGTTTAGGATTAGATTAAGTACAGTGGGCCCTGACTGTCAGGGTTGACCTGCCCGGTCAGCGTTGACCTGGTCCCACTCGTCAGCCTCTGTTTAGGCCTTGTTACACTGACATGCGGGACCCACAGGTCAGGATTGACCCGGAACAGTCTATTGACCAGTGATGTCAGCATGACGTGTTGCTGATGCAGTAATGTTTTGTTGGGATTTTAAATAAATCAGAAATGATTTATTTATTTCAGAAAATGTTCGAACTTCTAAAAATCATAGAAAATCAAACGTAACTCCAAATGAAATAATTTATATGTGAAAAATGATTAGAACATCCCAATCTATCCATATGTACCATTTGCATGCCCATTAGAACAACTTATGACTACTGTTTAGGACAGTTCAATTAAATGGCATTTAAGAAATCACATATGGAGTTTGAATTTGAATCTTTGATTCAAACCAACTTCATTTAATTTGGTTGATAGTTGCATTAGCTCAAACCACAACATATTGCCATGTCACATTCATGCATCATATTTTTGCAAGTCATTGATTGTGTTTTCCTTTCTGTTGCCGGTAATTGTCCTCCTTCAGTAGATGTGCTCCGGCGATGAGTTCGTTGACACCGATGAAGAACTATACTATCTTCAGAAATGCCAGGCAAGCAAAACCCCCTTGTTCATTCCAATACAATCCCATTCTCTCACTCCTGCTCTCTTTTACTGCATTAGAACAATAATGATTCAACTATTACTTGCTGCGGTAGTTGAACCCCTTTCCTCTGCATGACTTGTCATTGCCACAGTAAATAGATGAAACCCACTAGCATGAGTAGGAGTTGTTTAAGCCCCGATGTTCCTACTCATTCATGTTTGTTTACCCAGGTCTGATTCATCAGGGATGAATTGGAAAGTTGTGAACATGTCCTACTATTGAGAGCTAAGTGTGTGAATATGATTTGGTAAAGGTAGCGGTGAGAGGCCATGTAGGAGTACATGGTGGGTTGTCTCATTGAAACCATCCTCAGGAACTGAGTTCTGTGTTTGTGATCCATGAACACTACTACCACACATTGGAATGCTTAAGTTCCCCTCTCAAATTACTAATCAACTCGATGTCTGTCCAGGAGTTGCAACTAGTTTCTGGTGTTTGTAGGTAGTACTAGTAGTCTACCAAGTGGAACCCGATACAGGTGGGCTTGGGACAAACTAGGTGCAGTGGAACGGTGTACCAAGTGGCACCCGGATGGTGGGCTTGGGAACCCTGCTCACATCGTTTGGGGCCATGAGCGACACCTCGACCGGATCTCCTTGCGGATGGAACCCGAATAGGAGATAAACCTGGACTAGAGTCTTGTGTGGTTAGTCAGGTCATGGCCGACACCCTCGCCAGGCTTCCACTTGAAGGTTGCCGAGATACATGACGTGTACATGGTGGTAAGAGGTGAGAGCATGTGTGAATAAGTACACCCCTGCAGGGTTAACATCATCTATTCGAATAGCCGCGTCCTTGGTAATGGACCTCTGGGTTACATATACAGTTCATAGACAAGTGAAAGTGGATACTCTAAAATAGCAAGATAAGCGTGAGTGCTATGGATGGCGTTCTCGTAGGGAGACGGGAGCGGATCCATAGAGATGTATTGATATGGTGAATATGTGGACTCGTGTGCGCCACCTCAAAAGAGTTACCTGCAGTCGTAGTTCAGGACAGCCACCGAGTCAAAGCTGGCTTGCTGCAGTTAAACCCCACCATCCCTTTGTTGATACTAATGCATATGTAGTTAGTTCTGATGTAAGTCTTGCTGGGTACATTTGTACTCACATTTGCTTAATTTATGTTTTTGTAGGGAGACTCCAGTTTCACTAGTAGTTCTGTGTGGACTTCGACGTTTAGCTTGTTACCTCAGCTACGATCTTGTGCCCTCTGGAGGGTCTTATAGATAGTCAGGCCTCTCAGCCCTTTTCATTTGTACTTGTCTGTATCAGACATGTTATGCTTTCGTTGTTTGTATTCTCTGAATGTTGGTTCATGAGACCCATGTTTGTAATACTTGGCTCCTCGAAGCCTCTTGAATAAATACTTTGAGTTGTAGAGTCATGCTGTGATGCCATGTTGTATTTTCACATATCGAGCATATTGTGTGTATGATTATTGAAATGCTTGGTATGTGTGGGATCCGACAATCGAGTTGTTTATTCTTGGTCGCCTCTCTTACCGGGAAATGTCTCCTAGTGCTTCCACTGAGCCATGGTAGCTTGCTACTGTTCCGGAACACTTAGGCTGGCACCTTGGGTTTACGAATAGTCATGTCATCTCGGGTTCTTTATCATATGGATAATAGCGGCACTATCATATACGTGAGCCAAAAGGCGCAAACGGTCTCGGGCCAGGTAAGGTGGCACTTGAGGGAATACCGTGCATGAGGCCGCAAAGTAATATGATGTGGTACATGCTAGATCGTTGTGACTTAGGATCGGGGTCCTGACATCAAGGCTTTCCTAAGTATTTCAAAGGCTTCTATGCAATCATCATCAAAAACAAATGGAACATCTTTTAGCAAAAGATTAATAAGAGGCCTGGAAATTTTAGAGAAGTCTTTTATGAACTTTGCTATAGAAACCAGCATGACCAAGGAAACATCTTATACCTTTAATATCTTTAGGGCATGACATTTTCTCAATTGCATCAACTTTAGCTTTATCTACCTCAATACCTCTTTTAGAAATTTTATGCCGAAGGACTATACCTTCGTTCACCATAAAGTGGCACTTCTCCCAGTTCAAGACAAGATTAGTCTCTTCACATCTCTGTAAAACTCGGTCGAGGTTGCTTAAGCAGTCATGGAAAGAAGTTCCGTAAACGAAAAATCATCCATGTATACCTCAATGACATTTTCGAAACAAGTCAGAGAATATAGCGGTCATACATCTTTGAAAGGTAGCTTGTGCATTACATAAACAAGAAGGCATGCGTCCATAACCATAAGTTACATAAGGACAAGTAAAGGTGGTTTTCTCTTGATCTATTTGTGATACAGGTATTTGAGAGAAACCAAAATGTCCATACAGGAAGAAAAAGTGTGGATGCTTAGATAACCTTTCTAACATTTGATCAATAAAAGGCAAAGGATAATGACCTTTTCTAGTCACTTTATTCAATTTTATAAATCAATTACCATCCTATAACCAGTTACAATTCATTGTGGGATAAGTTTACTTTTATCATTAGGCATAACAGTAATGCCTCCATTTTAGGGACACAATGAACATGATTTACCCATCTACTATCCGCTGTAGGATAAATTATACCTGCTTCCAGAAGCTTTAGTATTTTAGTTCTTACTAGGTCCTTCATTTTGGGATTCAAACGATGTTGATGATCACAACTGGTTTAGCATCAAGCTCCATATTATTGTTGTATTGACATAAAGTGGAACTAAAGCCCTTAAGATCATCAAGAGTATATCCAATTGTAGCACGATGATTCCTCAGAGTTTTAAGTAATATCTTTTCTTCATGCTCTGAAAGGTTAGCATTGATAATAACAGGATATATCTTCTTTTCATCAATATAAGCATATTTCCGTGTATCGACCAAGTTCTTTAATTCAAATACATGGTCACTCTTAGGTGGGAATGGATCTCCTAGAGTTTCCACAGGCAAATTATGCTTAAGGATAGGTGATTTTTTTAAAGAATATCTAATCTATTTCATTTCTTTCATTCATATGCATATCATTTTCATGGTCTATCAAATAGTGTTCCAATGGATTAGTAGGAGGTACAACAATAGAAGCAAGACCAATGATTTCATCTTTACTAGATATTTCCTTCTCATGTGGTTGTTTACTAAACTTGGAGAAATTAAACTCATGAGATACATCACCAAACTTAACTCTAACCTTGTCTTTAACACAATCAATTTCAGCATTAACCATATTCAAGAAAGGTCCACCAAATATAATGGGGCAAAAAATTATCTTGTTGCTATCCATGTACTAAGAAATTAGTAGGGTCTTTGATCTTACCACACAAGACTTTAACATCTCTAACAATCCCAAGTAGAGAAATGATATCTCTATTTGCATGCTTAATAGTAACATCAATATCCTCAATCTTAATAGGTGCAATGCCATTCATAACTTCATGATATTAGGGAAAACAAAATCGCACTTACACTAGCATCCATATCAAATAAACCTTGATAGCAATGATCCCCAATTTTAACAGAAACAATAGGCATGCCAACTACAGGCTTATTCTTGTCTAACATATTTTGTTCATTTCTAGCAGTTTGACAATTCTAGCAGCCTCAGAACAAAAATAAATAACATGCACATCAACATAATTGACCAGTAGATCTTTAACCATTGCAATATTAGGTTCCATCTTAATTTGATCGGGCAGTTTAGGTGTTCTAATGGTACTCTTAGGAACCATAGTTGTATCTTTAGCTTGCTCCTTGATCCTAACAGGGAAAGGAGGTTTCTCAATATAAGTAGTAGGAACAGCTGGATTAACATTATAAATGATGGTTTCATCTTTGGCTATAACCAGTTCCTCACAATTTTCCTTAATAGGTGGATGAAATGTAAACCATTTCTCCTTAGGGAGATGAACATGAGCAGCAAAAGACTCACAAAAGTGGCTACTATCTCAAAGTCAAGTCCATATTTCGCACTAAACTTATGAAAAGCATCAACTTCCATAAAAGATATAACACAATAAAACTCAAGATTTATATCTGACTCATTACCTTTGTCAATTTCCCAATCTTTAGAGTTGCATTTAATTCTTTCCAAAAGATACCATTAGAATTCAATAGTTTTCTTCATAAAAGAAAAAGTAGAAGAATTATCGAGCATTGATTGATCACTATGAGAAAGTCGAGCATAAAAGTTTTGTATAATCATATCTCTTGGGAGCTCATGATTGGTGAATGTGTGAATCATATACTTAAGCTCCCCAATGCTTGAGAGATACTTTCTCCTTCACGAGGCAAAATATTATATATATAATTTCGATCACGATGAACCAAATGCATAGGATAAAACTTATGCTAAAATTCTAGCTTTAACCGGTTCGAGTCCCATGTTCTGGTATCATATAGTAGCCTATACCATGCCAATGCCTTTTCCCTCCAAATACAAATGGAACAATTTATTATTAACTCCATCCTCTAATAAACCTGCAAGCTTAAACAATCCACAAATTTAATCTATATAGATCAAGTGCTATTAGAATGTATTGTTCCATCTCCTGCATAAGGATTAGCTAGCAGTTTCTCTAATATACCCGAGGGAATTTCATAATAAATATTTTCAGTAGGTTGAGGGGAAAATCTTATTTCTCCTGGTCGAGGTGAAGATACCCCGAACAAGCCCCTCGAAGGATTATTTTCCAAATTCCACTTACCAAAGGCGCTTCACTCGCCAGCAATAGTGCCAGAAAAGAGTCTTGATTACCCACAAGTATAGGGGATCAATCGTAGTCCGTTCGATAGTAAGAGTGTTAAACCCAATAAGGAGCAGAAGGAAATGACAAGTGCTTTTTGCAAGGTATTCCCTGCGAGTATTGAAAGTTGCAGTAATAGATATTTTTGTAGCAAGATAATTCATAACAAGTAGCAAGTAGCACTAGTAGCAAAGGTGCAAAATGGTGGCCCAATCTTGTTTATAGCAAAGGACAAGCCAGAAATTTCTCTTATAACAAGCAAAGAGTTCTCGAGGACACATGGGAATTGTCATCTAGTCACATTCATCATGTTTAGTTGATTCGCGTTCGTTACTTTGATGATTTGATATGTGGGTGGACCGGTGCTAGGGTGTTGTTCTTACTTGAACAAGCAATAGTATTATGATTACCCCCTCTCACAAGCATCTGTAACTAAGAAAGAAGATTTTAGATAAACCTAACCATAGCATGAAACATATGGATCCAAATTAGCCCCTTATGGAATAATGCATAAACTAGGGTTTAATCTTCTGTCACTCTCAAAACCCATCATCTACTTATTACTCCCCAATGCCTTCCCTTAGGCCCAAGTATGGTGAAGTGTCATGTAGTTGACGTTCACATGACACCACTAAAGTAAGAACACCATACATATCATCAAAATATCGAACGAATACCAACTTCACATGATTACTCATAACAAGACTTCCCATGTCCTCAAGAACAAAATTAACTACTCACAAGTCATATCAATGTTCAAGATCAGAGGTGTATTGATATGCTGAGGGTATGAAACATAATCTTCCACCAAATAAACCAACTAGCATCAACTACGAGATGTAATCATCACTCACTACTATAGGATGCTACTAACGCGACACTATGATCAGAGACCCTTCGAGACGCAATAAAAGCAAAGGGTGGTGTAAGAAAACCATCAAAAGTGTGCAAAACATTTACGATGATGGATGCATCAAACACAGTTTAGATTTTAGTTATGTGTGCGATGTTGGGCATACGGTTGATCCAGCGGAACTGTTTGCGATGAGGAAGAACAACATAAACTGGCAGCCATATCAATGTGTGTGCGATATACGGCATACAGTTCCCTCCGGTGAACTGTGTGCTATTAGGGAATGCAACAGAAACGGTCAGCCAGATCAAGGTGTGTGTGAATATGGCATATGATTCACTCGGACAAACTGTTTTCCATTAGGCAAGAGAACAAAAACGGTTCATCTTAACAATATGTGTGTGATATGCGGCATTTGTCATCAGCCAAAAGAACACAAACGATTCGTGTAAACCAGATGTGTGGGATATGCAGCAAACAGCCTACTCGGATGAACTGTTTGGCATGAGAAATTATAACACAGACGGTTACTATAGAAAGTTCGTGTGTGATTCTGTTCGTACAAAAAACTTTGAAAAATGCAAACTAGTTGCTTGCGGTGGCTAGAGTATCACACATGACGCGTCTGCGAGTACTCGTGTGTGATGATTAGTAAGTACACATAATGAACGGCCGCAAGGGTGATACGCTGATCATGGAGTCCAAGAAGACCGTCGTCGGAAGGCCGCCGACTCAGCTCTTTAGCCTATATTTTATTATAATTATATGCATAAGTAGGTCGTGAGTGTTTTGTGCCTTGCCACATGTGGCATTTTAAATTATCCTGAATGTGTAAGACAATTATTAACCATTGCCATTGTAAATTTGCCTCAACTGTGAGCAGAGCGCGCGCAGCGACACCACGAACTCCCCAAAAAATAGGGACGCCATGGCGAGCAACCACATCGTCAACCTTCCGGAACCCCGTGGGAGACGCGACGGTGCATCCATAGGACACGATGGTGATATCATGACCGTGTGTGATAGTGGGTAGACACATACACGTACATCCAAGAACAAGGGCCCACGTTTCGGGCATCCGATGCGTGGCATACAGTTGATCCAAAAGAATTGTTTGCGATGAGATAGAACAACAAAAACAGGGCTTTGTGGGCCCAAAACCATCAATAAATTTGGACTTTGTTTGTCCTAACATTGCAGATTACAACGCAATAAGTAATTGCAAATCTGTTCACACAGATCAAACTAATATGTTTTCACACCAATGAACCTAATATGTGTTCACACTTAGCACCGGGATATAAAAACTACCCACTCGAAAATTACTTCACGGTTCCTCCTCATCACCTACAAAACTGGTCTTTCCTGTCAAGTCGTTCTGCCATGACCGAGTTTTGGGTGGGCATATAACCAGGCATCAAAGATCAAGGCTGTAGAAGCACTAGAGAGGTCCTGCCGCAGAGATGTCCCGGCACACCGCGGAACCCTCAAACAAGTTCTCATGGGCACGCGAGGGCTCTCACAAGTGCACTCGCCGCATCGGCGATCACGTCGAGTTGGCGTTGCTGAAGTCCTTGGCCGGCAATGACGGCATTCTCGCTAGCCTCATTAAGAAGCAGGAGCTGGTCGACGGCTTGATGAAGCTACTCAAGATCAGTGATGCCTCGGTTGGCAAGGCGACCGGCCTCATCGAGCAACTTATGGGTGAAAATGTGAATCTCCTCAAGGCGCTCACCGAGAAGGAGGAGGAGGCCGCCGGTTGACAGATGCTGCATGAGCAGAGCAGTGCCTCGGGGATGACGCTGACAGCGGTCATCGAGGAACTGATGGGTGACTTGAGGAAGCTCTGGATCAAGTGCGAGCAGGAAGTGGAGGAATCCGTGACTGCTTTCAAGCAAAGCCATGAGGAAATGAGGAAGGAGCTGGAGGATGTCATCGCCCGGCGATCCATCGAAGAGTAGATACAGTAGCGATCTAGATCGTTGTCTATGATTTCCTTCTTCTCTTGCCCCCGTGTCTTCTGGACTTTGCCGCATGTGGCATTTAAAATTATCCGGAATATGTAAGACAATTATTATCAGCGTCATTGTAAATTTGTCGTCGTACTATCCGTTGCCATTTTATTTTCCGTCGTATTATCCGTTGCCCTATGTGGCAATTTAAATTAGGCCGGAATGAGAGTTGAAAACACGAACAAAGAAATGCTACCATGGGATCACAACCAAACACCCTCCGTCCACCCCTAAAAAAACCCTCCGTCCAGGCACTTTAATTAACCCATTAATGGCGAAGTTTTGAGCGAGGAAGGCGGCGGCTGGTGCATGGAGGTCAAAGAGCTCGCTTCCCGGTGAGCATGGGCGGCCTTGCTGCTGGCACGTGTCCCGTCAAGCCAATGAGGTGGACAGGATACACGCGTCCCGTCGAGCCTGCACAGCGGACTGCTCGCACGCGTCCCGTCGAGCCTGCACTGTGGACTTCTCGCGCTCGTCCCATCTAATCAAATAGCTGCACGCACGCCACTGGGTATGGTTAAATATTGACACGGTTCATATAATAGAACCATTTGTGATATTAATGTGTCAGCTTATTTTTTCAAAAAGGACCTTGTTGTTTACTAATGTGTGCGCCTCTTCTTAAACCGGACGATTTTTTATCGCGGCATATATGTGCCATGTCATGAAACCATGCCAAGTTTCATGCTTTTTGGAGAGTTTTTGATTTACTAGGATTTAAAAACCAAGATTCTCAATGTTTCAGGTCGACGATAAGTTTGTAATTCATTCCAATTCCTTAAATGAGACCTAAACATGCACCCAATGACACATGTACGATTTCCCACCCTTTTTGTGCTTGTAGTTAAAATTTGAATTATGGACTACATATAATGCATGGAAAACTTAGTAATATATGCAATGGCCAAACAAACCCTAAACATGCTCCCCATGGACAAATATATGTTTTTTATAGCCATTTGGTGCACTAGGGCATGCATTTGTAGTTTGGATTTGAATTATGGACATTAAATGCCTAGAAAACTCAATTAGTGAATAAAAAGGGTCAAACAAACCTTGCATAATTTCAGAGTTCAGCGTGAATCTCCCGTTGTTCTGTACGTTGCATGTAGAAAAAAAATATGAGGCTAAAAGAGGGAGCGATTATCGTTTGTCAAACAAGGGGAGACATTTCCCTATCGAAACCACGAGGGTTCTTGCGACAGGCTCCGGTTTGTAAGAGGTTTCTAATAAAGCTTGGCCCAAATTAGCAATGTTTTTACCACGACATATATGTGCCTTGACGTGACACCATGCCACCTTTAATGACTTCCTGGTGAGTTTTGGATTTATGGGGATTTAAAAAGCGATATTCCAAATGTTTTAGGACAAGCCAAGACACCGGTCAGGTTGTAATTCGTTCCCATTCCTTGCATGGGACCTAAACATGCACCCAAGATCACATGCATGTATAATTTTTCTAGCCATTTTGGTGAACTGGAGCATGTATTTGTAATTTAGATTTGAATTATGGAAATTAAATCCTAGGAAACTCAATTAGTGTATAAAAAGGCCAAACAAGGCAAAAAGAGGGAGCGACTACGTTTCGCCACAAGGGGAACACGTTTCCTATCGGAACCATCAGGCTTCCTTGAGAGAAGCTCCAGTTTGTAAGAGGTTTGTAATAAAGCTTGGCCGAAATGGGCAATGTTTTTACCACGACATATATGTGCCATGATGTGACACCATGCCACCTTTGATGACTTTCTTGTGAGTTTTGGATTTTATGGGGATTTAAAAACCGAGATTATAAATGTTTGAGGACGAGCCAGGACGCCGGTACGGTTATAATTCGTTCCCATTCCTGGCATAGGACCTAATTAAACATGCACCCAAGGACACATGCATGTACAATTTTTCTAGCCATTTTGGTGAACTTGAGCATGTATTTTAAGTACAAATTTCAGCATGGATATCATGTCGTTCCATGTTGCCCATAGAAGAAAATACAAGGCGAAAAGAGGCCATGATTACGTTTCGACAACAAGGGGAACACGTTTCCCTATCAGAACCACAAGGCTTCTTGTTGAGATAAGCTCCGATTTGTAAGACGTTTGTAATAAAGCTTGGCCCAAATTGGACAATGTTTTTACGATGACATATATGTGCCATGACGTGACACCATGCCTACTTTCATGAATTTTTGGTGAGTTTTGGATTTACGGGGATTTAAAAACCGAGATTCCCAATGTTTGAGGACGAGCCAGGACGCTGGTACGGTTGTAATTTGTTCCCATTCCTGGCATGCATGGGACCTAAACATGCACCCAAGGACACATGCACATGAACTGGAGCATGTATTTGAGTTTCGTATTTGAATTATGGATATTAAATGCCTATGAAACTCAATTATTAGTGTATAAAAGGCAAAATGAACCCTGAATAAGTTTAAATTTCAGCACTGATATGCTGTCGTCCCATGTTGCCCGTAGAAGAAAATACAAGGCGAAAAGAGGCAGTGATTACGTTTCGCCACAAGAGGAATATGTTTCCCTATAGGAACCACGAGGCTTCTTTATGAGAATCTCCGGTTTGTAAGAGGTTTGTAATAAAGCTTGGCCCAAATTGGACAATGTTTTTACCATGACATATATGAGCCATGACGTGACACCATGCCAACTTTCATGACTTTCTGGTGAGTTTAGGATTAACGGGGATTTAAAAACCGAGATTCTAAATGTTTGATGATCAGCCAGGATGCCGGTATTGCTGTAATTCGTTCCCATTCCTGGCATGGGACCTAAACATGCACCCAAGGACACCTGTATAATTTTTTCGAGCCATTTTAGTGAACTGGAGCATGTATTTGAAGTTTAGATTTGATTTACGGACATTAAATGCCTAGGAAACTCAATTAGTGTATAAAGAGGCCAAACAAAAGCCGTGTGCCTACCAAACCGTGGCTGATGCCGCCCGCGATCTGAATTTTGCGTTCTGATTGGCCAGAACCCAAACTCCACAGATCGTACGTGTGCATTTTTGGATGCTCCCAGATTGAACGGCAACCCTTAGTCCTTTCGACAGCACATGCAGTACATGGGTAAGCACTATCCGCATGCGTCGTGCTAGCTCATGCTTTCTTCTCTTGTACGTTTTCTAAACAGGCTGCCATTTCCCACCACTCCTCTCATCGGTTTCCCGCCTCTTCTCCCATCGGTTTCCCTCTACCTGTGTCAGTGCTCATTGAAGGTTAGGCGGCGACACACCAGCCATCACACACACTTTCTAAAATTAAAAATGTGCGTGATAGGAGGGAGTAGGTCCCAATGGGTGACCGGCGTGAAACGCCTTAAAGGCAAGGAGGCAATTCCTATCAGCAAGGTGCCTCTTCCCAACCGCTAGCCTAGTCGAATAGAACACAGAAGTTAAGCATGCTCGGGCTAGAGTAGTCCAAGGATGGGTTACCCCATGGGAAGTTGCATATTATATAAACCTTGGGATCATCCTTGTCTTACTAATTTGTAGACTATGCTTTTATAGGTTATTTTTTGCTGCAAAATCACCACGACTGTGCAAGAGCGAGCAAAATGGTGCATGTACTGGCTTAACCATGTGCGATGCAAGTGCCCAGTAAAATCACCATGACCGTGCAAGCGCGAGCAAATGGTGGAGGTACTGGCTGAACCGTGTGCGATGCAAGTGCGCTGTAAAATCACCACGACCATGTGCGATGCAAGTGCGTTGTAAAATCACCACAACTGCGCAAGCACGAGCAAAATGGTGCAGTTACTGTCTTAACCGTGTGCGATGCAAGTGTGCTATAAAATCACCATGACTACGCAAGCGCGAGCAAATGGTGGTGGTACTGGCTTAACCGTGTGCCATGCACGTGCGTTGTAAAATCACCACGACTGTGCAAGCTAAAGGCGGGTGAGTTTATTTAAAAAATAGGATGAACCGTGTGCGATAGACCAGCTAGCTAGAAATATAAAAACAAACTACCCGGCTTGAGTGTTGCAAAAATCGGCGGTTCCGTCACTTTTACTTATTATCATACACTCATATTCTTATTGGACGGTGCACGATCTTGGGCACTCCCGCCCCGCATCAATTCCTTTACCAAAATTTCCACTGGGTGGCGGCCCAGCTGCAGGTGGATGAAGGGCCTTGGGAGCGGCGTGGGGGGACCCCAGGGCCAGGGCCTCCCCCGCGCTGCACGGAGCAAGGCGCCGCTAGAAGGTAGGTACCCCGCCAGGGAAGCCGCCAGCGAGACCTTCCCCCCGGCGGAGGGCCAACAGCTGCCGAGGGCGCCGCCAGTGTCCTCCTTGCCCCTTGGTCTCTTCCTGGTTTCCGGACGCCCCAATGGTGGTTGGGGGCAGCGCATGGTGGGGTCCTCATCGGGCGACATGAAGCAAGGCTCCGGCATGTGAAGGTCTCCGCTCATGACATTCGCGTAATAATGAGTGAGGCCGTACACGCCCCGGAGTCTCCTGAGTGCCACCCTGGGGCCTCACGGGGGCTCCCACCCACATCCAAGCGGAGGCACCATGCTCCGCGCTGGCCGTCGACACCGTCCCCAATGACTATACCCACACCCAATGGAAGCACTTAGCTCGGCTCTGGTGAGAAGACGAGAAGACTAGCTCGGTGCCGGACGCAATTGTTTGCTTTCGCCCCTCCTTCTGTACCCAATTCGCTCAATTTTTGGAATGAACTCGAATCTTGTGTGCTTGCCAAAAGAAAAATGGGGGAGTTTTCTTATCTTGTGTCGTTTTCTCACTTTCCGGTTTCGTATTTTTAAGCGGGGCTCGTGCCTGCTGCACCCCCCCCCCCCCGAGTGCCTCGCAAGCGGGGGCTGGGTGCGGTACTCGCGCGTTGAGCATGGTCGGGCCAGCCCCGAGCGTGCAAAGGCTCCCCTCGGGGGTCAGGGATGCGGCTACCATGCGCGCACCTTGCCGTGGTTTGGCAGTTGCTCCCTCACGAAGCACTCCAGGAGAGGCCAACATGCCCCTCGGGAGGCTCGGAACCTCGCTAGCCTGCGGCAGGCCTACCTCGAGAGAACAAGCACCACTGCGACATCGGGGCTCACTCGAGACCCGTGGAGCCAAAGATAAGTCATAACAACTACCCTACTGGGAGCCCGCAGACCTGCTGGGTTGCACCAGGGGCACTACTTCAAAAGCATTTCATAATCACATACATTGCAAGGGCCCCCCTTTAAAAATTCTCTCACAAGGATGCGTTCAAGTTTTGTCATACAGGTTAAAGCAAAAGAAACGCGGACCTAGCTGGATGCACCTTCTTCATCACCTCCCTCCGCGCTGTTCGTGCTGCTCGCGTCATCGCGATCATCCTCTTCATCATCGCTGCATGCGCCATCTTCTCCGGCCGCAATCACAACCATGTCGTCCTCGGAAGCAAATTCTTCCACCAGGGCATACACATGGTCATCTACCCACCTGGCCAGTTTGTGCTGAATAACTGTGGTCACGGGGGCTAGCACAGCGTTGAAGTGAAAGTGGGAATCGCGGTTGAGAAGGTGGCTAAATACACGTGAGAATGCGTGCCCAAGAAAACCCCGGCTCCTCTCCGCAACAAGCTCGCTGGCCCTCACGGCTCGATACTCCAGGCGAGTCATGATGTTGGTGAAGAAGCTGAGGTGGCTAGCGTAATCGTTCTTGTGCGGCTGAGGAGCACTCTCGTCGTAGATGGTGCCCAGGGCGCGGTTAGCTCTGGCTCTGAGGTCCTGGAGCATCGAGGCGTGCTCACGTTGCAGCATCAGGCGGCGATTCGCTTTGTTCGCAGTCCTCTATGCAAGAGATGCGGTATCCTTGACCTGCTGCTGGAGGGAAGACAGTTCAGCGCGGGTACAGGCCAAGGCAGACTCGGAAGAGACCTGAGCTTCCTTGGCAGCCCTCTCATGCGGTTCAGTAGATTCCAGCTTCACCTTCAGGGTGCTGGTCCTTCCCTTGAGCTCGGCTTTGAGCAGCCCCAGCTCTAGGCGATGCTCATCAGCCAGATCTGCACGTGCCTTCGCCACCCTCTGCTCAACCTCCAGCTGAAACCGGGCCTTTCAGGCGGCAACGACATCCTCAGCCATAGCCTCCTGGCGCTCCCTCACTTCTAGCCGTTCCGATGCCACACTATGCTCCATGGCCTCCAACACCACGTCTTGCTGGCATCTCAGAAGGTTCGCCTCGTCGATAGATGCTCCGACTGGCAACGCGTCTAGGGAGGCCCGCCGTGCCTTGATCTCCTGCTCGAGGGCGGCGTTTGAAGCCAGGAGCTCCTGCTCTTGCTCCTCGGCTTCATCATGATGACGGTCAGCAGCCCGGCTTCGTCCAGGGCGTGGGCACAAGCTTCACAAGAAATTGCAAGAGAAGCCGCAACGCATGCATCGGCACGATCATGCTGAAGCTGCCCAAGATTGATCGCTACCTTCAGCTGGTGCCATTCGCGTGCCAACCGACAGTCCTCTGTCTCGAGGCGGGAGTTGAAATAGGCAAGCTCTCCACCAAGCCAGATCATTGCGCGCATCGCCTCGCTGAAGAGCTCGAAGCGGACAGCGCTACGCCCATGCTCCAATGCACGGTCGGGCTCGTCTTCGGCCCCGGGAGCTGCCGGAGGGGCGCGGAGTGGCTCGCCCGCCTCTGGATGGGGGTTGGCCGGTGCGGTTTCACAGCCTGAAGTCGAAGACAGCCCAAGGGGTACCCGATCGCCAGCAGTGGTCAGTGGGGGGAGCCGTCGACATGCCCCCCTAGGCCATGTTGCAGAAGAAGGAGGCAGGAGGCTCGAGTCTAAGGCCCCCTAACGGCGCCCCAGCTGTAGGAGTTGGCCCCATGCCATGAGCGGAGGTTGGGCGCGGGGGGCTATGTGTCGGGATCAAGCCAGGAGTCCTTGAAGGATGCCTCTCCTAAGGCTTTGCCGTCGTGGGGGTCCTGCGAAGCCCTAGTCAGGGAGGAGCACGGCATGCAGGAAGTCACTAGAATGAGGTACTTACTCGTCCATGGCTATGTACTTTCTTTGCTTCAACAGCCGGTAGGTGTCGCCATTGCAGCTCGGCGACCCCTTCCTCTTGCGGAGTGCTTCGAGATTCAGGCGAAGCCAGCCGGGTCCTGAGGAGCGGTTCCCAGCAGCAGGAGCACCTGGCGGGGATCCCTGGGCGGCAGCCTCGGGAGCGCAAGGGGGTGCCTCCCCTTTAGCAACCGCTTTGGAGCCGCTTCCCCCAGCCTCGGAGGCGGCCGTCTCATGAGCACCGGGTCGCGCCGACCCCGTGGTGGCCCCTTTTGGGGCCTTAGGAGCCTCGGCCTCTCGAGCACCTGGTGGCACTTGACCTTCGAAGGCTGCCTCGGTGGAACCTGGTGGTGTGTGCCCCCCTGCGTCCACATTTGGGGCACGCGGCGCAGGATCCAGGAGCAAGGGAGCCACGAGGATGGGATTCTCGCGAGGCCCTTCAAGGCCCACCGGGCACAACCCCCATTCGTCGAAGAGGGGCATCTGCTTCATGAAGGCCACCTTGTTTGAGCATTCGTAAAGGAGTCGGCCGTCAGAAGCTCGAGCACCTTGCTTAGCGTCTTGGAAGGTAGCGTGGCCGCTTGGACCCTCATGGGGTCCTCAGCTCCGGTGGAGGCCCACATTGGGCGGGAATGGCGCTAGAGTGGAGCAATGCGCCACTAGACGAATTCCTGCACCACCATAGGCGTTGTCACCCTGAGCTTCTGCAGCCCGGCCAGCCGCTTCTAGATGCGGGCAAGCCGATCGTCGACAAGCTTCACATGCCCCCAGCCGGAGCTGGGCACCGCTGGAGCTTGGGGGGTAAAAAGCAGGGGACTACGCGCGCCGGCATCTATGAACCACCAATGCTTCCGTAACCCCTTCGCATCTGGCGATAGCTTGAAGTAGGTCCATGAATCAGCCGTCGTTGCAACAGCTTCAAAGGCCACGCACCCCAAGCGCTGGCGGGCGTCGACCAGACGGAGCAAGAAGAAATGGCGAAATAGGGCTATGGAGGGAGCAATGCCGACCATGGTGAGGGAGTCCTGGACAAGGGGGTGTCCGGACAGCCGGACTATCATTATCCGCCGGACTCCAAGACTACGAAGATAGAAGATTGAAGACTCCGGCTCGTGTCCGGAAGGTACTTTCCTTGGCGTGGAAGGCAAGCT
The DNA here is from genome assembly GCA_021437245.1 of Aegilops speltoides. Taxonomy (NCBI): domain Eukaryota; kingdom Viridiplantae; phylum Streptophyta; class Magnoliopsida; order Poales; family Poaceae; genus Aegilops; species Aegilops speltoides. The sequence goes on from CM038145.1 coordinate 113,731,664, forward strand.
TGGCAATACGGATATGTAGATCTCCTACCATAGTAACCGACTCTGTGTAACCCTAGCCTCTCCGGTGTCTATATAAACCGGAGGGCTTTAGTCCGTAAGACACAACATGCATTACAACAATCACACCATAGGCTAGCTTCTAGGGTTTAGCCTCCTTGATCTCATGGTAGATCTACTCTTGTACTACCCATATCATCAATATTAATCAAGCGGGACGAGGGTTTTACCTCCATCGAGAGGGCCGAACACAGGTAAAACATCGTGTCCCTTGTCTCCTGTTACCATCCGCCTAGACGCACGATTCGGGACCCCTACCGAGATTCGCGGTTTTGACACCGACATTGGTGCTTTCATTGAGAGTTCCTCGTGTCGTCACCGATAGGCTTGATGGCATCTTCAACCAACAACGCTGCCCAGGTGAGACTTTTCTCCCGGACAGATCTTCAGATTCGGCGGCCGCCTGCGGGCAATTCACTTGGCCATCTGGAGCAGATCAGCTAAGCCCCTGGCCGTCAGGTCAGATTCAGAAGCTTAAACTTCACGGCCGATGTCCGCGGAGACTTGATCTTCGACGGACTCGAGCCACAGCCAAGCGCGCTGCACTGTAACGATGGGCACAATCTAGCTCTGCAGCCGGACAGTGCCTTGGTGGCCGCACGCGGATCCGCTTCGGCCATTAGCCCGGAGGCGGTTGCCCAGACCAAGGGTCGGCGGATAGACGCCGCCCTGGGGGCTTCAACATCCACGGCGATAGAGCCGAACACTGACCTTGTCCCCCGCGAAATTCGTGATTCTGAGGCGCCGGACTCCTCGCCGGACTCCGAACCTCCCGCGCCCCTACCAATCGATCCGGATTGGGCGCCGGTTATGGAATTCACCGCCGTGGACATCTTTCAGTACTCGCCTTTTGGCGATATCCTGAATTTACTAAAACATCTCTCGTTATCAGGAGAGTCCTGGCCGGACTATGGCCAGGATGGTTGGAGTACGGACGACGAAGAAATTCAGATCCCACCCACCACCCACTTTGTAGCCACTGTCGACGATCTAACCGACATGCTAGACTATGACTCCAAAGACATCGACGCTATGGAAGACGATGCTGGAGACGAAGAAAAAAGAGAGCTTATACAGCACGACAGGACCACCTCGTCGCATGACATATATATGGTGGATACCCCAAAGGGGAGCGATAACGAGGGCCAATGGGCCGCGGCAGAAGACCCCGCCGATAAACGACCAAAACAACGGCGTAGACGCCGCCCTAAGTCCCGCCTCGACGACAACAACTCTCCCAACGAGCCCGCGATACGGCAGGGCTCACAATCGGACGACGAACATGCAAATAAGCAACCGTCCGAACACGACGGGTCAGATAACCAATCCAAGCCCGGCGAAGACAACAGTCCGGACGACCATATGCCGGACACATCGCTAGAAAGTAAGAACCTTCGGAAAAGACTCGTCAGTACTGCAAGAAGCCTGAAGAAGGAAAAACGGAGGCTCAAAACAGCGGCAGACACACTCAAAATGAGATGGAGCAAAGTGCTCAAAACCCTTGAATAAATACGGCAATGGCCACCAATCAAAGAGCTACAAGCGCAAGCTGCTACCGGAATTCGACGAGGAGGCCATAGAGCCTCCACCATCCAAAAATAAAGGGACTGCCTGGCTGGATAGACAGCCAGATGACAGGCCAAATTATGAAAGCGGAGCCACACATCCACCAACGAATTCGGAAGGATGGATGGCCCAGCCAGGTCCATTTACGGGCCAAAGGAGAAGGCCCCAAGAAGCAAGGCAACATGTCAAGTGTCCGATGAAAGCGGTACACACAAATACAGAGGCGCCGCACACCCACTATGTTTCACCGATGAGGTGTTGGACCATGAATTCCCAGCAGGATTTAAACCCATCAACATAGAGGCCTACGATGGAACAACAGACCACAGATGCGGATAGAAGATTATATACTACATATACATATGGCGGAGGAGGCGATCTCCACGCCATAAAATATTTACCCCTCAAGCTCAAAGGGCCAGCCCGTCATTGGCTTAAAAGCCTCCCGAGAAAATCTTGTTGGAAGTTGGGAAGAGCTCGAGGACGCGTTTAGAGCAAATTTTCAAGGGACTTATGTCCGCCTCCGGATGCAGATGAAATAAGTCATATAACTCAACAGCCCGAGTGTCGTAGCTGAAATGCAGAACAGGTTCCTTACCAAAAGAACCAAATAGTCGATTGACCGGACGCCGAAGCCTTAGCAGCTTTCAAGCACAATGTCCGAGAAGAATGGCTCGCCAGGCACCTCGGTCAAGAGAAACCGAGGACAATGTCCGCACTAACAAGCCTCATGACCCGCTTTTGTGCGGGAGAGGATAGCTGGTTAGCAAGATGCAGCACCAGCGACCCAAGTACATCCGAGATAAGAGATGGAAACGGAAAATCACGGTGCGAGAAAAGAGCAGCGCGGAATAAAGAAAAAGCCCAAAAGCACGGCAATCAGCGCCGGATTTAAAAGCTCGCGGCCCAATAATAAAACACAGCCTCTAAAGGATGAAAGTGACGAATTGTCCAACTTAAAGAAGATTTTGGGTCGGATATGTCAAATCCACAGTACCCTCGGAAGGCCTGCAAATCACACCCACAGGGATTGTTGGGTTTTTAAACAGTCCGGCCGATTAAATGCCGAACACAAGGGGCTCGACGCGTCAAGCGAAGAAGATAAACCCCACCAGCAGAGCACCAGAAAACAAAAGACTTTCCCACAAGGGGTTAAAGCAGTAAACTCACTTCATGTGATAATACGGAAGAATAGTGCGGCATTTTCTAAAGAGAGCTTCGCACGGTCCAACCCAGCAGACAATAGAGATTGGACATCAAAACCAATCACTTTCGACCACCTGGACTATTCGAGCGTTCAAATGGGACGGACTCTCGATATTGAATCCCATAATAGACGGATTACAATTTACCAGTGTCCTAATGGACGGAGGCAGTGACTTAAACCTGCTGTATTCCAGAACAGTCCGTAGGATGGGGATAAACCCTGCCAAAATCCGACACAGCCGCACTCCCTTCGGAGGAGTAACGTCAGGCCCTTATGCCAAGTGCACAGGCTCCATATTACTAGAGGTCGTGTTCGGATCACCGAACAATTATCAATGAGAAAAATTAATTTTTCACATCGTCCCATTTGAAAGTACATATCAAGCACTCTTGGGACGTAAGGCTTTTGTCCGCTTCAACGCTATTCTGCATTACGCGTCTCTTACACTCAAGATGCCCGGTCCGCGTGGCGTCATTTCAGTGCGAGGGTCACTTAAAGACCCCGGACTCGGATAAACGAATCCGGCGTCAGTAGGCTAGGGGCTCCCTAGCCGCATACCCCTTCACAGGGGGCTGTGCGCAGAAACAACCGCGGGTTCATACAAACCCTGCTTTCATTATTTATATTTTTGATTTTACATATTTTCCGCACGAATTGTTTTTAAACTAAACGTTCCTCTCTTTCCACAGATGAACAATGTGCATACCCGTCCAGGATAACGGCGAGCGGAGACACGGTATAAGCGCAAACGCAGAGGGACCCGTTGTGAGGATTCTTTTGATTAAGACCTGCGTAAACCTTTTTCTGTCTCTTGTTGTTATTCTCCATTGGTTTCTTCCTATAGCCAAAGCGGAGCCTGACGCTTTGGCATCAGCTGCGTTAGAAGATCATGCCCGTACCTGGACACTAGGGGCTTAGGGCATCGTTCTGCCCATTATTATAAAGACCGAACACCTTAGGGAGTGTTGGCGTCTCGAGATTAGGCATTATATGCATCAGCTCGAATCATGTCTTTGGTCAAATGTTGGGTTTGCGGCTCACGTGTTTTGCTGCCTTACGTTCCATATCATCGGCTAACGCGCACCGGAGAACTCTGCGATTGTGCCCCGCTTGGCGAGCACCTCGATGAAAGCCAAAACCGATTGTCATGATACAGCGAGAGACTGGTCAACCACTCGATCGACTATCGGAATGTTTAGAATTCCCCGCTTTGACGAAGGACCGTTTCCCGGTCAGGCACTTACGCACCCGAATTCGGAGACGTGCGGGGACACCAGGGGCTATATCGTAGCCCCACCCTCGAGCTCCACTGGCTAATTGAAAGTGATAAAGCATTATAGTCCGGATTGCCTCGTTCGCTACGCCACCACCTCCTTATAACAGGACCGAGACGTCGGATTAAGTGTGAAAACGCGCTATTTTCCGAACACCCCAGCACCTTGTGCGAGGCGGCTGAAGTCAAGATCTGCATCTTCGGGTTATACACAAGTATCGTAAATGGCCGACAGAGAAGTTTTACTACTTGGGCGCACAAGTATAAAAAGCAGTTATACCGTAATCATTGATTTACAAGCTAATGCGTTCAATTGAGCGTTACATTCTTCGAGCATCTGCGACTCTATTACACGAGCCACGCATAACCTCCCGAAATAGTGCTCGGCGGGAGCCGGTTTTCATCCGAACCCTGGGCAGCAATAGCGGTGGCGTCCATCTCCGGACAATGCGCCTTCACACGGGCCAGAGCCATCCGCGCGCCCTCGATGCAGGCCGACCGCTTCATCTCCTTTATATGCGGCACCGCCCCAAGGAATTGCTGTAGTAAGCCGAAGTAGCTCATCGCCTTGGACCTCTCTGGCCAGACATGGGCCACGATGTCAGTCATGGCTAGTCCGGACAATCTATTTAGCTCGGCCCTTTCGGCCAACTGGTCCGTCAACGGAAGTGGGCGATCCGGACTGTGGAATTGAGTCCAATATAGCTCTTCCGTCTCGTGATCCTCCTGGCTCCGGAAGTGCTTAACGGCATCAGCCGCACTCGCAGCCAAGTCCATATACGGATCCTCCGGACTCCACAGCCGCTCAAATTGAGCATACTTTGAATCCATAAACCGGCGATGCATCAGAAAAGGCTTGCCAGCCGCGATCTCTCCGGCCTAGCGCAGCTCCTCCTTCATAGCCCGCATTGCAGAACGGGCATCCTTGGCTTCGGCGGTGGCCTTCTTTAGGTCTTCCCGCTCCGATAAGCGCTCCTTTTCAAGAGCCTCATTGCGGTCAGTAGCATCCTTTAATTTCATGGCCAATTCGGCCACCTCCGCCCTGCTTAGGCGGGCGCAGCCTTTTCGACTTTCAACTCCTCGGCACTTTTCGAGGCAGCGCGTCACTCGCCGGGCTTGCTCCTTAGCTAGAGCAAGTTCGGCCCGAAGGCTCTCCACAGCAGCAGCACCGTCTGTATGAACAGCATATATTTTATCAGAGGCGGGCTTTGACCCCCTCAATAAAGCGACTGCGGAGAACCATTTTACCTTGCGACTCATCAAGTCGCCTGTTGACAAGTGCGATGTCCTCATCCGCCAGGTCAAGTTGCCGAGTTAATTCGGCAAAGTCACTAGTCCGGCTAGCCCCCGGACCATCTGCCACCTGCATAGGAACGACGGAATTCATTACTTCAGATTTCGATCCTCGATGCGCTGTCGTTTCCGACAACCTCATCGAGTCTCGGGGCTACTATCTATCTGAGCGCATTTTTATATGCAAAACTGTTAAAAGACAAAGGGGTGTGCCATTTTCGCATACCTCAAATCCCGCCAGCAAACTCATGGCGGCATTACGCAATCCGCTTTCGGCGGACGAAATCCTTCTAATCACCATGCGCATTAACGCTTCGATGATCTTCGAAATGGCGCCCTCTCAAGCAGATTCTTCAGCTCTCCGCCGGACACTAGTAGGTGCCGAACTCTCTGGCCCCTCCGGACTCGGGGATACCCTCCGTGATGACACTTCGGGTTCGCCTGCCTCATCTGGCGGCGCTGCGGACGGAGGCGTATCTCTCTCCATCATCTCCGGAAGAAGGTCCCCCGAAGATGAACTCATGTGAGAAGGCTGCAGGTCCGAACTGCAAAATAAATATTTCGGTTACCCACAGAGGCACAAATGAAGGTATTTCCTTACTAATTAACTTCCTCTCTCACACTCACGGCTCGTTGGAGGGCTAGTCCTTTGGCGATGATTGCGCGCCCGGATTTTCTCCGGACGCCGGACCCCCCGGTGAAGATCTCTTCCCACGCTTAGGGGCTTTGGCCTCCGGATCTCCGGAGGCGGTCCTCTTCTCCCCCTAAAGGGAGGGATTCTTGGTTCCCACCTCTTCAGTCGCCCCTTCGGGGGAAATATTAGCTCCTCTATTTTCCCCGTCGCCACCCTTCTGAGGGCGCAACCTCCAACATTCTGACCAGCACGGGCTCCAGTGCGGTCTCTGGGAGGGGGACCGGACACCTTATCAGCCTTGATCACGCCACCCATTCCTGTAAAGAACAAGGGGTCAGAAGGAGAACTCTAGAAAGGCATATAAACAGAGTGTCCGGACTCTGAGCTATTTACCTGAGTATCCGGGCGATCGCGGCTTAGGCCTGCATCCTCGGCTAAATTCGGACACGCCACCTGCGGTCCGAAGAACAGTTTGTACATCTCCACGGGTGTTGCGCCCATAAAGTGTTGGAGAATGCGAGGACCCTCCGGATTGAACTCACATAGACGGAGAGGACGGCGTTTGCAGGGCGGAAGATGCCTCATTAGCATGACCTGCATCACCTTGATCAGGTCGATCCCCCTCACTTGGAGGTCTCGAATCCGGCCCTGCAGTGAGGGCACGTCATCGGATGGCCCCCAGTTGAGCCCTTGGTTGACCCACGACATCAGTTGGTGTGGAGGTCCCGGGCGGAATAAGGGCGGCGGCTTTTGCCTGCTGCCCCTTGGAGCGTGATGTAGAACCACTCCTGCTGCCAGATCCAAGTTCCTCTTGGAAGGAACCCTCGGCCACGGGCATCGGCCTTTTGCTTATGGTCGCCCGCCGACTCCGCTTGCGTCCCCGATCATCTTTGGCTCCACCTTGAAGGTCTTCACCATAGGCGAAGTGGGGAGCGACGCGAGCAAGGCTTCGCATGACGATAATGAATGCGGAGATATGGAGGATAGACTCGGACCCAAGTCGTGAAAGTCCAGCCCATAATAGAGCAGAGCCCTCTCACGAAGGGATCCGTCGGGAAGCCTAAACCCGGCGGAGGTGGGATCTGAAAATGGCGTATTCACGGGCTCGGGGGGGCACGGCCTGCCCTTGGGCAGGCAACTGTCTTGAAACCTCGTGGGCGGTACTTGGCCTCCGCAACTTCAAATGTCCTCCTCCGTGACGGAGGAAGGCATCCACCGCCCTGGAGGTCGGGCGGACATGGTTAAGGGTCAGGCGCTCGAATCTGAAGCTCACGGGTGTTGGGCTGGGAGGCGGAGAAGAGATTCGATGCGAGATTGAAGAACAAGGACAAGCCTTGGTCCTCTTATAAAGGGAAGAAATACCAAGGGCCGTCTCCGTGACCGTTTGGGATTCCCCTTCGATAGAGGAGGCGTGGCGGCAGGAGCGGTTGGGTTACCCACATGCGTATTGATGAGGATCCAGGAATAGAGGGACACGATCTACGCTCGACAAGGCGTGCCAAGAAACCGCCGCTAAGCGTCTTTGAGGTGGAATAGTAAAAACGATTCAAACAAAGGCTTGGTAGCGGTGTGATGTCACGCCGCATAATCGTCGCCAGATTGAGCTAGTGTACATTTTATTCTCTCTCTTGTGGAATGTGGAAATTATTTTTGCGAGCGGACGCTATCCAGGTGTTCATAATCTTCTCTGGATTATTCAAGGAGGAACCCGCCTTGCAATGCCAAACATTATGCACGCCGGACTTATCGTCATTGAAGACTGGTTCGAGGAGCTCTTGAGGAGTCTGGACTAGGGGTGTCGAACAGCCGGACTATCATTATCCGCGGACTCCAAGACTACGAAGATAGAAGATTGAAGACTCCGGCTCATGTCCGGAAGGTACTTTCCTTGGCGTGGAAGGCAAACCTGGGAATACGGATATGTAGATCTCCTACCATTGTAACCGACTCTGTGTAACCCTAGCCTCTCCGGTGTCTATATAAACCGGAGGGCTTTAGTCCGTAGGACACAACATGCATTACAACAATCACACCATAGGCTAGCTTCTAGGGTTTAGCCTCCTTGATCTCGTGGTAGATCTACTCTTGTAGTACCCATATCATCAATATTAATCAAGCAGGCCATAGGGTTTTACCTCCATCGAGAGGGCCCGAACCTGGGTAAAACATCGTGTCCCTTGTCTCCTGTTACCATCCGCCTAGACGCACAGTTCGGGACCCCCTACCCGAGATCCGCCGGTTTTGACACCGACACATGGCTTTTCAAAGGAAAGCGAAGACATCAAGGAGGATGATGGAGCGGGGATCCAGGTGCAGCATGTGGATCTGATAGTGCGAGATTACAGCATTGAAGAAAGGGGCAAGAGGGGGAATTAGGTCCCCGAAGAGGGTGTGAAGATGGATGGGAATCTCGGTGGCGCTCATGTCACCCGCGAGCCAAGATGCGGGCCTGGCGATCGTTGCTTTCCACTCATTGGAATTGGCGGCAAGAGCTGGGCAGACCTTGTTCAGCCCCTCTTGGTTGATCATTGTCGACCGCTCGAGAGCGGGTTTTGAGGCCGACGGGGGTTCGGTTGGAGATTGTGACCTCCCTTTCTTCTTCCTCTGCTTCGGGGCCATGGCGGAAGCAAGGAGGGGGGAACAATGTTGGCGCAGGATCTACAAGAAAGATTGCAAGCCGGGGGAGAGAAGGGCCAAGGCCAAGCGTAGCAATCTGCATGAGCGGAATACTTTGGCAACAAGCGGCCGCCAGGCTTGACGGATTTCAAGGCAACATGGGGAAGTAGAGGCATCCACGTCCCATCAATCGCCACGTGTCATCTAAGGCCGCAGGCGGTTAGGGCCCGCAGCGCTCCACACTTGCCCTTTGGCTTTGCCTAGAAGCCAAGTCCGAGCGTGCCTTGGGCTCGGGGGCTACTGTCGGTGTTCTGGATATGGGGGTACCCAGACTTGCCTGCCTGCGGCGCACCGCGTGGCTTCACCGACAGCCTGGTATGGCCCAATTTCAGCATTAACAACTCAAGACCCTCGCGAGGGGCCAAGCCTCATGAGGTGTACGAAGCCAATACCTCCAAGGGGGTCGGCCTCCCTAGGCTGGCCCCCGAGGAGCAAAGATTTCTATGCAAGGTGCACCTCGCGAGGCTCAGCTGACATGAGCCATGACGACCAAGGCTAGGCGGGCGCCAGGCGGGCGCTAGCGGGCGCAGAGTACCGGTTTCCTCTTTGGTGCAATGGAGGCAAGCAGCAAGCGCACAGTCCCGAGGTATCAGCCAAAGGTTTCCTTTCTGGTGCAACAAGACCAAGAACGCCAAGACGGCAGGACGGAGTTCATCACCGAGCACACCGCAACGTCACGACCAGAGGCTTTTGCAGGCGAAGACCACTTTAGTCAGAGTGTACTTGTTGTCTCCCTTCAAATTTGGCCGTTGTGGGATCCCTTCCCGCCTACATTTGGGAAGAGGACCAAGGCCACTATAAATAGGACCTAGCCACCATGATGGAGGGGGACATGTGGGGACCCCGACTCATAAGTCGAGATCACCGAATGCACGTGTACAGTGATCCCAGAGATCAATGCTCACTGAACACACAGAAGCTGAATAACAAGAGTCTTACATCCATACATACCGTCTTACAGAAATTATGACCGTTATGGTCAAGTCTTACATTGATAAATCCTTAAGGGCTGAACATCAAATGAAACACAAGCAGTGGAAATCTTCGTCGATAAGTAGAACCCATGCCATCTGCCTTAACCCTACAGCATTACGGTGGGAAACGTCCTAGTTCGCATGTTCGTCTCCAAAGAACTCTTCTTCGGACTCCTGCTCTTCCATGCCTGGCCAATTAAATAACTAGTGGCAAGCCAATGAGTACTTTGAATGTACTCGGAAGCAACCCATGTTTTGGTTCAAGATACAACAATGCATGACATAGGTAAATTTTTGCAGAAAGCTAGTTTTGAGTGCAATGACATGTTCAACAACTTGTAAGGCATGCATCAGGAGAATTCAAGTAACCATGAGGACAGGTTACAAATATCAACATAAATAGAGTGGGCACCAACCCAACTCAATCATGTCAAGTCCTTTGACTTGACCCAAGTAGTTTTATCAACTCACACACACGGTTGTAAAACTCTGGACATAGTTTAAGCAGCACCGCCCAACTGTCCTTGACCGTGGACACGGCTATTCGAATAGTTTTACACTCTGCGGAGGTTGCACACTTTACCCACAAGATCCGGGGAACTTCCGTGTCATCCACGACCCGCGATACCTCAAGTACCCGGGGTAAGCACCCGATCACTATCTTTCCCTAGATGACACTAACAAGGAGTCCACTCGTTGTTCCGTATCCTCACGATGTACATCATACGAGACTCACTCGAGATCGTAACATCCGAGAGGGGACACAACGGTGTATCCGGTGCCCTGTGAAAACAGTCATGACCGCCCTACCTGGCACAACCCCGTCCCGTGAGAGAGCACCAACTCTCCCCCGTCACTAGTAATGCGGGCTCCAAGCTAGTATCGGCCTAGATAATCAATAATGCCCTTTCCCATACAAGGGTAGAGTGGTTGCGCATGTAAGGTTGGGACAGTCGACAAATCTTAAATCTAATCCGTTTTCGAAAACAACACACACTTGCCTCGGTACACCACTTCGTCATCAAGTGGTTACCCATCTCATCATCTCCCTCGGGCATAAGTGGCACCCGACGGGGTTTTCGAAAAGTCCTTTGAAAATAATTTGTCTCCTTCACCATGCATATACCCATCCCTTTTTGCGTAGCATGTACTTTAGCATCCTATCTACTCCCACTCGCATAACCCTCATAAGGAGGTAGGGTCATGCACCATGCAAGTATTAACGAGGAAGTATCGGTGGCAAACCAGCCCATGTGGTCACCTCATCATCATGTCTTCGATGCAAGCAATAAAAGTGCTATATGACATGCATAGAAAGGGTTTCATAGACATGGTCAAAGGGCTGCTTGCCTGGTTCATCAGAGTCTTGAAATCTTCTGGTCCTTCTCCAAGTACTCCGTCTACTTCGTCAACTAACGTCGGAAACAATGACAATAAGCAACACAACAAGGCAAAAAAAAGTGCTCTAGAAATGTAAGTTAGACTTTTCTAGGATACCTTTGGTCATATGAGGGATGGCCAAAGCGGTTTCATTGGGATTTGATCTATGAATATCTCTGAACATTTCAATATGATGGAATCAAGGGATTTGTGGATTTGCAATAAGTGTACAAAAGAATTATTTTGAAAAATGAGAAAAGGTACCCATTTCACAAGGAATACTTTTAGAAGCACCTATAAGTTGGTTTCACTAGATTTGGAGCTCAAATGATTTTCCTAGGAATTTGCAAAGTTGGCAATATATGGAGAAGTGGACCAATATTTTATGTGGCGTAGAAAATACTGGGAAAAATGTTCAAAAACTAAGTTTTGAACTTATAAGCATCTAGGAATTTGATTCATGGAATTTGGATAAAAATGAGTTCTCTGTGATTTTCTAAAGTTCATCACAGAAATGGAAAAACAAGATTTTATAAATGTTTGTGAAGAAAAAATTACTGGAGAAATGTGCAAGTTGCACCATGAGATAGATCATGATTTTATGAGCTACTAGAAATTTGAATCATCAAATTTGGAGTTAATATGAATATTTTATGGATCTTACAATATTTCTGGAAAAGAATAAGAAGAGGAAAGGAATCAACCTTATGACGCGTGCTAGGCGAAGCCCAGCTAAATGATGCCTACGGGGCTCAGCCCAGTGGCTTAGCTGCGCGAGGGAGGTGGTGAAGCCGAAGGCGTACTCCTGTAGTACGTCGTCGCCGTGGGAAGACGGCTTCCTTTGAAACCGTTTCCACTTAAACTTGCGGGCCCGGTCCACAGGGTCGCCGACACGCGGGCCCCACGCCATCTCTCTCTCTCTTCCCGCCTCCTCCTTCTTCCTCCCGACGGGCACAGGCAGGGGCTGACACCGCGCTCGCCGGTGATGGTTCCGGCCGCTCCCCTGCACCCGGGGCCAGGAAGGTGGTCTGGGAGAATGCCCCTCTCCACTCCGCGCCCCAAGATGGTCGCTCTGGACTCGGGGAGCGGCAGAGTCGGGCGGAGCATCGGCCATGGCGAAGACCGGCGACGGCGAAGATGGGCACGACGACAAGGCAAGAATGGGAAGTAAGGGATCCCGGGGTGGGTCGGAGGTGGTTATATCAGGGTGCTGGAGGGGCTAGCGGTGAGAAAGAGAAGCTGAGGCGGCCGAATCTAGGGGAGGCCGGCGGCACTGCTCCGGCCATGGAGGTGGACAGAGGGCATGAGGGGGAGAGGGAGCTTGTCCGGGAGGTTCCTAGGGGAGAGGGAGAGCGGGGAGAGGCCAGAGTGGTGCTCGAGGTGGCCTTATATGGGTGAGGCACGGGTGCTCCGTGGGCAGCGTCCACGAACGCGCTCGATGAGCTCTGCAGAGGGGAGGGTAGAGAGGTCCAGGAGTGGGCCGGCAGCGTGCCGTGTCCTAGACACCGAGGCAGCCTTGTGAGACCTGTTGGGAGGCCGAGGTGGCGGAGGCGGTTGAGGCGGCTACAGTCTTGAGGCGCCCAAGATGGCAGCTCAGAGAAGCGTGCATATGGCCGGCATGGCCATCTTTCTAGCGCTCTGGGCTTGGCCTCTAGTGTCTGGGGGCTCTAGGGGGATGTAAAGAAGTGGGGAGGGGCATTGGATGCCCTGGATAGCCAGTAGGAGAGGAGAGAGGTTGAGGAGAGAGGCGATGTCGGAGGGGTAAATGAGGGTACTTCACCCATCAATAATTGAGCAAAATCCAGGGGAGAGCTACTAGAGATAGAAGAGGTCTAGGAGGAGCTGTGGTAAAGAGTTGAGCTCAAGGAGAATAGTGTTAGTGGTCAAAATGGTGATTTTTGAAAAGTGGCAGAAGGTGTTTGATAATGGTTTGGGCAAGGAAAAGGTTTCAAATTGCCATGAGACTCCACAGGGTGAAATGACACATATAATTAGGGCCTTCCACCAATTTGGAGCTTATTTGGGCAAATTTGCCAATGCAACTTTTGTAATCCCTAGGAATTAGCAGAAATGAAATTGTGTAGATCTAGTTGAGCAAATCACTTCTCCTTGATGCACCACTTGGTGTAGTGGCCTCATTTGGTCATGTAAATATGCTCACCAAAGTTGGGGTCAAGGAGAGAAAGTTGGTAGTACAAAAGTTGTTCAAATTTGATTTTGGTCAGAGAGGGTTCTGGAGCACTTTGATCAATACAACATTTTCTCCAACTTGTGCCATTTGGTCTAGATGAATGATTAGACCATTTAAGCATGTTCACAAGATTTTAGAACATTTGGACATGTTTGGCAATGTAAAGTTGCTCAAACTTCAAAATGGACAGAAATGGTTTTGAGGGGATTTCATGGGGTTATACTATTCTCCATGACATGATACTTGTCAAGATCATCAAACATGTCATATGTGACATGATAGAAGTTTCTTGGAATTTTTGGAGAATATTTACTTTGTAAATATTTCAAAAGCTTGAAATATCCAGAAAGGGTTTTTGTGGGGTTTGACCAATATTTTGAACATGACCATGTGTTGAAACTCTTATATATGGACAATATATGTCCACTGAGTTTCCCTAAATTTTCACAAATATTTTTAAAACAATAAAATAATTTTTCCCTATTAAAGACCATTTCTGGACTTAAGAAAAAGCTTCTAAATAAAATAGTAAAATAACTTTTAAAATTATATTTTTGTGGTTTATGGGAGTCCTACATCTAATAGGATTCAAATATACCTTTTGAATGATTTTTCATATCCCAAGTCAAGTACTTGTAGTGCAAATCTCAACTCAGGGGTTTTTGAAAAACTAATTTTTGAAAATACTATTTGGCCAAATTATATTTGTTAGAAAATACTATGTTGCTCTATACACATGGCATGATCATTGGGAAGAAGCTTGGGGCAAGGAGATGAAGTATAGAAGGTGGAGTTGTGTTGACTTTAAAGAGCACTTGAAAAACATAGAGAGAAAACCAACTCAAAATAAAAAGTCAAATAATGCAAAAGTTTTTGTCAAACCACACTTTATCATAAATTATCATCTTAAGTGTTGTGCCATGAAAATCAGGGTGTGATAGGACAGGAGGGTTGGATCCATTCCACCCTCACCAGCTAACCAGCTCACCCGAGCTCAAGAACACGGCTCCGGAGGCTGTTCACCGCTGTACTAGTTCTTCCTCAGCCCCTCAAGGCAAATCCACCACAAGGTAGGAGTAGGGTTTTACACCGCATGGTGGCCCGAACCTGGGTAAACTGTCGTGTCATTCTTTCCCTTCGAGCTCGACGCGCTAGGCTGTGTGGTTTTGCGAGTTGGCCGGCTGGGTAGGTTGAGATCTCCGCACGCACCCCAGAGTTCGAACCTCTCAACCGTTTGCGGAACCCAAAATCCCACAGGTTTTCCTGGATCTCCTAGTTTCTTTGGTATTCCACCCTTAAAAGTGTAATTAGCAAGCATGGTGGAAATTTAAACTTCTGTTATCTTTCTTTTATTTGAGACAATATCTTTCATATACTTAGCAAAAGGAGACATTTTCAGAATATCAGTCAACCGCATACGCAAAAAATAGGTCTAAGTATTTCAACAAAGCGCTCAAAATCTTCATCATTCCTTTTCTTGGATGGTTTAGGCGGAAAGGGCATGGGTTTCTGAACCCATGGTTCTCTTTCTTTACCATGTTTCCTAGCAATGAAGTCTCTCTTATCATATCTTTTATTCTTAGGTTCTGGGTTATCAAGATCAATAGTAGGTTCTATCTCCACATCATTACTATTACTAGGTTGAGCATCAACATGACGTCATCATTAACATTATCACTAGGTTCATGTTCATCACGAGATTGTGTTTCAGCATCAGAAATAGGAACATCATTCAGATTCTCAGGTGTGTCTATAACAGGTTCACTTGAAGCATGAAAAGTCCTATCACCTTTCCTTTTCTTTTAAGAAGGACTAGGTGCATCAGGATTAATTCTCTGAGTGTCTTGTTCTACTCTCTTAGGATGGCCCTCAAGATACAAATGTTCCTGAGTCATTTTATCAACCCTATTCATAACTCAAACAACATGATCATTGTTCTTATTATTCAACTCATTCAACAAATCATTTTGTGCCTTGAGAACTTGTTCTACTTGAGTTTTTACCATGGAAGCATGCTTACTAATAATCTTAAGATCAATAACATTTGTTCAAATATAGTCACCCAAGCAATCAAGCATATAAGCATTACGTTTCAATTGTCTACTCACATATGCATTGAAGTTTTCTTGTTTAACAATAAAGTTATCAAATTCGTCCAGTTATAAGGAATATCACCGTCATCAAATCTATAGAGAGAATTTACCTCTACTACCTGTGTCGGGTTATCAAAACCATATATTTCTTCAATAGGTGGTAAACTCTTAACATCTTTAGTTTTAGTGCCTTTTTCTTTGATAGATTTCTTTATCTCTTGCGTATCTTCATGACTGAGAAATAGAATACCTCTTTTATTTGGAGTTGGATTAGGGGGTGGTTCGAGAAGAATCCAATCGTTATCATTACTCAATATATTATCCAATAGTACTTCATCTTGTTCAACAGTTCGTTTCCTAAAAACACAACCAGCGCAACTATTTAGGTGGTCCCTAGAAGCATCGGTTAGTTCATTATAAAAGATATCAAGTATTTCATTTTTATGAAGAGGACGATCAGGCAAAGCATTAAGTAATTGGAGAAACCTCCCCCAAGCTTATGGGATACTCTCTTCTTCAGTTTGCACAAAGTTAAATATTTCCTGTAAAGCAGCTTGTTTATTATGAGCAGGGATTTTTTTCCAGAGAAGTAGTAAATCATATCCTGGGGACTACGCACACAACCAGGAGCAAGAGAATTGAACCATAACTTAGCATCACCCTTTAACGGGAAAGGAAACAACTTAAGAATATAGTAGTAGTGAATTTTTTCCTCATGAGAAAATAGGGTGGCTATATCATTCAATTTAGTAAGATGTGCCAGAACAGTTTCAGATTCATAACCATGGAAAGGATCAAATTCAACCAAAGTAATTAGCTCAGGATCGACAGAGAATTCCTAATCCTTATTAGTAACAAAGATAGGTGAAGTAGCAAACTTAGGATCATATTGCATTCTAGCATTCAATTATTTTTCTTTCCACTTGCATAATAATTTCTTAAGATCATCTCTATCCTTACAAGCAAAAAAGTCCCTAGCTACTTCTCCATCCATAACATAACCCTTGAGCATAACAAACAATTCATATCTAGGAGAGCTAGGTTTAGTTGGTGTTTCAAAGTGTTTAGTTTCAATGATTTAAATCAGTTTAAGAAATATCATCATCTTCAACATACTCAATAGTTCTAACTCTAGAAACTTGTTCATCAAGAAATACACCCAATGGCACGGTATTATCATGAAAAGTAGTAGCATCATAACCATCATTCATAGCAAAGGTAGCATCATCAATAACATGTGACATATCAGAAGCAATAGCAGGTGTAGTTGTCACAAGCTTACTCAAAACAGAAGGTGAATCAAGTGCAGAGCTAGATGGCAGTTCCTTACCTTCCCTCGTAGTAGAGGGAAAAATCTTGGTTCTAGTATCTTTTAGATTCCTCGTAGTAAAGGGCAGCCCCAGTGCATGTAGCTCCCGCTTGCGCAGGGTCTGGGGAAGGGTCCGACCACTTCCGGTGTATTATACACAGCCTTTCCCTACATTTCTGCAAGAGGCTGTTTTTCGGACTTGAACCCGTGACCTCATGGTGATTCCTCATAGTGATCAAAAAATATAAATCCCAAGTGACTCAGAGAAGACAGCTATGCTCCCCGGCAACGGTGCCAGAATAAGTGTTGATCACAAGTATAGGAGATCGCAACAGTTTTTGAGGGTAGAGTCAACCCAAATTTATTGATTTGACACAAGGGGAGCCAAATAATATTCTATTATCAGCTGAGTTTTCAATTCAACCATACTTGAAAGACTTAATATCTGTAGCAAAGTAATATGGAAGTAACAGTAACGGTAGCAAAAGTAACAGTAGCAGTTTTGTAGTGATAATAACAGCAGTAGCAACGAAAGAAACTTAGCAAAGATCAACATGTGAAAAGCTCATAGGCAATGGATAGGGAATGATAATTGTGTTGGATGATATTCATCATCTAGCAGTTATAACCTAGGGTGACACAGAACTAGCTCCAATTCATCAATATAAGGTAGGCAAGTTTTCCGTATATAGTGATACATGCTTATGGGAAAGAACTTGCATGACATCTTTTGTCCTACCCTCCCGTGGCAGGGGGGTCCTAATGGAAACAAGGGATATTAAGGCCTCCTTTTAATAGAGAACTAGACCAAAGCGTTAGCAATTAGTGAATACATGAACTCATCAAACTACGGTAATCACCGGAAAGAATCCCAATTATTGTCACCTTGGGGTATGCGGATCATAACCCATAATAGGTATCTACAACTTGCAAGATCGGATTGAGAACACAAATATATTCATGAAAACATAATAGGTTCAGATCTGAAATCATGGCACTCGGGCCCTAGAGACAAGCATTATGCATAGCAAAGTCATAGCAACATAATCTTATAACATAGTGCATACTAAGGATCAAACCGTAATAAAACTAACTCAATTACATGATAAATCTCATCCAACCCATTACCGTCCAGTAAGCTTACTCATGCGCGGCGGTGAGCATCATGAAATTGGTGACGGAGGAAGGTTGGTGATCATGATCGCGACGAATCCCCCTCTCCGGAGCAGCGAACGTACTCCTGATCAGCCCGCCCGATGAAGGACAGGAGGCTGCGGCTCCGTATCATAAAACGCGATGAATCCATCTCTCCGTTTTTTTCCTCTCTGAATAGGTACTTATAAAGTTGGAATTAGGGTCGGAGGAGCTCCAGGGGCCCCACAAGACTGCACGGCGTACCCCCAGGGCTTGTGGCCTCTAGGTGGCCCCCTTTGGTTGATTCTTGCGCCAATATTTTTATATATTCCAAAAATATTCTCCGTAAATTTTCAGGTCAATCCAAGAACTTTTGTTTCTGCACAAAAATAACACCATCATAATTCTGCTGAAAACAGCGTCAATCCGGGTTAATTCCATTCAAATCATGGAAATTAGAGTCCAAAAGAGTTCGGAGAAGTAGATACGATGGAGACGTATCATGTCGCCGCCGCATCAGAGGTGTGTGTCATTGCTGTCGTGGCAGCGATTTCAACAGGTGGCAGTGCTAGAGACCGCGGTTTCGGCCATGGCAGTGTTTTTGACCGCCATGCCCGTCAATAGCCCTGGATTAGGCACGTCCTTCTGGACGAGGTGGGCCTCCTCCTTGATCAAGGTATGGCACTCCCAAGCCCAGTGGCCCAACTTGTGGCCGTAGTGATGCTTGTCGGTGGGCACCACCTTGCTGCCACTGCGATTTCCTTGTCCATGGCCTCTACCACACCCATGGCCGCCACCGTGGCCCTGGTTGGCATTGCTACTGTCAGCTCCGTCGGGTGGGGGGGTGGCGATTGTCGTGTACACGCCACTCCTCTTCCTTGAACAGCAGCTTGCATGTGTCGTGCTTGTTGCAGTCAAGTGGGAAGCTTCCTCAGCCACCTTTAGCCTTCCGGTGAGATTTTCTATCGAGAAGTTTTACAGATGAACCAACACTACAAAAGTGGACACATCCATGACATTTTGGGCCAAACAATTTTTTCTGTCATGCTTAAGACACTTCTATGACGATAATTGTGACATAACCCGGTATCATCATAGATGGTGGGCTCCTACTTCTATGACAAAAAATCATCACAGAAAATGGGCTTTTTGTCCTATGCGGGCCAGAGAAGCAGCTGCATGACATTCTTTGGGCCATCCATGACGGAAAAAACCATGGTAGAAGCGAGGGCGAGGAAAATATTGGGGAGTTCCCGTTTACGGTGGGTGGTCGGGGCCGATTGGGTGCGAGGCATTGGGCTCTAACTGAACCCGAGCGAGGTGTTTGCCTACTAAACCTGAGCAATTGCATTGCAGGCTACGCATTACGGAACCTGAGCGATTGATCGATCTGGCTGTTAACTGAACCTGTCGAGCGATTCCTTCGCTACTGCTGCTAACTGAAGCCGATCGAACCTGCTGATTCTTGATCAACAGTGAGCGTTGTTGGGGGGTTGGATGAACAGTTCCTGTTGGGGGTTGGATGAACAGGAACCCGTGGTAGTAGAGGCCATTGCCGCTGGATGAACAAGACCCTGATCGAGCTGGTTGGGGGTGGATGAACAGGACCCCGTGGAGGGCTGGATGAACAGCAGCCCGTGGAGGGCTGGTTGAACAGTAGCCAGTGGAGGGCTGGATGAACAGTAGCCCGTGGAGAGGTGGTTGAACAGGACCCCGTGGAGAGGGCTGGTTGAACAGTAGCCGGTGGAGGAGTGGTGGAGGCTGGATGAACAGGAGCCCGCGGATGAATAGTAGCTGGTGGAGGCAGGAGGGAGACGTCATGGATGAATTGTCACAGGTGGAGGCTGGAGGAGGTCGACGATGGATGAATAGTAGCCCGTGGAGGTAGTAGACGGTGGATGAACAGTAGCCCGTGGAGTCCAGTTTTGCGGTGCGCTACACCCTTTCCGATGAACAGGATCCCTGCTTCGACTGTAGGAGGTTGAAGAGAAGTTCGTTTCCTCTGTTTTGCGGTACACCACACCCCTCCTGATCAACAGGACCCGTTTCGACCATAGGAGGTCAAAGAGAAGTCCATTTCCTCCGTTATGCGGTACGCCACACCCTCCCGGTGAACTGGATCCCGTTTCGACCGTAGGCGGTTGAACACAAGGTCGTTTCCTTCGTTCTGCGGTACGCCAGGCCTCGTTTCGGTTGTTCCATCCAAGCCGGTTGGCTCCCGATGAACACAACACATTCCGTTGCCTCCTGATGAACACGACGACACAGTTTCTCTGTTCCGACCCAGCCGGTTGGCTACCGATGAACAGGACACCGTCGCTGCCTCTGCATCTACACGAGCCCTGGCCATATATATGCGCGAGTAGGCATTCGAGACCCCGCCCGTATGTACGTACGTGGCCGTATTCACTTTCTTGCACCCTGGTTATACGTACATGTACATACTACGTCTGTGCCTCTACTATGACACGTGCCCTTCCTTACTCATCTATGGTTCATCGCTGCAGCCTGCAGACAGACCGATCGACCAATATGTACAATACGTTCGCGACCAGAATGACAACGCTATGTACACTTCGACCAGGTGGGTCCCGACTGTTAGGGACAATAAGGAGGCACTTCCTTGTGTGCGAAGATATAGCTGGTGGGTCCCAGCTGTCAGCAGGGGGGCATTTTTTAGCGAAATACAGAGGCCCTTCCGGTGGGTCCCAGCTGTCAGGTGGAGGAATCATTATTTTGCGTGTAATAAGGAGGCATTTCCTTGTGTGCAGACGTGGACCCAGTTGTCAGCCTCTCCATGTAAAGTCCACTTCCGATGGATGTCGTTCGTTGACCATGTTGACCACGCCGCACGGAGAGCACCAGGTCGCTGGACGACGGTGAGGCCTATGAAGGGAACGACACGAAGCCGAAGAAGACTCGATAGTGGTTGCCCACGCAGTGGGGAGTACGAGGGTTTACTGGATTAGCCGCCGTCACCGGAAAATAAGAGGAGGTGTGGGTGAGTAGAGGAATGGCCTGGCCAGCGAAAGAGTAGGGTGGGGCGGTGTGGCCTGTGCTGCAGGACAGCCGGCCATGGGAGGCGGGAGCAGGCAGTCCCACTAGCGCTGGTTTGGGCGGCTGGAGCAAGAAGATCAGATATTGAAGAAGCAGCACGACTGTTGGATTAACATCCAACGGTCCCTGCTGCTAGAATCGTTTGTGGACTAAGTTGACAAAGCCATTCGTACATGTCAACCTAGTAGATCCATAAGTCAACCTCCAAATCTGTCCCAAACAGCATACAACCCAAAATTTCTAGCCAGATTCAAATTAATTTAAAAACTAAACATACCTTAATTTATATCCAATGAAAATTTACCTGCACAAAAACAATGAAATTTTAAATATCAAAATCCAAAACAAAAAAGTATTTTGGAACTAATTGCCTGTTTGTTGTATTTTTCATTTTACAGCCCATTTATTATTACTTATAGCCCATTTTCTGGGCAAGCCCGAATGCATCCCTCCTCGTCCTAAAAGATTTCCCGCCCAGGAGGGCATAGAAAAGCAAGTAGGCCTACGCTGGTTATTCTGCAAAAAACGGAATAGCTGGGATAGCCATTTTCAGAAAGGAAAAAAACAAATTGGGCTGGTCATGTGGTAAACATATGAAATAAAAGCCTGGGCTAGACAGGCCACAGCTCCCGCACAAGCCAGTTGATACCCTTCTCCATCCTGAAAAAAATTGCACGCGCTGCTGGGTCGCTACTGTCATCCTCACCGTGTATAGTAATCTCCTTATTCCTCTCGGTTGTTGACCATGTTGACAACACCGGAGGGCGGCGCTGCGGCAAGCGAACTAAGGTGGAGCACCATGGTGAGGCCTCAGACGGGAATGAATAGGAGCCGGGGAAGATGCGCAGAGTTTTAGGGTGCGACGTGGCCATGATGCGTGTGCGGTAGCACCACCAGCCGTGGGAGGCGGGAGCAGGCGGTCCCGCCGGCGCTGGTTTGGCTTTGTTGGCTAAAGGAAGAAGAGAGTGAAGAAACACGACAGACGTTGAATGTCAATACAACGGTCATGGTTGGCACAATCGTTTGTTGACTAAGCCGACACCAAGTAGCATACTTTTTTGTATATAGGAAGAAAAGAAAAACTGGGCTCGTTCGCCTTATAACATTCCCGAAACTGCGACCGTTCGATCTTGCGTTGCAACTAAAACTGCGAGGAAAATGTTTTTGTCTGCCGTCCTCCTCCCATGGAATGTTCGCCACAAAAGTGACTAGCACACATGGTTTTCAACAGGGAGGTCTTGGGTTTGATTTCCAGAAACTCTCAATTTTTCCTCCTTCCTTCCTCGCAAAAAAAGAAAGAAAATCAAAGACTTGAGAAGGCGTACAGAACAAGCTAGTGTAGCAGTAAAGGTACCTCACTCAGTTTTAGAAAAAAGAGAGACGTACTCCTTTACTGGTTCGAATCCAAACCTAGACTATGACTATATATGGTGCTATGCTACTCTACAAGTAATGAAACTGACATATCCAGCGTCCGGTTCTGCTCTTCTCTACTTACTCTGCCTAGCATCAGAAGCTCTGGTCACAGCAACCATGTCCGCTGGCTGCTCCTCCACCTGCTCTTCAGCACGCAACAACCAGATATGTGCCAAGTCGCCACCTGTACACACTACAAAAAATACACTTCCGTGATGATACGTGTTTGTCACAGTAGGTCGCGTTTTTTGTCATACATGTACATCCATGACAATTTTATGACAGAATCAAGATAGTCATACCTGTGCTGTTGTAGAAGTGTTCTATGACATTACCAAAATTATCATCACGGAAGTGTCCACTTTCATGACGATAAATCGTGCGTCATAGAAGTGCATTCGTCAAGGGTGACCGACACGTGGCATCCACCGTAACGGAACGCCGTTAAGCTATCGGGTCGGGTTTTGGATGCGATAACCCGTTAACAGCCCCGACCAATGGGGATTTTCCACGTGTAAAATCATCATTGGCTGGAGGAAACACGTGTCGGCTCATCGTTGGGACAGATATCATCCACTCATTGGACAGAAGGCGCCTATGATACGTCGACACGTGGCACGGCCCAACAGTGGCCCATTCCTGTGAAAAGGCCGGCCCGTTTTACTTGCTTAAATGGTGGTGGCTCAGCCCATGGAAAGCATGTTAACGGCCTGTTTGCATATAGCCCATTTACAGCCCGCTAACCCAAAGGCCCATTACACCCTATCCGAATTAGGCCCAGTAGCGTCATCTGGGCCATCCAATATGATTCCAGCCCGTTTTCACTTCTGGCCCATGTATGCCCCATGACGTCTTTCGGCCCATATGAGGCCCTTTGTAACTCTTGGCCCGTGCGGCCCTTGGTGTGGCGGCCCGTAATGAACAGTGTATCACTTTACACCCATTAACGGCCCGTGGTGAAAATGGCCCGTAATGAATAGTGTATCACTTTATACCCATTAACGGCCCGTTATTCCTTTGGGCCGTCTCCAGCCCAAGTTATCTTTCGGCCTTCTGAGGGCCCATTTATTCTTGGGCTCATTTGCAGTATTCGGTTACTTACGGCCCGTTACTATCATTTTCTGCTTGTGGGCCAAATTCAGCCCGTAGTTACAGTCGTCCCATTTGTGGACCGTTAATCTGTTGGGCCATTTTCATAGCATCACCAAATAGGGCCTATTAACGGCCCATTATGGTCAGCCCATAAAACATACGATTTCCATTGAAGGTCTGTCTACGGCCCATTGAAGGCCCATACAAGACCCATAAACGAGTCAGCCCTTACAAGGCCCATGGATCCTACGAGACATAGAAGGCCCATATATCCTATGGCCCATAGAAGGTCCATGGATCCTACGACCCATTGAAGGCCCATGGATCCGACGGCCCATTGAAGGCCTATGGATCCGACGGCCCGTACATGGCCCATGGATCGTACGGCCCGTGAAGGGCCATGGTCGGGCGAGTTGGCCCCCGTTTGAACGATATAGCATATTCAAAGAATTATCCTACTCAATACTGTCACCTCTAAAAAACATACACTGTACAATAAAGAGACCAAGGCATAGAAAGGTAGAATAATCCTACACTATACAATAAAGAAATTACAGCCGATTATAGCCACTGGGCATTATGGTTCGGCACAGGTGATAATAAAGCATACACAAACAACAAATTACATACACTGGGCAAATACAGCTCATACATCGTGGACGCACATCAACTTAACTCCATTTGAACTATAATCTCTTCAGAAAATAGGATTGGCTGGATTTAGATAGCACAAATTTCAGTCTGCAAAATCACCAATTCCTTCCTGGTTACCTGAGTGTCTTGTTTCATTTTTTGACTCCTTCATCTAATACTTGCATGTCCAGTCTCAACTTGCTGATTATACGTTGGCAATCATGTACACGTTGTCTTGCCACCTCTAGTTGATGCTCGAGAACATCAGCACATTCCAATTCCAATCCATAATCATTCGGTAACAGCCATGCCCACTGCTCGCAGATCTTTGTGTTGATGTCACTTCATCCTGAAATGTTTCTTTAAGTACACATGACTAGGGAAAAATATAGTTACAACAGTGAAGTGAGCAAGACACTATTTTGTACTACATGGCAAAACATGACTAACAATAATGTTACACGTCATGAAGCATAAGCAGGTCATATTTCAAAAATTATAAAAAAGATAATCTGTGCAGCCTGCATATAGAAATCCCTCTTAGCTCACCAGAGGAGCATGATGTTGGGGCCCAATCGAAAACACAGACAAGTTACAAATTTAGACAGCACGTTGCATATAAGTAAGCAAGCAGTTGGCCATTCTGTAGCTCAATTAAAGTCTTAGGGAGCATCTCTTGCACTTTCACACAATGAAATGAGCATTTACTATGTCTGCACTATGTAAAAACTAGGCATACCTTCGAACTGGATATCTAGGGACTCTTGGAGAGCCTATTGTAGTGTACAGCCAAACCTTTATGTCACCTATGAGTTAGACAAGGCCCCACTATAGCAACCCTTAGTGTTTAAATCGTTGACAATCTCTATTAGAGTGTTAGGTCAAGAACAGCAAGTAATCAAAGCAAACAGTCCTAGTATGGCTGACTGATGCAAACAAGCAATTGAACAGATGTGTGAGCAAATCTTACATATCAAGAAAAGAAGCAAAGAAGGAGGCTTAAAGACCATCACTTTACTGACCAGATTTAAGGGGCATTTAAACATCATGTGCAACGTATGAACTAACATAAACATTGCATATTCCAGATTCTACAATGGAATGGACATGTATTAGGTTATGCCATGTATGATGATGCCTAAATGTACAGATAGCAGGTAGGAGTGATTCATCATTGCACGCACAATTGAATTGCAGGTTAAGGGCCAGTTCGATTCTGCCTTTTCAGGGCATATTGTCAAAATAAGCCATAAAAGATGTAAAGAAGTCATTTTGAGTTATGGGCTTGAGCTTAACTAATTTCACTTTGGAGGGGGGGGGTGTTTCGGATAGAACCTCACTAAAAATTGAAGGGAAGGGGAATAGTGAAATGACTCTGTTGTCTGCCTATATTACACTCAAAATGCAACTGCTGACTCCCGTGTCACACCTGACCCTCAAGTAAAAAGCAAACACGCAAGCGTTCATTGCCCTGCCCTCTTGCATCTCCTCTCCCCTTTCCCGCTACCTCGATCCCCTGCCTGGAGCACTAGGGTTCCTCCAGTGAGCCATCGCCACTGGTCCCATCTGGCCTGGTCCTCGACGATGTTATGTCCAGCTAGGCTACATGGCCGGCGGGTAGGGGCAAATCTCCCTGGCTGCTCCTCCCACTAGCGCCGCCCCTCATTCCCATGGTCTCCAGCAGCTGCTCCACTGTGGTTCGTCCAACGCATTACTCCAGCGGGCGCTGCACAACTACGGCTGATGCTACACTGCGGCAGAAGGCACCATATTCCCCCTCCCCTCCTCCCAGGCCATGGCCTTGAGGTGTTGTTGAAGGATGAGCTCATCCAACAAGGTGAGGATCCTTTGATTTTTTGCCAAATTTTCATTCTGATCCACTATACGATGAATTGCTATGAGCTGCTTCTGCTGCTGCTATATGATGCATTGCTATGAGCTGCTCCTGCTGCTTCTATATGATGAATTGCTATGAGCTGCTGCTATATGATGAATTGCTATGAGCTGCTTCTGCTGGTGCTATATGATGAATTGCTATGAGATGCTGCTGCTGCTATATGATGAATTGCTATGAGATGCTGCTGCTATATGATGAGTTGCTATAAGCTGCTCCTGCTGCTGCTATATGGTGAATTGCTACGAGCTGCTCCTACTGCTGCTATATGATGAATTGCTATGAGCTGCTCCGGCTGCTGCTATATGATGAATTGCTATGAGCTGCTGCTGGTATATAATGAATTGCAGACTGCTGCTGCTGCTGTATGATGAGTTGCTATGAGCTGCTGCTGCTGTATGATGCTTTCAGGTGGTGCTGCTATATGATAACAACCAGCCACTTGGACCATCGAACTTCAATTAAATAATTGTTCTTCATTTAAATGTGGGTCATGCGTTCTTCATTTAAA
This sequence comes from Aegilops speltoides, assembly GCA_021437245.1. NCBI lineage: Eukaryota > Viridiplantae > Streptophyta > Magnoliopsida > Poales > Poaceae > Aegilops > Aegilops speltoides. Next base: position 113,758,054 of record CM038145.1, read on the forward strand.
TTAGGCAATGGGATCTCTATGGAAAACATTGACCAAAGTAGATTGTGCAAAGTAGATGGTATCTTTGTATTTGCATTTTGAGCAAATAGTGATGGTTTATTTTCCTATCATATTAATTACTGCACTGGGTTCAATTTGTGATGTTTGCAAGTCAAATTAATTTCCATACGGGCAGCAAAATGAAAAAAATATAATGCAATCTAGACTATCCACTGATCATACCAAAGATAAGCTGAAAACGCAATGAAAAGAACTGGTCGGCTTATTACATGGAGCTTATATTCACAGGTGCTTATCTTCTTAGGATAACTCGTAATAATTGTCCCTAAGAAACTTGGCTAATAGAACTGGCATACAGATAACATGTCACGATGATTGCAATGGAGGAGTGACGTACCATAGTACACTGTATAGGCTCACCGCTGCCTCTCCTTTTTTACGATGTTCCATGAAATTGCCACATACATCTTGTACTTTATAATTGTGTAACCCTATCTGCAATTTGACACAGCTAATTTTAGACATCTCTACATGATACTACATTGCATATCCCTTGCGCATATTTAAACCACAAATTAATGATTGTGTGCGTACCATAAACTAGCCATGACTCTGTATGCTGGACTAGCAGGCACTCTAAAGGAGCCTAATGTAGTACACTGGAATTCTTACATGCCACCTATGAATTTGTGTAATGTACTGCCCCTATTCCTAAATATATGTCTTTGTAGAGATTCCAGTATAGACCACATACAGATGTATATAGATGCATTTTCGAGTGTAGATTCACTCATTTTGCTCCGTATGTAGCCTATAGTGCAATCCCTAGAAAGACCTATATTTAGGAACAAAGGTACGAGGTAGTATCATGTATGACATCTACATATCTAATTTAGCAGCCAGTGGTAGAAATCATTGTCTGCATAAAGGGACTACTGGTCGAAAATCCAAGTAAAGCACGCTGGCAGGCACAGAACAATACAAGAGAGAGAGACGCACTTACAAGATCATAGCAACGCCTCAGTCTAGGATCTTGGTTGGCCAAGCTGTTAGATCCAGAAGAAACATCGTCCTTGTAGTTTTGCCGGTGCATAACAGAAGCAAATGACGGTTAGTATATTTGAAGTACATCGGGCAAGTGATGCTGGACGGGTTTAAAGGTGACAAGTACCTAGGCCATGGCGGGTTCTTGGCATCTCTCCAGACGGTGGGAATCAGGTTAGAAACGTCAAGGGTGATGACGCTGCGCTGGCTGTTGGGGTCCGGTAAGGAGATCTAGAACCGTCGAGTAGGGTGTTTGTGGAGAGGCTCTGGTAGGGTAGACTATGGTGTGGGTGAAGCGGATATGTGGCCGTGGACGAGGGTGTAGGTGAAGCTGCTCCGGTGGTTGGATTAAGGATGGTGTCGACGACGCGGATCTGTGGCCATGGACGGGGCATCAGAAGCTGCTCCGGTGGTTGGGTTAAGGATGGTGTCGACGATGCGGATCTGCGGCCGTGGACAGGGCATCAGAAGCTGCTCCGGTGGTTGGGTTAAGGATGGTGTCGACAATGCGGATCTGCGGCCGTGGACGGGGCGTCAGAAGCTGCTCCGGTAGGTTGGAGGAGGGTGCGAGGAAGCGGATCTAAGGCCGTGGACTTGTGAGTTCCCAAAGCGGCCCCGGTAGGGTTGAGAATGGTATATGCAAAGCTACTCCGGTAGGGTTGACGATGGTGTCGGTGAAGCGGCTCCGGTAGGGTTGAGGAAGGTGTCGGCGAAGCGACTCTGGTAGGGTTGAGGAAGGTGTCGGAGAAGAGGATCAGAGGCTGTCGACGGGGGCGTCAGTGGGGAGGCTTCGGGTGGTGTGGACGAAGCGTCTCCGGTGGGGAGTACGAATGCGCCGCTGTAGATGCGCGGCGGTTGACGAGAGTAACGGCAAAGCAGATCCGGCACCGTGGACAAGGCCAGCACTGAATGGGCTATGGTACAATGGTGGATGAGTAGTCTACTTGTTTCTAGGGGAGGTGGGAGGGGTAGATGCGACCGCAGAAGCAGATCCGGCAAGGTGGATGCCGCTGGCAGTGAATGGGCTATGGTACGCCGGAGGATGAGAAGTCTAGGGTTTCGAGAGGGGAGGGAAGAAAGGGCGATGAAGTATGGACGGCGTGATGTAAGATGCTCTGGTGTTGTGGAGTTACTAGTTAGTTATTTTTGCGGGAGGGGGAGAGGAAATGGGGGTGCCGTGTAGTGGGGGGAACCGGAAGTTACCAAAGCAGCCCTGACCTATCATGTAGATGAGGGCGGTATTGTAACTGTTGGTCCCCGTGCACCAAGGACAAAAGGGGGATTTCGCATGCTAAAGACTACGGTGGCGGAAATTTTAGAAGGAGGCGAGAGATTTTGCCGCCCGCGGGATCGTTCGTATCCAGTTTCAACTAATTTTGGACCGTGCTAGCGGGAAGGTCATGGTAGACCATGTACACGGGGCACGCGTCAGCAGTTAATAACTGGTGTGAAGTCCACCCAAAAAAAGACAATAACTTGGGATGATGCGCCGATAACTTGGACGTTCACACGGGCGCGGCCAATCGTACGGGTGTAGTCGCGTTCACAAAAAAGGGATCAATCGCTCAACCTATGTATTTCTCGTGTAAATAGATAATTTAGTGCCATTGGTTATTTACTTTAAACATAATGCATTGACGTGTTAGTGTAGAGGCGCACAAAAAGAAATGGATATTATAATTCGCTACTTAAAAGTGTTACCTCATATGATTACATAGCCTCCATTTCATAAATTGCGTACCCGTTGAATTCATATATGAATATTACATATATTACTTCAAAATAGAAACTTAAATCATCCAAGACTAATGAATTTGAATGCAAGAATAACAATGGTGCATGTACATAATCGCTACATTGGTTCTTTGATGAAACATCACTGTAACTTTGGCATGCACAACAAAAAAGTTCTATTTAAATAGAAAAAAAATATGATATGTGAGTGTCCAATCTTTATAGCGTTGAATCTATATTGTACCTTTGGCCACAATACGAAGGAGATATTGACTTATGTTCAAGCGATGCACATCCATGATCGCTAGATAGTGATACGTGAATGAATTGTGCAATCTCTCTCACACGCATACATATCTCATTTCCCTATGGGCATCGGAATCACACACACGCACTTCGTGTATTTCTCTCCCTCCGTGAGGGTTAAATTCATCTTTCTACCCCGTCCTACAAGTCTCTCACATAGAAACACACACGCTCTCTATGTCTAACACGCCCACCCCTTGAATTCCGCCCACCCACATCCACTAATGTCTCAAAGTATAATAATGTCTCTCACACATATGCCTAAGGATAACTCGAGTTCTGGAACCATATGAATACATACAATAGGATTCCAACAGAGCACCTTTTGTTTTGAGATTTCTCTCTCTCTCTCTCTCTCTCTCTCTCTCTCTCTCACACACACACACACACACACACGTGCGCGTGCACACACACATTGTTTCTCGCTTCATTTTTTCGGCACTTGCATGCACACACACCGTTTGTTTATCTTCGTGAGGCTTTAAGTATGCCTCGCACAAATGCTATCTACCTATCCCTTAATATAGCTAGATATGTGTCACACAAACTCCTTCTCCCTACTAGCAAGACGCCCATGCGTTGCACGGAACATCAAGATCCATTTGTATGAGAATTTATCTTGTGGGAGAAAAGGATGAACAAGGGAATGCCTTGTTTGCAAATGCGGAGAGGGGTGTCGGTATATTTTTGCAAAATTGCCATAGTTTCCTTCCTATCCGTCGGATATAAGTCGGATGGCCTATATTGCAGGATGGTAGGAACACCATCATCACCAACTCTGTTTTTTATAAGAGTAGAGATATGTGAGTGTCACTGCCCCCCACACACACACCCACGCACCCACACTTCCCAACACCGAAGGAGTAGGTTGACACCTCGATCTTGATACTAATCTATCGACTGGCTTCTCTCTCAAACATACACACACCCACACTACCCGACGCCGAAGGAGTAGGGTGGCACATCGATCTTGATAATAATCTATCTACTCCTCTTTCAAACACACACAAACACACGCACACACACACGCACACACACACTCGCTAGTTGTGCCTCTTTGCCTACCGCGCACACTCTCGATACGTCTTTCTCTCCCTCCCCCCCCAACAATGAGAGCAGAAGCGTGACAACTCGATCTGATCATAATTTGTCAGTTGGTTTCTCTCTCAAATATTGTGCCTCGGTGCCTCGCTCGGTAGCCCCCTCGATATGTAGATTTCTTGCGTGCACACAGCTGTAGTGACAATGACGCTGAACCCAGCGTGCCTTGTTTTTACCAGACTCATGTGATAGTTTTCACCCTGTTTTCTGTTAATTAACAAGGCAACCTTTTCTTTGTTACTACAAGTGAATCTGAAATCATTCGGGGCAGACATAAAATGTATCACTTCAACCCAATTATCGCAACAACTATTTTAAAAGAAATTAGCTAGCTGCCCATGCGTTGCACAGAACATGAAGATGCATTTGTATGAGTAGTTTATCTTGTGAGAAAAAAAGCCTGAATGAGGGAAAGCCTTATTTGCGAACGTGGAGAGACGTGTGGGTATAGTTTTGCAAAATTGCCATAGTTTCTTTCCTATCCGTTAGATATAAATCCGACGGCCTATATTACAGGATGGCACGCACACCATCATCACCAACTCTGTTTTCTACTCCCTCCGTCCGAAAATACTTGTCATCAAAATGGATAAAAAGAGATGTATCTAAAACTAAAATATGTCTAGATACATTTCCTTTTATCCATTTTAACAACAAGTATTTCCGGACGGAGAGAGTATTTGTCTTTTTAGAGATTTCAACAAGTGAGTATGACCGGACCTTACCAACATAATCAAAAAAGTTGTCCATAATTTTGATGTTACCCTCTTTTCTTGGCAGTGCAGTGCCATCTGGATACCTCATAAATAAATCAAGGACAAATCTGACCCCTTCCTGAAAAGACATACGGAGCAAAATGAGTGAATCTACACTCTAAAATATGTCGACGTACACATCCGTATGTGGTAGTCCATTTGAAATATGAAAAAGACATATATTTAGGAACGAATGGAGTATAACAAATATATCTCCAGCATAGTCTACAACAAAAATGTGCTGGGCTGGTTAGCGTCGGATGCTCGCAACGCGACGACATGAGTTCGAATTCTGTCTTTTAACTTTAGATTTTTATATTATATATTACTCTACTTATTTAATATATACTTTTTCTGTAATGTACTGATAGAGGAATCCACAAAGTACTTAGAATACAAGATTAAGGATGGACTTGTTTCTTTTTAGCTTTCTATACGAAGCTGTAGCCACCCTGCAAGTCACGTGTGCACTGTACATGCAATTAACTTTTTATAGAGGGACAATCATACAGGCAATTAAATCAAATGGATTGGATGTCACTCCATTATTTCCAGCATAAGAGCATCTCCAACGACAGCCGGCAAATTTCCTCCCGCTTCCTTCCACGGAGAACGACATCAAACGCCAGCGACATACATTTTTACAACTCTAACCAACCAGATGAAATTCGTGCAAACACGGACTGCTTTCATATAAGCATGAAGGATTTCGTATAAAACAGCCGGATATTCATATAAGCATGATGGATTTCATTACATTTACATGAACTAAGAGGTGCCAATCCGGCTCTCTTGTATAATTAATGCTCCCTTCATCCGGAAATACATGTCCTAGAAATCGATGTATCTAGACTTATTTTAGTTCTAAATGGCCGCCAATGGATCCCTTTGTCTTCCTCATGTCCGTCAGACACTTGCAGGGTCGACGAAGGTCCTCAGAAGAGATGAAGAAGCAAAGAAACCACCTGAATCCGCAGTCGTCGCCTCGGCGGTGGCCTTCATGGGTCCCAAGTGGCGGCGGCCTCCCGTGTTCTACTTCTCCTCGATGATGGCGGCGGACACGGAGAAGTTGGCCACCGACTCGTCGCTCTCCATGCACCTAGCTTTTGTCTCTGCCTGCATGGCACTGCCGCAGGCACGGGAGGCGCGCCCACAGACACGAGAGGCGCGACCACTGCAAACACTGGTGGCGCGGTACGACGCGGCAGCGACGACGCCCGTACCGGCTTTCTCGCCGCCGTGCCGGCATGGAGCAACTCGCCACTCCTCATCGAGCTGAACTGGAGCGGCGAGTTGCTGAACCACGCGCCTGCTTGGGGCGGCAAATAGCTCCGTCGGGCCAAGCGAGGTTGGTGAAGCACCGAGTGGCCTCGCCTGTATCCGGAGGGCTCAGAGGGCCACCAAGCCGGGTAATATGCCAGAGAACGGCTCATCGGAAGCCATCGGAAGAGTGGAGAAAATGGTGAAGGAGGAGATGGGGGAGCGGCGGAGGGGTGCGATTCTTGCCCGTTGTCTATCTGGCCTCGTCTAAATAGAGGGCGGTCGGTAGGAGCTTGGCCGGTGTCTGGCGTCGTTTAAACTGAGGGCGGACGGGAGGAGCTCGGCTGGTGATGCATTTAATTCCGGCCCGCTCATGAACGGACGTGTGGCCGGTGTAGGATTCTTGGTTTGCATGCGGGCTTAACGGAGGGGTTTAATGGAGGCGTCGGGCATGCAGCGGGCGGCGCAGTACTATTCGATTTGAAAGTAGTAATGAGCCATCAAATCACAAAGACCCTCGCCTCTTGTGAAACCGACCGAGCTAGACTGCCCCGCCCTCTAGACTTTTAACTAGTGTATATACTCCACTTTTGTACAGTAGTACAGTATCATGGATTGCGCCATGGAGCAAAACTTGAAATTAAAAAAAGGTGGTACATATAGAGAGTGCTCGTCGCCAAATTATGCATATAGTACTATTAAAAAGGCTTGTCACAATAATGGTGTCCAGCACAAGTGCACAACCCACTCCTCAAATAAAACTAAGCACACTGGAATTCTTTGACAAAACTAAGCACCCTAAAATTCTTTGACAAGTAAACTGCTGGCTATATGATGTTGGCCATATATATTGTACGTATATAATGTGAAGAAATGAGTGGTAGTACTATACCAACTAAAATATGAAATGTAAGAAATACTAGTATGTATGTACTGAAGAGTTAAAGTAATGAGAAGAAACATCACATAGTTCTACTGGGGGCTCAGCACAACACACCCCTCAAATTAAATTAAGCACACCTGAAATTAATTAAACTTGGTAACTATTCCGGTAGACACTGCATTAGAACCACCATGAGCAAGAACACTGCCACCTTACTCGGAGTCCTCGTCCACGTCCTCGACTTCGTCCTTGTCCCTCTTCCTCTTGGCCGATACTTCTTTGCTTGAACCGCACACTTGGCTCTTGCTCTTCATCCAACCCTTGTAGATATTGAAACAAAGGTAGCCATCCATTGTAGCGTAGTGGATGTGGTCTATATCTAGTACATTCCGCTGCCATGCATAATGATGAAACGTGTATGGAGGTTTCTCTAGTTTACCGTACGAAGGATGAACCATGGCTCCTGCCAGCGTCAGCATTGAAGGCTGACGAGAGGACACCAGCCGATTCTTTTGGAGGTCGAAGGGGTTGCCTACAATGAGGCCTATCCGACCCAGGACTTCTTTGTCGTTACCAAAGTCTACATTAACGAATTTGACTAGGTTGCTCTCGAGGAAGTCCTTAAAATCCAGGCATTCAACGTCGGCATGGCATATGCGGTAGACCAAGCATAAGTCATGCACGCAAACCTGGATCACGGCGGGCTTCTTTCTCTCTTTGTCCTTTAGATCCTTCGCTCGTCCCAGGACTGTGGTGTACTCAACATCTAGCCCAGCGACCCACTCATCATCTGAGTCTTCGAACATGCGTCTGAAGCGAGAAAGGCATCCTTTCACCGTCATGAAAGAACGGGTGTAGGTGACGTTGAACTCATCGCCGGTGATGGTTCTAACCTTGTACTCACCGCTGATCATGGAGATTTGGGATGCCATGGATTTGGGAGGAGGGTTAGGATTAGTGGAACTGTTGTAATGTGAATGGACGGGATGACTAGGAGCGAACCGTCGTAGTATTGAAGGACGTGCAGGGACGAGTAGGAGCGAACTGCCAGCGTGCGAACGGCAGGGTAGTGGCTTTCCATTCTCCCATGATATGGGCTTCCGAGAGCCCTTGGATCTGAGATCGAACGGTTTCATGGCGTGATTCTAGACCTATGGGTGAATATCCTATCCTGGAGGGTTATTCTGCAAATTTTCAGCAACTTAGCATGCGACCGTTTGATCCAAGATCCAAGGGCTGCCAGCAGCCCGTATCATGGTCGCGCCTACCACGACTGTCGCGTCGCACGAACGGTCCCGCCCTTGGAGATTTAACACGGTGCGTTAGGCTATCTGATTTTGGCATGTCATACATAGTCATCACTTAGTCACTCATACTACAACAAGGTTAGCTATAAGGTTGGCTATAAGTGTATTTTTTTTACTCCTCTCTATCCCTTTCTTCGTACTCCCTCCGTCCCATAATATAAGAACGTTTTTGACACTAGTGTAGTGCCAAAAATGTTCTTATATTATGGGACATGTGAGTACTAGCATTATTGCATTTGCCAAGGGTGACCTCTTCAATGAAATGGTGTTGCTAAGTTTGCTTCATTTAATTAGCTATAGACTCAAAATTGTCTTTTCACCTAGGTACATGCGCTTAGCACCGTTTCTTCCTTGGGTCACCAAACTAGTCTCTCTCTTCTTGATTAACTTGCCACATCAGACTTTATGCCTATGTGGCAAGCTTAAGCACCTGTAGGAGCAAGTCAGTACAATAGTGCGCTTTACATGGCATTTTTGCATATGTGGAGGAAAGAGAGGCAAGGAAAAAGTGGAGAAGTGGGCTCTCATGCAAGAGAGAGCCTCTACTACATGGTGGAGCATTGGGAGAGGCACCTGTATGGAGGTGGTCAGGAATCGGGAGACTCACGCCGGTCGTAGCGCCGCAGTTATAATGATAATGGCAAGTCAAATCACGGGGCCCCACCTGTCCAGCAGTAACTCGATGTCAAATCACACAGCCCTACGTTTGCAGCAGCCTACTCCCTCGTCCTCGCGTCTCTGTCGAACCGACTAGGTGGAACTACCCCGCCTATCGTGCAAGAAAAGCCTGCGCAGTATACTCCCTCCGTCTGGGTGACCAAGGTGGAGAGGAAAACGAGAGAACTTAATGTTCAGTATTTGCTAAGGCTGGTTGTAATGGTACTAGCGTTAGCAATTTTGATGAGGTGTCATAGAATTAAATGAAGAAAGAGAGAGAGTTGAGTACTATGTGTCATACATGGCAATAAATAAAGTACTACAAGATACTAATATATGATACATGGCGCAGGAGTACTAAGTATTATTAATACAGTTTTGCTAGAACTCATCTAGATGAGATATAATTTGGTCTCATTCATCTTTTATAGCCATTGGATGTGATGCTATAAGATGCGTGTGTGCTGACGTGGGTTGTATTTGTTCTTGTGCAACGAACTGACCACTGCATGTCATGTTTGATAGTCTCAAGTCATTAAAAGCATACAAGCCCCACATCTCTTATTTGTTGATTCCTCTATTTATGTCAAAAAATAAGAAATAATGTGAGAGTTAATGCACCACGCCTATGTGTTTACTAAGTATTTGATTTTCGTAAGATGACTTAATACTCACCTAGACGGAGGGAGTATTCGATTTGACAGCGGGCGGCGTAGTTCCCGATACGGCTTTAATGCAAACGAGGGAGGGAGTAGCGGTTCCCGATATGTTGAACGGCCAATGCATCCTCCTTCAATTAATGCATGAGGGAAGTAATGGGAGGAGGTCCGGGAAAAGAGGCTGCATGATGTGAATGCAACACAGTTTGCCCTCATTGCCCTCATATAAAGGCGCCCCTCCATTCCAATGCATCTACCACATCGTACACACCTAAGCATTTGCCTAAGCACCTACACTAAGCGCAAAAGATCTCACTCTGGACCCATGGCGGCGATGCGCGTGAGCGGCCAGTGGCTGTGCCAGATGGTCCACGACGCCGGCCTGCGGCATGCCGCCGAGGGTCATCTCGAGGCGGTGTTGGAGACCGGCTAGTGGATGGCCGCCGTCGACGCCAACTAAGACTCTCAGTTGGACCAGATGATCGTTGCCACCAGCAACAAGTTCACCGTCCTCAAGAAGCTCGTGGACGACATTGCCGTACAACTCCAGCCCGTGCGCCCGGGCTCCTCATTGCCTACCACCCTAATCGGCCTCCATGGCCGGAACCTCTTTCAAGCACTGGTGGCCCTGCGACTGCCTGCGGACGCAACGAAGAATGTCCACTTGGAGGTTGCGCTCGCCGCGAGGCGCCTCGCCCTGCAAGAATTCGTCAACCTACACATCCACGTGTACGAGCAAATCGTGTACATAGGTATCTACATGGCGGTGAGGGCCTTCTGACGTTGGCCTTCCTCAACCGGCTGGAAGCCTTGGATGCCTTTGTTGAGAAGCACCTCGACCTCGCCACAAAAGCCGCCGCTCCTTAGCCGCCGGTTGGTGGCCTGGCGCACTAAGTTGAGGAGGAGGAGGTCGTACGTTCATTGATCCATCTTTCTTCTTGCCTTCTGTAACCACCACTTCGATCACATCATCATGGCCTTAATTCTTATTGTGCTGTTGCATTCTCGTTCCAGTCAATACCGCATGTGTGATCCCTTTGCTTAATTATATGCATCATTGTAACTAGTACTCCATCCGTCAATTTATAAGTTGTGCTTACCTTTTCTATCAACTTCGTGCAACGCGCGGGCATCTTGCTAGAAACACTAGAATATATCTATATAATCCGTAAGTGATAGTCCATTTGAAATCTATAAAAAGACAAATATTTAGGTACGGAGGGAGTAATATATTAGGAGTATATCAAAACAATAGTGATTTCGTTCAAGTTTGTGAACAAATACTACTATTCTACTACTTTGGATCCGTCGCAACGCACGGGCGCATTGCTAGTAAAAGGAAAAGGCTTGCCGCGTTCACGTCGCACCCCCCACACGCTCGGTAATCGGGAGTACTCCACGGCCCGTCCGGCACAACACATAGCTTAGGGAAGGCATGTTGCCTAGCATTTTCACTTTCATGTGGGACCGTCGTTGAGCAAACCGACACCCCGCCTGCCGCCAGGTTGGAAAACAGAAACGAGGGGAAGATCTAGCTGCAGCACGGAAGCCAAGAAATTTGGTGTCAGATGGGGCTCGTTGATAGAGTAGGAGCATTCCGTACTAGTACTACTCCTACTAGTACCAAGTTTGTACTGCTAATACTATATTACTAGTGCTACCACTATACAACTAGTAGGTATGTGCACGACACAACATTGTAGGAACAAAAAACGGGAAGATCTTGTTTTGGGTGATTTATCTTTTTTTCAATCAACGTAGTATGAATAATATGATGTGGGGAGCACCCATGAAGCTTATGTGGCTTGGTTGCATGGCTACGAAAGGTTAGAGAAAAATAAATAGATAATGTGTTTAGAGTGCACTCCACTAAATAGATATACTTTGGATCCATTGCAACGGACCGGCACATCTATATCTATACCCCCTATATAGTGTGTGAAAAAGTTGGTAGCTGGATGAAGCCAATCCGACGGTACAAAGATGGCAAATCCGAGCAGTACTGGACGATGGATATCATCCACAAGATTCTGCAACATGTATAATCTAGAAGACTCCATGGTTGAACTTAATTCATAACTAACTTTGCCACAACTAAGCTTAGGCAAAGTTATTAGTTCTTCAAAATGAGAGCCACAAGTTGGCAAGCCTAAGGGAATCTTGCCACATTTTTTGTTTGTATGTCATGTGGGGCCTTAGTGTGGCTTGCCTAAGGTGTGGCTTGAACCAAACACTCACCTAAGTTAATCAAACTTGCCTAACCTTACATTCCACCAGATTTTGCCACGTGTTAGAATCTAGAAAACTCCACATGTAGAAGCATAATGCACAAACCACCAGAATCTCATGCGTGCAATGCACGTGTACCTTACTAGTACGAGTTGGTAGTATTAAGAAACAAATTCCAGTTTTGGCACGAGCTCGTACTGCCAGAGCACCACAAGGCCTGCCGCAGGAGTTACATTTCCCTCTCGGGGCCCACGGGACCGAACTTCAGTGGCTTAGTGCCCGGCCTATGAGTCAATGACACACGGACCTTAAATGCGGCTGGCCCACATGTCATTCTCATGGTGGTGGCGTGGTTCGCAACTCATTCGTTCGAGATGAACTGGCCAGTGGTGGCGTTGCCGTGGTGTCCGTGGTACGCTGTGGGCACGAGCACCTATGGGGCAAGGGGGCCCCTTCTAGTCCGGCAAGGGAGCGGAGGGCACACGCAGAGCAGATCGAGGCGACGGCACGCGGGGGCTTTTTACCTAGCTTCGGAGCTCTCCAGAGAGATAAAACTCCTACTGCTGCTTTGTGTTTGTATTTGTTTTGCTTGAGAGCGTGAGCGAGTAGTGGTGTTGGATGTGTCAAATGGACCGAACCCCTTCTACGTGCGCATGGGCCTCCCTTTTATAGTCTAAGGGGGTCACCGACAGGTGGCAACGCGGAAAGAGGGGGTAAAAGAGTAAAAACGCAGGTTGGTACAACAGTGTCCAACAGTGTCCCCTACCTAACTCTGACGGCAGGGGACAAGGGCATTTAATGCCCGTCCGGTCGCCCCAACAGTGCAAGGAAACGATCATTAGGGGTGCCACCGATCGCCACGATGGCCTCCTTGTCGCTTGCTTGCACACCCGCACAAGATGGCTGCAGCTACCGCCACGTGCTCCTGGGATGGCCCTGGGGTGACACGTCGTTGGATGCGCTGGAGCTTGGGTGCACGGTGGCAGCCTTGCCGCGGCGAGCACCTCGCCGCGGCCCTTCTCTTGTCGTGCCGGCAAGCTTGCCGGTCACCGGGCCTTGCCAGGACGCGCGGGGCGTCGCGGCAAGCTTTCTGGAAGCGCCTTGGTTGGCCTTCCCGGCAAGCTCCTCTTGCCGGGGCCTCGTCCTTCCCGGCAGGTTCTTCTTGCTGGGGCCTTGTACTTCCCGGCAAGCTCCTCTTGTCGGGGCTTTGTCTACTTGGTTGACACTTTGTTCTTGAATGGAAGTAAATGGAAATGACGGAGGGTCTTGGCGGACGCCTGGCGAGCCTCGCCACGGGTGTGCAGAATCCCGTGTACAAGTTCGGGGTACTAAGGTACCCCTACTTTAGTACACCGACAGAGCCCCGGGGCTGGGCCATACACGGTGCCGAAGGCTGTTGGGCCAGGCCCAAAAAAGGCTGGGCACGCAGCGGCTGGGTCCAAACCGAATCCACTCCGTATCCACCGCGCCCTCCGTAACGGCACGCGTCAATCGCGGCGTCGTGGGAGGCATGGGTGGCGTGCGCGATTTCCAAGGCGCCTCCCCTGTGATCACAGGGTGGGGTGAGGTCACCTCACCCGTCGCCTTGGCTCTGCATCCCCGCCACGCCGCCCCCATGCGCGTGGGGTAGTGGGCGGTGGAAGTGGGAAACCGAGCCGTCACGGGCGGAGGCAGCGGGTCGGCCCCGACTCCCTGCTCTCCCCGTGCTCTGATTGGCTGAGCGGGCGGCCGAGCCCCCATCTCGCTCCTTAAAAAGGGCGGAAGGGGAGCGCAAAAATCCCGCACTTCCTCATCTTCTCCTTTCTTCGACTTCTGCTCCCCTTCCTCTCATCCGCCATGGAGGAAGGGAACCCTGGCCCTTCATCGGTGGCGGGAGGGTCGCTGCCAGGCAGCGCATCCCTCCCTATCCCGCGCCCGTGGTGGCAGAACCAGCCCCAAGGGGGAGAGGGAGGGGGCGAGGTCGAGGGCGAGGTCGAGGCGCGCGGGGAAGAGGCGGCCGGGGCGGCGCGTCGGCTTCGCCTCCGCCGGCGGTTCCTCTCCTCCCGGCGGTCCACACGGGGGATGACCCTTGGGAGTTCTTCGTCAAGCTGCGCCGGGCACCTCGCCATCGCCTCCGGCTTCCGGCACCGTTTGCGAGCGCGATGGAGCCGGACCCGCCCGAGACGCTGGGATTGCGCATGAGGGGCTGTGGGATCATCGGCACGCGAGTCAGCGTTGTATCCCCAGCCCCCGGCGTGATGTATCTTGATCGCGGGTGGAAGACGTTCGCCCGCATCCATAGCTTGACGGCGGGGTTTACCCTCCATTTCAAGTTAATGGAGGGCGACCTCCTCCCCGTCAAGGTCTTCGGGGACTCCGGCACCCGGGCGAGATGCTGCGTGGACAGCTCCTCCGATAGCGAAGACTCCTCCCCGAGCGAGAGTGACGAGGAGGGGAGCGACAGCAACGACGAGAGCGGCGGACCCGACTAGGCGTCGGGCATCGCCTCGTGCGCCACCGGCGAACCCATCATCCGGGTCGTCGGCCTCCTGAACTCCCCGGGGTCGTCTCCTTGGGCGGCTGGCGTAGGGAGGCTGCGGAAGAGGAAGAGGGTTGGCGGCAAGGCCGTCAAGTCGGAGTACGAGGGCGTGGCGCCCTCGACAGCATCCTGACGTCCTGCCGCCCCGTCTTCGAGCTCTGCTTCCGGCGCCTCCGTCTCCGCCAAGCCCCCGGCTGGCCCCCGGGATGTTCTCTTGGTGTCTTCTGGCACCCGTAGTTCACCTAGGCGCCTCTTTTGCCCTCTTCGCCTCCTGGACCTACCTCCTGAAAAAAAGGGGGGCAGGAAAGGGATTACGGGCATCTTATCTTTTTAGTTTGTAAGCCTTCGGGCCTTAGCCGCATGTAGAATTTGTAATCCTCTCTTTCATGTTTTTCATCCTCTATGGACTGTACCCGAATGGGATGTTTTTTAATGAAAAAGGGGAAGCTTGCTATGCCGTATCCTTTACCCGACTCTATGCCTTGTATGTCTTTACCCTACGTTTTGAGGGAACTTGCCGGCGCAAGCACACTTGCCGAGTGCGGAACATCAGCAGCCCGCTGGCGGTGCTGCTTCCGGCAAGAAATCTCGTCGGGGCTAGTTGCAGCTCACTTGTATTGTTGAGCGGACTCGAAAACAAATCAAGGGCGCAACTTAGCCACGAGTCGATTCCTCCGCGCACAGGTTTTTCATACAAGGCACGGCCGTTCCAGGACGCGGCTTCGCGTTTCCCAGTCCATAAGAGGATGCATGATGAGGGACTTAAAAGCTTATCTCGATATCGCAGCTCTGGCGACTCTGGCTTGTCGGGGGTGAATCTTGGCATTCGCAGCCCCCAGCAACTCTGGCTTGCCGGGATCCAGGTGCCGGCGCACCTTCCTTCTCTTTCCTTGTCCCTGCCACTGCTAGATGTGTTATAAGAACAATCTCTTAGAGCGTGGCAAGTTATTTACTGTAATATATAACTTTATTCTAAGAAAAGCTTGCTATGTTATGCCCTTTACTTGATTCGGTGCCTTGTATGTTTCTACCCCACGCTTTGAGGGAACTTGCGGCATGAAAGCACGCTTGTTGAGTGCGGAGCATCAAAGACAGCCATTGGCGGTGCTGCTTCCGCAAGAAACCTCGTCGGGGCTGGTTGCAGCTCACTTGTATTGTTGAGCGGACTCGAAAACAAATCAAGGGCTTAACTCAGCCACGAAGTCGGTTCCTCCGCGCATGTGTTTTCCATACAGGGCACGGTCGTTCAAGGAACATAACTTTAAAAATTTGAAACTGACTGCGCCCTATGGCAGTGATTGCTATGTTATATCCTTTATTCTGTCACTTCCCTTGTATGTCTCTACCCCACGCTTTTAGGGAACTTGCCGGCGCAAGCACACCTGCTGAGTGTGGAACATCAGCAGCCCGCTAGCGGTGTTGCCTCCGGCAAGAAACCTTGTCGGGCTGGTTGCAGCGCACTCTCATTTGTTGAGCGGACTCAAAACAAAGTAGGGGCGCAACTCAGCCACGAGCCGGTTCCTCCGCGCACAGGTTTTCCATACAAAGCACGGCAGTTCAAGGAATATAACATAAGAATCTGAAACTGGCTTGTGCTCAGACTCGGGCAACTTAGCTTTTTCTGTTGTCTGTGTCCTGGCAAGGTTGCGCTTTTTTGAACGGCGCCAAATGCTATGTTGTCTCCTTTACTTGATTCCATCCCTTGTATGTTTTTACCCTTATGCTTTTTTAGGGAACTTGCCGGTGCAAGCACTCTTGCTGAGTGCGGAACATCAAGAGTTCAGCTGGCGGTGTTGCCTCCGGCAAGAAACCTTGTCGGGGCTAGTTGCAGCTCGCTTGTATTGTTGAGCGGACTCGAAAACAAATCAAGGGCGCAACTTAGCCGCAAGTCGATTCCTCCGCGCACAGGTTTTCCATACAAGGCACGGCCGTTCAAGGAACATAACCTAAGAATTTAAGAACGATTGTGCTCTAGCTCGATGGTGCGTCCTCGACGGCAGTGCAGCACTCTGAAGAGGCACACTTGCCGGAGTGGGCATCAGATCTACGCTTGCCGGACTTAGTCTCTTGTGAAGCTTCCTTTGCCCTCTTGCACTTGCCGGTGGAGCTCGATGGTGCGTCCTCGACGGTAGCGCAGCACTCCGAAGAGGTGCGCTTGCCGGAGCGGGCATCAGAGCTACTCTTGCCGGACTTGGTCTTCATCGAACATGATGGGCGTGCTGGACCACTTCAGGGGCTTGCGCGATTCAACGGACGGTTCTCGCTGCGGCCACCTCTCGCGCCTTTCGCTTGAGTTGGCGGTGCGAGGTGTGCAGAGAAGCACCGCCGTCGATGCACAACACCTCCATTGCCTTCTGAAACTCTTGGTTGTCGGCCTCATCTTCCTCCATTTCATCATCTTCATCTTCGTCTTCATCCTTGTCGCGGCCACGGGGGGGTCTGTCTCCTTGCCGCGGCTTGGCCTTGCCGCGGCGCCCTCCCCGGGCGGGAAGCTTCTTGCCGGATCCTCCGCCACCTCCTGGGCCCTCTCCTTGTCATGGCCTTCGACTCAGCTTTCAGAGCTCCGCCATCCGCTCAACTTTCTTGCAGGCTTGGAGGTCATGGCCCTTGGTGCGGTGGATCTTGCAATAATGCTTGCCGGAGCCTTCACGCTTGTCGGCGGCTACCACAGCCTCGCCGACTCACTAGCTTTGGCCTTGTCGGAACCGCCTCCGCCACCGAATGCTCGACAACCAGCACATCCTTAGCGTTTCTTTTTCGTTGTTCCGCCTCTGGTTCTTCCTTGCCGGGCGGCATCCTCACCGCCGATCCTTCGCTTCCTACAATCTCTCCGGAATTTCCTCCTCCTCAGCCCGTGCACACTTGTCGGCGAGCATACAGCTCGCCGACATCTCTAATCTTGCACATCGCCATCTCCTCCCTCATCCAGCCGTTACGCGACGTTTCGATGGAACGCGGCGATAACCGCGCGTGGTGGACGCTCGGGATGTTGCGCCGCACCGGCTGAATCTCTCAGATGTATTCTTGCAGGGGTTCCCCCTCCTTCTGGACGAGCAAGTGAAGGTCGCTCTCCTGGCCATGAGGTTTGTGCCCTCCTGTGAAGGCGCCGACAAACTGGTGGCACAGGTCCGCCCACGAAGAAATGGAGTCCTCCGGCAAGTGCATGAGCCAAGATCTGACGTTGGGCTTGAGCACCAGCAGGAAGTAGTTGGCAAGGATCTTCTCGTCGCGTCCTCCGGCAGCCTGCACCGCGATGGTGTAGATGCTGAGGAACTCTGACGGGTGTATCCTGCCATCGTACTTCTCGGGCACGTCTGGTTTGAAGTTCTTGGTGTTGGGCCACTGGACTTGCCGCAGTTCACGGGTGAACGCAGGGCAACCTACCGCATACGGTAAGTCGCCTGGCTCCCCCGGTGCATGCATATCGACAGTGGGCCCAGCGCGCAGGTCGGATTGACGCCGCGCTTCTCTTCGACGCTCGATGCGAGTGCGAGCGTCTTCGTGCCAACATTCTTGAAGAACTTGGCGTTGATCGCGGCGAGCTCGCGGGCCCGACGACGCGGTGGAGTCGTTGTCGAGGTTGGCCCGGCGAGCTGGCGATCTTGGCCTTCGGGGCGGGGAGTGCACCGTGGTGGCCCCCCCAGTGGTCTTGTCGGCGATGGCTTGCGCCCGAGCACCTTGCCGGGGCTTCGATGTGCTCGTTTGCCGGGGCTTGTGAGCGTTGGCGAAGCCGACGAGGCTCTGAATGGTCATCCTCCAGTCGTCGATCTTGTTCGGTGCCGGAGGATAGTCCAGAAGCAGCTGAGCTCGGGCCAGCGCTTCCTCTGGAGTATTGGGCGGTGGTGGCGAGCGATGCGAGGTGCGGGACATGCTCGGACTCCCAACTGGGTTGGAAGGAGCAGTGCCCCGTCCAGGCGACCGCACCTCGCTCATGCCAGCATGCTGGCATGCACGCTGGTCTTGAAAGTCTCGCGATCCGCCAGCTTGGCCTTGTTCCAACGCTAGCACGGTGCTAGGGGCACCGTGGCGTTGTCGATCTTGCACCTCCTGAGAAGGGCGCGGTGGATATCCAGATGCTGAAGCTTGCGGGGCCTTGTCTTTGGACCTGGTGACGACGTGAGTCCCACCGCCGGCGCCCGCTCCTCAGCCGGCATCCGCCCCACCGCCCATTTGCTCCAGTGGCGATAGGACAGTCGCAGACGGAGCGGCTACCTCCGAAGTCTTCTTCTTCGGTGGCATGTTGACGAAGATGTTGATGTAGCGCGCGTAGACACCGAATCAGATACGCACGACCTCGACGCTCCCCTACCTGGCGCGCCAAAGATGTCCGTGGTACGCTGTGGGCACGAGCACCTATGGGGCAAGGGGGCCCCTTCTAGTCCGGCAAGGGAGCGGAGGGCGCACGCAGAGCAGATCGAGGCAACGGCACGCGGGGGCTTTTTACCCAGCTTCGGAGCTCTCCGGAGAGATAAAACTCCTACTGCTGCTTTGTGTTTGTATTTGTTCTTGCTCGAGAGCATGAGCGAGTAGTGGTGTTGGATGTGTCGAATGGACCGAACCCCTTCTACGTGTGCATGGGCCTCCCTTTTATAGTCTAAGGGGGTCACCGACAGGTGGCAACGCAGAAAGAGGGGGTAAAAGAGTAAAAACGCAGGTTGGTACAACAGTGTCCAACAGTGTCCCCTACCTAACTCTGACGGCAGGGGACAAGGGCATTTAATGCCGGCCAGGTCGCCCCAACAATGCAAGGAAACGACCGTTAGGGGCGCCACCGATCGCCACGATGGCCTCCTTGTCAGCTTCGCTTGCCACCTCGCACCACATGGCTGCGCAGCGCCTAGCCACGTGCTCCTGGGATGGCCCTGGGGTGACACGTCGTTGGATGCGCTGGAGCTTGGGTGCACGGTGGCAGCCTTGCCGCGGCGAGCGCCTCGCCGCGGCCCTTCTCTTGTCGTGCCGGCAAGCTTGCCGGTCGCCGGGCCTTGCCGGGACGCGCGGGGCTTCGCGGCAAGCTTTCTGGAAGCGCCTTGGTTGGCCTTCCCGGCAAGCTCCTCTTGCCGGGGCCTCGTCCTTCCCGGCAGGTTCTTCTTGCTGGGGCCTTGTACTTCCCGGCAAGCTCCTCTTGTCGGGGCTTTGTCTACTTGGTTGACACTTTGTTCTTGAATGGCAGTAAATGGAAATGACTGAAGGTCTTGGCGGACGCTTGACGAGCCTCGCCACGGGGTGCTGCAACCGCCCGTGTACAAGTTCGGGGTACTAAGGTACCCCTACTTTAGTACACCGACACGTGGCAAGGGTACCACAGCTGGGCGTCGGGGCGTTACGAGGCGTAGATGGCCACACCGGCGGGTACTACCTGTAGTACATACGTACTCCAGCTGATGGTTGATGCCCGGGACGAAATGTGTCATAGCCGCTGGATGAAAATTCGATGGTGCGGGAGTACGGATAGGAGCGCAGCAGCGGAGCAGGCAAACCGTGTCCAATCGGGTGTGTCTGTGGTAGAAAGTTGATGGTCGCCGTAGTTCAGCTGGCCTGCATGTCATGCACACAAAGGCAGAGTAGCCGTGGGGCCGAAAGGGATGAGGGGCACGTTGGGGGGATGAGGATCCCCTGACGCAAACAATCCTACCATTATGTCACTGACATGTAGGACCCATAAGCGAGGGTCCCACCTGTCAGCGAAGGAAAGGCAGGGCAAGGCAGTGATAGCCACGTCAGAGGATCCATGTCCACGTCAGGGTACGTCGTGCCGTGGGTTGGAGCGGTGTCATGGGAATCGCGTGTGGGTGTGGGCGTGTGGCAGTGGTAGAAACAAGAAACATGATGGTAGCCGTGGTTCAACTTCCATGGACAAGCTGTCATGTCTGCTGACACATATATATCAAAACTAGAGTGTTTATATTTCAAGCACGTGAACAAGTATTATTCTACTACTTTGGATCCATTGCAACGCACGGGCCAGCACATTGGTAGTAGTAATGTCCATCTCTATCTCTAGAGGCCTTCCCTCGTTCATCCTTTTCTCTCACAAGATAAACTAATCATACAAATGCATCTTGATGTTCCGTGGAACACACGAGGATGTTTCCTTGGGGGTCTCTCCAGCATGGCGTGGACGTAGTTGCAAGTTGACGCCCTTGAGATGCCGACATTGAGGGGCACTCGGATTTCCTCCTATGAGCGGGTAAGATGAGTTTGATCACGTAGTAAATGCATTCTAAAGACAACTTCCGTGTTCATTTCCTAATTCTCCCCCTGCCCACTGTTTCACATGCTAGGCTCAGTGCGAGTGGAGATTGGCTTGCATATGTGCGGGAGGGTACCAACATCAATTTGCACAACATTTACAATGGTGACACCGTTTCCGTAGAACCTTTGTCCAACATTAGGATCAGCCATGCAACGGGCCACCGCATGAATTGGTACGATGGAACCACGGTGAGATTGAATAAGATAGCACAAACCTTGCACATGGCGGTCAAAGGCGGACCATGCTGTCTGCGGCCGATTTGTTGTCATACGAGTACGAAGTCGCCGTGGTCCTTTCTAACCGCATCTTCGCGGTGACAAACCAGGGGACTTATTTTGTATGGGACACATCATACGATATACTCCCTCTCTCCCAGTTTATTAGTTTTGAATCTTTTCATTTTATAAGTTTCAAATTCAAATTTAGAGCTCCCCATCACATGTTGAGATTACAATGTCCATTAAATCATTGCATGCACGTATAGTAAACAAACAAATCTCTAGTTTGGCACGAGTTCGTGCAGCGGTAGCACCACAAGCCTTGGTGCAGGAGTTACATTTCCCTCTCAGGGCCGTCGGGACTGAGCTTCAGCGCCTTACTACACCTACCTTTGAGTCAATAACATGTGGACCCGATAGGTGACTGGTCCACATGTAATTCTCCCGAAGGCAGAGGGGGAGTGGGGCCAAGAGGGGTGAGCCACAGGTCGGGGGACGTGTGGTGTCATGGGTTCAAGCGGCGTCGTGGGAATCGCATGTGACTATGGTAGAAACTTGATGTTCACCGCATTTTAGGTGGCCCACATGTCATGCACACAAAGGCAGAGGGGCGGTGCGGCCGAGAGGGGTCAGGCGCACGTCGGGGGACGTGGTGCCGTGGGTTGGAGAGGCGTCGTGCGAATCGCGAGATGAAACGTGATGGTCGCAACAAGCTCTTTGGACCTTGCAGCTATCTCGAAACTCACACGGGCATCGAGGGCAGCATAGTTTATCCGCTCGTACGTCAAGGGATAATTCTCCCATCTGGACGACCTTAATGCCACCGTCTCGTCACCCTTCTGAAGATTTTTACCGAGCACAAAATTTTCTACGTCGAATAGGGATGGTGTCCGTTTATCACAATCTTCTACAGGAATTTTGATTCTGGTTTGTAGGTTAGCGATGCTTTTCAAATCAAGGTTGTACGGCTCTAGCTTCTGTTTGTCCCCTTTGATGGCTGCCCCACAGAAGTATATGTCCTCCTGAGACAAGAAATCGTGAAGCTCACCTGGTATGGAGGGTGAGTGTATGATGTGGTACACCAAAACATCATCTTCGAGGCACAGTTGAAGGACGGCGGCACGTTGGATCTTCCCAGGGGCACGCTCCGTGTACTCTATGTCGAGACCGATGACCCTCATCTCTACCTTTTCGGGGGAGTTGGATACATTGTTGATCCACTGCCGAACAACCCTTGCGTGGACGATGACGGTGGCAGCTATGCTCATCGAGCCTTTGACGAGGACATGTTGGACGCTAAAAACCTGCATCTCGATCTCTTTCGCCATTTGGAACGCTGGAACGGAGGGCTATGGTTTGGAGAATTAGGATTAGCTGGCTAGTCTAACTGAAGTAGTAGATGATTATTTAAAGAGGTTAAAACAATGTGAACGCGGTGGAGTTTGGATGCCAATGATGATGAAGGGGAGGTGAAGAAGCCGAGGAAAATTGGTTCCCGATGGAGAAGTAAATGGGAGAAGTGGCGTGCAGGTAGTTGATTAGACGGCTAGGTAGACTAAATGAAAAGGCTATGCGGGTAGACTGATGAGTCGTACCTATTCGTGTATGTGCCCATCCTTCCTGATTGGTGGGATCTATGCAAACAGATAAAAAAATTGTCATATCTTTTTTTGAGCGCGTGAGTGGGAGACACAACATTCTCTGGTTAAGGAATACTCCCTCCGTTTAGGTGAGTATAAGTCACCTTATGAAAATCAGGTTTTCCTAAAACCTTTAGGCGTGGAGCATTAACCTCTTGCTCGATCCCCTCCTAGCCTCGTTAGCCAGCGTTCTCTTCCTCTGCTGCCGCGTTCTACCTTTCCATTTTTCCTCTTCTCAAGTGTGGAATGATCTGCATGCCATCCTTAATTCACCAGAACGACCACTGCATGCATCGTGGTAGGGCGTTGATTGGGCATGCACGAGCATTTGGTTCTGCTCGCTATATGGATGATACCTGAACGATGAAGTGAACAGGCATGCTAGCACAGGAGACCTATTTCCGCTATACAATATTGGAGCACTCATGTTCCTACTACTACTAGTAGTTGTACAACTGTGGTACACTTGATGGTCAAAATACTATTCATCCGGTCCTCATAGTGAAGTGACAACACCCTGCGCCTGACACTAGTCTAGGTGAGGCGGCGTGTTCGGGTTACCAAAGTCAGCCTCACCCTGTGCACTGTGCAGTCTATCACCACCGCTGTACAACACATTGGCGCCTCACCTCTTCTCCCTCTCTGCTCCCATAGAACCACTCCATCTCCATCTCCTTCTCCATCTCCGTCTCCATCTCATTGTGCCCCAGTGTACCGTCGCCTCACTTGCCTCCCCCAGTACCACTATTCTCTCACTAGCCGCTCCAGCACCGACAGCCTTCTCCCCCATAAATCAAGCCCCCCAAAACCCACACCTTCCAAACTCCACCATGGCCGAACGCGAACCGTGCAGCATCGATATGAGCCGCGATTGGAGCAATCTCCCCAGTGACATCCTCGACCTCTGTTGTTCGTGTATGGATATGTTTTCACGCCCAAGATGCAACCCTATCCTAAAGGAACTCGAAGGTCCCACCAAGGATAGAAGCGCATCTTGAAGACGCTTTTGCAAGGTGGATATCATTACATCAACATTACATAATAGATGGGGATACATACATAAGGCATACAATGCCGCACGAATACAACAATACATCATACAAAAGATCAACATCCAACTACGGAGGATACATAAACAGAAACTCAAACAATATCCACCCTGCTAGCCCAGGCTGCCGACCTGGAATCTATCCCCTGATCGAAGAAGAAGCAGAAGAAGAACTCGAGCAAGCAAGCACCGCTCTCGCGTCATGATCATCGCATAACCTGTACCTGCAACTGTTGTTGTAGTAATCTGTGAGCCACGAGGACTCAGCAATCCCATTACCATGGGTATCAAGACTAGCAAAGCTTAATGGGAAAGGAAGGGGTAAAGTGGTGAGGTTGCAGCAGCGACTAAGCAATGTATGGTAGCTAACCAACGCAAGTAAGAGCGAGAAGAGAATCAAGCAGAACGGTCATGAAGCTAGCAATGATCAAGAGGTGACCCTGAACACCTACTTACATCAAACATAACACGGAAAACCGTGTTCACTTCCCGGACTCCGCCGAGAAGAGACCATCACGGCTACACACTCGGTTGATGCGTTTTTATTCGGATCTGGTGTCAAGTTATCTACAACCGGACATTAACAAATTCCCATCTGCATAACTGCGGGCACGGCTCTCGAAAGTTTATACCCTACAGGGGTGTCCCAACTTAGCCCATGACAAGCTCTCGCGATCAACGAAGGAATAGACCTTCTCCCAGGAAGACCCGATCAGTCTCGGAATCCCGGTTTACAAGACATTTCGACAATGGTAAAACAAGACCAGCAAAGCCGCCCGATGCGCCGACAATCCCGATAGGAGCTACACATATCTCGTTCTTAGGGCAACACCGGATGAGACATCCTACGAGTAAAACCAGACCTCGAGTTGCCCCGAGGGGGCCCCGCAGTCTACTCGGTTCGGACCAACACTTAGACAAGGATTGGCCCGGGGGGGCTGAAATAAAGATGACCCTCGAGAGAGCGACTCCCAAGGGAAAAGTATAGGTGGTGGTGAGGCAAATGGTAAAACCAAGGTTGGGACTTGCTGGACAAGTTTTATTCAAAGCGAACTGTCAGGGGGGGTCCCATAAATCACCCGACCGCGTTAGGAACGCAAAATCCGGGAACATAACACCGGTATGACGGAAACTAGGGCGGCAAGAGTGGAACAAAACACCAGGCATAAGGCCGAGCCTTCCAACCTTTACCAAATATATAGATGCATTAATAATATAAGAGATATTGTGATATCCCAACATAACCCTGTCCACCATGGAGAAATCTTCAACTTCACCGGCAGCTAGCAACGCTATAAGAGGGGCTGAGCAAAAGCGGTAACATAGCCAAACAACGGTTTGCATAGGAAAGGTGTCAAAGGTTAGAGGTTCATGGCAATATGGGATGGCTTGATAAATAGGTAATAGGTAGCGCAGCATAGCGATAGAACGAAGCAACTAGCATAGCAATGATAGTAGTGAGATCCAGGGTAGCGGTCATCTTGCCTGAAATCCCGCTAGGAAGAAGAACGAGTCCATGAAGAAGACGAACGGATGGAGCCGAACCAATCGTAGACGAACGAATCCTCACAATCGCAACGAAACAAGAACTAACAAGAAGAAGCACACAACATAGTAAACACACCACACATGAACAAGACATGATGCACAACAAACATGATGCATGACCAAGCTACATGAAGCTACTCATGGCAAGAGATGATGCAAACAAGAACAACACATCAAGGCAAGTGTAAATGAGGCCGGGAACAACATATAACAATTCTGGTAAGTCCTCATATGCAAATTTCGAAATTGGTCCAGAACTGAATAAACCTTATGTTCAAGTTGTTAAACAGCAAGTTAAGGAGCACCAAGATGATCTACACGAAATTCTAGTCAAGTTACATATAAAGTTCATCTGATTCAGAGCTACGGCTTAGAAGATATGAGCAAAACAAGTTAAGCATGGCATTGATGCAAAATGCACCCAAACATCAGGCAAACACCTCAAAACAAGGATGCAACATGATAATATGAAACTACATGCAAAATCAAGCAAGTTTCATATAGAGCACACTCAAAACAGAGCAACGGTGCAACACATACACTCTATACAAGTCATAACAACAATCTGTCCATAACAGCAACTAGGCATCTTGCCAGCATCAAAACAATATGCTACAGCATCTCAACATCATAACAAAAGGCATGGGAATGAAGTACTGGTAAAGCATAACAAAACATGAATACCGAGCTATCTCCAGATATCACTAGAACATGCTCCAAAACACATGGTAAGATTGCAAATAATAACAGTTTCAGACTTTAGCAGAAATAACATCAGGTTGCAATGTTTAGAGCTATCAAACAACATGTTACAGGAACTTAACATGGCAAACAAAGGCATGGCATGAATCTAATGATTGCATAGATCAAAAGTCCCTTACTGACCATAAGCCAAAAAGTCACAGAAAATATGATGGCACCCATGTAAACATGGCAAGTTATATTACAGATTCAAACATGGCAGGAACAACAATAAGTAGGCATGTTGGTGAGCTTGAACCACTCACCACAGGGCAATACATGGCATGGCAAGGTAACCAACAGTAAGAAGGCATGTTTATGAAGCTAAGCATGGCAAGAACAAGTTCATAGGGTTCATGGATCACTAGGAAACAATCATGGAAACATTGAACTTAATGTTAACAGGCTGACAGCAACATTATCAAGCAACATTGGAGCAAGATATGAACATGTTCCAGCAGGCTATAATTGCAACCAAGGGAATTAATGGATAGAGCAAGACATGTAGATCAAAACATGTTTATAGAACATCTCCAGATTATGCATAGAATGATTAGTAGAAGCATGTTAACATAGCAACAAAATATAAGAGAATCTGTCAGGAAAACAGCAACAGCAACTACCCTATTTAGCAAGCTTGATACACTTAGCACACAACTCACAAAAATACATGGTTGGCACCCCTGGAAAGATGGCATGGCATAGATCAACATACATGTAGACATCAACCTCATAGGATGCACACATCAATCATGGCAAAAATGATAAATGAGCAAGTTATAACAGTTTCAGCAGATTAACATCAACATGCACTCTTCCAATAGCATTTCGGGCATCAAGATGAGCTCAAATAAAAATGATGCAATGGAATGAAATGATCTACTCGTCGAGACGAACAATTTGACATATTACACACACGAAACGGAGCTACGGATGCAGAGATGTGATGGCATGAACATGGCATGAAAATTACCCAGAAACGGGGACTTAGTCATTTTTTCGGAAAAAAAACGAAGTGAGCGCATCTTAGCTAAAGTGTGCACGGGGCGGGGGATATGCGGGCTCACCCATCGGGCTCAGCCCAGGACGGTGGTGGATCGGGCCGGCGGGGTTACGGGCATGAGGCCCATGCGCAGGTGGCCCACGCGGCATGTTGAGGCGAAGCGGCGTTCGACCCGCAAAGGCTGCCATGGCGGCGGCGGCTGTTGCTGCTCGCCCGGTGACGAAAGCGGGCGGGCGTAGGGAGATGGGCGGATCCGGCGCTCCTGCCCGGATCTGGCCGAGGCGGGCCGGACGGCGAAGCGGGCGGCGGCGCGGCGCGGCCGGGCGGGCAGTGAGGAGAGGGCGAGAGCAAGCGGGTCGCCGGGCGGCGGCGACGGCGGCGGGGCAGCAGCGGGGCGGGCGGGCGGGCGTGGGAGGAGGCGGACGCGTGGGTGGCGGGTCGGGCTCGGCGAGGCTCGTGGCGGAGCTCGACGGGCGGCGGTGTCGGGCGCGGAGGCGGCGGCGCCGGCGCCAGACGCGCGGCGGGCGGGCGACGCTGGCCGGGAGGGCCTGTGGGCCCGGACGGGCTGCAGCGACGGCGGCGGCGACGAACCCGGCGGCAACACGTGGCGGCGGCGGGGCGAGGCGGACGCGTCGGGTCCAGATCGGACGTGTCCGGCGGCGCGGAGAGGAGCGGGGCTAGGGTTAGGGGGAAATCATCCGCGAATTTGGAGGGGGGTCACTTATTTATAGGTAGAGGGAGCTAGGAGAGTCCAAAGGAGGAGCGGTTTTTGGCCACGCGATCGTGATCGAACGACCGACATCATGGAGGGGAGTTTGCTGGGCTTTGGGCCACTTGGAAGGGGTGTTGGGCTGCAACTCAAAGAGGGCTTTAACGGTTACCCGGTTAACCGTTAGAGTATCAAACGACCTCCAAATGGCACGAAACTTGACAGGCGGTCTACCGGTGCTATACCAAGGCCGCTTGGAAAACCTCGGGCCATTCCGAGAAAGTTTAACACCCGCTCACAAAAGAAGAGAAGAAGGGGACGCCGGATGACATAGGAGTGCCGGATTGCAGAACGGACAATGGGGAAAATGCTCGGATGCATGAGATGAACATGTATGCAAAATGAAATGCACATGATGACATGATATGAAATGCAGATGATGACATGGCAAAGTGCAACGCGCAAGCAAATGACATGGCAACTACGGCGAATAACTGGCAGACACCTGGCGCATCGAATCCGGGGCGTTACATATGTTGAGCGCCCTGCGGCTGGCTGCATGCTCGAGGGACATGCACATGGCCATCATCGAAGAGAGGCCTAAGCTTTTCAAGACACCCTACTTGCTGCTATCTGGTCTTGTGAGACTGGCTCGCCATGATACGGAGGCATACATGATGCCCCTCGACTCCAATCCGATCTCCACTAGGCGAAACTTCTTTGCAGGTATGTAGTGGGTCGACGTACATCATTTCCCTTGACATCGATCCCATCACCATCACCCGAAACTTCTTGGCAGGTATGTACTGGGTCGGCATGAACTCCCACTAGATGGCTGCCTTCAGAGAAGACGATAAAAAGTTGGTGCTCATGAACTTCCAGACCTCCTATGAGATTATCCTTCCTCCGTTGGATTATATAGAGTATTACCATCGCGGTCCAAGTCATCTAGATTACCATGGTAGTTGGACGGACCTTGTTTTGCAGAAGATTGTAATCTGCCAAGTGCCCACATGACATGTGAATTACGCAGACTTCAAGCTAATTGCCTTGTTCGACCGCGAACTCGCCTATCTTTATGCCGGTGCCTTCTTTAGCTGGAGACAACTCAGCTCGCAGTGGATCATCGTCAAAGCCGATACACACTTCTGTGATGCTATTGAACACAATGGCATCATCTACGCGATGGACAATGCAGATGGCACCACGTATTGCTGGGACGGCGCGTGTAAGTTGTTTCCATCTCATGTTAATGATGACACCATGACATTGTTTGAACTTTTTGTGATGATTGGCATATCCCTGTTTGAGCAGAATTTGAGTAGAACTATGGCAATGTATTAGAGACGCCGTAAATCAGCTATATTTGGAATGAGTTAATTCATGCGATTGTGACCATTGCATTAAAGCCAATTTGTACACTGAATAATCAAATGGTTATGAATATATGGATATTATCCTTATTTTACAATAATCTATATACTACTACTAAATATGAGTGTGTATCAATGGCCATGTTAGTTTCCTCATTTTCATGATGTAGAAACATGCACCACACTGTTGGTTTCATCTAACCATACATTATGGAAGTAAATGTGCATATGGAGAACTCTATATCTGGAAGTAGTGAAATCCTGCAATGCTTACCATGTGTACATACCTATATTCGCCCTTCAGCAATCAATTGCTAGAATAATATCCTCACAAAAAATTTGCCCACAGAACATGAGTATATAACAATGCATGGTTTGTTAGTTACCTTGAGGAATTTGTTTGTGAGGACAGAACATGATTATATAACATGCATGACATGGTAGTTTCCTGTGAAGAATCAATTGAGAGATAACATGAGTATAACCATGCATGGCACTTCTATATTTTCGAACCCAGTATACATTTCCCTGTATTTTCCTCTCAGTTCCAACAGGGACATATCAATGTTGTTTCTTGCATTATCCTACTCATACTCTAAACAATGCTGATCTTACATTAACAATGCCTGTCCTTTTCGATATGATGTAGTGTCCATACAGTTACTGCCCTTTGTAATCACACCACCTTTGCCAAAAACAGGGAAGCACAACTGGTTCCTCGCTCGATCAGACGACGACAAAAGACTGATGATCATTTGGACACATGAGCCGGAAAAGTTATATTGCAAAAACCCCACTATATACAAGCAGCATGTAATACGTGAGTATCTGGACAGTGGCTGTTATGTCTATGAGCAGGATACTAGCTTGTTGGGGCCTTTAGGATTTTTTAGTTGGAGGCGGGTTAACAGCCTTGGTTCACACTCTCTGTTTCTCGGACTCAATTATTCGATTAACCAGGAGATCACCGTTGGCAAGGACCTTGATGGCAGAGAGGCTCTGTTTGCTATGGAAAACTGTGTCTACACGGCGATCCCTAGGAGTTCAGGAGTAAACTCCCCTGATTGTCAACGATACAGCCTGCAGCCAAAAGAAGGTGAGAACGACAAAGGCATCTGGATTAACTTTGATCCTTGGATGTCTCATTTACGACAGGCAGTGATGTGGTTCAAGCCTTCAGGTTGATAGGTAATTGGGCTGTTGCATCGAAAGGGTGGATTACTGGTGTCTCCGAATCACTGGTCGCTGAAGCGGGGCTGCAAATTGTGATGGTGTTGGATCATCTCTTCGAATGACTTTGTTGTCTTTGCTGCTGGTTCTGGATGGGTAGTTCTTTCTTTTGTTATGCATATTCCTTGTCATTTGGTCATCCTCGTCTATGTAACTCTTACTATGTAATAGTTGCTTCGGTTTAGAATGTCATTTTCGTCTGGATCACGAGAGTCTGAGCGCTGCAGATGGGTGAGTTTTGGTGGTGTAGCAAGATTTCTTATGAACTATCATGTCTTGCTATTTATGTCAGTAGTAGTCACTAGCCAGTGTTTGAATGTTGTATATATCGTTGTTTCAAACTGTTTATTGTCTCGAACTACTGGTGGGCTAAATGAGGGCATCACCATTCTCCAGTGTTTAGAGTATATCTCCTTTTTTCAAGTTATATAATTTGAGCTCAATGTCTTTTCGATGATGTACACTTGTTTGGGCCACTGAGGTGTCGTTGAATATGGGCCGAGTAGTAACGCAATGCCAAATAGGTCAATTAGGACTCTAAGGCCAGGCTCTCGAAAGATCCTGGATAAGAAAGGCCGGGATCTCCAAAAAAGAAATAATAAGGACTCTTAGGCCGACATGTGGGCGCCACCGGTGTTTTCGTGCGCTTGCGCGCCGAGAGCATATTGGCGCATGCTCGAAATTCATGCTACCTTTTCATCCCCAGTCTCCCACCCCTCCCTCACCTCTGGAATCTCGATTCCTACTCCCTGTACTCATGCGCACTATCATGTCCCCTGTTAGTGCGGATCTCCGAGCCAGAGATCCTGAGGTCCGTCCTACCTTCGGTCGCTGCGTGCTGTCGCTCAACAGTGGCATGGCGGCGCTTGACGAACAGTTTGCCGGCAAAGTGCTCATGGTAACCATCAACGGCGACCGGCCTCCCGTCTCGCCGGACGACCTTGTCAAAGCTCTTGGCATTGTGCACGCATCCAAATAAGTGACTTGCTCGTCGAAGTCTGTCCTCCACCGGCTGATTTCTTTGTCATGTTTCGGACAACTTTCGACTGCAGTCGTGTGTTCGAATCTTCCCGGCATTTGTTCTACAATGGCGCGCTGGTGAGCTTTGATCGGTGGCACCCAGGATGGGGCTCGGTGCCCTCTGAGCTTGAGTTTTTAACAAAGCTTACCTTCCACGGCATGCCTCGACGTGCTTGGAACAGCGAGTCCATGAATGAGCTTATCAACGACCTTGGACGTGAGCTCGTAAGTACGTTTCTTCCTCCAAACAGTTGGGCTCTGACGCTTATGGCATGGATGAAGAAGCCCTCCACCATACCGAAGGTGATTGGTGTTGAGATACCGGTGCAGGAACTGGGGTTGTACTATTCATCGCCACCAAGGCCGCCGCGGACCACTTTAGGGATGTACCTGTATCGAGTGTTCGTGCATGTCAAAGAAGTGGTCAATCCATCAATCGAAGTCATGCCGCCGCCGATGGTGCTAGGGTCCGTCGACGATGTCCATTACAGGAGTCAACGTCAGACTTTCCCCGTGTTGCTCGGAACGATGGATGGCACAGGGCCTACTCCATCGCACGGTGGAGGCCACTGCTTCTTTGGGAGAAGAGGCAGGGCTGGCTGCCTGGATGTGCTCTAATTTGAGGTAATAACTGAATCTTGTTGAACCAATGCGCATATATATTTAGTATGATCAAGACGGCACCGTAGTTAACTCAAAAAGATGGCTCTTCTCTCCCCCCTCTCCCCTATCTCCCTCGCGACGTCTCCAGTGTCCGGAGCAGTCCCGGCTGCGCACCTGCCTCATGCGTCCTCCTCCTCCCCCTCCCTTCCGCACTCTCCTCCGGGCTCCGCTCCGACATCGCGCGCAGCCCCCTGCTCTCTGGCCTCTCCTCCTCGCTCAGTCCTCATCGCCCCTCTCCGGGCTAATAAGTTATGGGCTCTCGGCTTGGATGGCTCCGGCTCGGATTCTGAGGCTCCCCCTCCCCCGTCCCGCCCGGTTCCGGCGTGCTCCCCCTAGGGTTGCGGCGACCGCACGCTGGCGCAAGTTTGCGCCCGGAGGGCGGGGGTGGCCTGTCTGGCCTTCCGTGGAGGCAGATGGGTGGCGTCGCGTCTCGCTTGGGCGGCGGCGTGCTTCATGCTGGTCCTCGCCTATGGACCCGCTGCGGTCTGCGGCGGCGTTGGCTTCGTGCTCTCCGGTGGGTTCTCGGGCTGGCTCGCCCTCGGGTGCGGCCTCCGCTGCTCTGGCGGCGCCGGCACGGGTGCCAACCCTAGATCTGGGTTCGGGGGCGGCGCTAGTGCCCCCTCCTATGGCGCGGGCCCCGGTGGGTGCTTCTGGGCCTGGTGGGCCAGCCTCGGCCATGGCTCTGGCATCCTTTTCTGATTCCCCCCCTTCCTTCTTTGGATCCTGGGCTGCGGGCGGCCGAGGTCGAGCCCACTCCGCCTGTAAGGCTGTGTACTGATTCGGGCCTGGCTCGGTCGGGGTACTTATCGGTGCGGAGGGGCGCGGTTCCCCCATTTCTAGGGTTTCCTGCCTTCTCCTCAGATCTGTTCCGCCACCGTCTCCCCATTCGGCGCTTCGTCAGATCTGCTCCTCCTCCTCCCCCCTCCCTCTCCGTTGCGGTTGTGGCGGCGATGGACCGCTCCCATGCATCCTCCAGTGAGGCAGTCTCCGGGCAGAAGCGGGGTCATGGCAGACCTGGTGATGTGGACGCGGATCTGGAGTATGAGGCGGCTCTTCGCGTGAAGCTTCAGGCCTCGCTAGCCCCGGAGGCGGGGTCGGCGGCGGCGTCCGCTGGAGTGTCTCCCGGCCCCTCCAGGTTGGGCCCGTCGGCGCCTCTCCCCCCTGCATCTGGTGCTCCTTCGGTTTCGGCCGACCCCTAGGAGGTTGCGGTGGCGGCCAGTGGGGAGGGCTCGTCGGGGCCCACCCTGGCGTCCCCTCCGCTAGGTGCTGCTCCCCGGGGCGGTGCACCGGTGCGGGCTCCGGTTGGGGGTGGGTCGTCCCACTTGTTCCCCTGAGGCGCGTCAGGGGCTCCAGCTCGGCGTCATGTCGGCCCCGTGGCGGGGCGGGGCTCCGGTACTGGGTCTGCTGCGGCTGGGGATGGCCTCCTTCCTCCTCCTCTTGGCACTGGTCGCATCCCTTCCCAACCCCATCCTCACTTGCTTTGCGTGTCATCGCCCTGGCCATTTCCAATCGTGCTATGAAAAGCCTCCTTTCTGCCTCATCTGCAAGGAAGACGGTCACCTTACGGTGGACTGTCAGAATCGTGTCAAGCCTCCTGCGTTTGTTCATTATGGCACCGGTCTCCCTGGATGTTCTTTCTTTGCTATAGATAGGGGGATCCCTGAGGCTGCTCCCATCCCCTCCCTTTCCAATGTTGGCATTATTTTGGTCCAGGCTAAACGCATCTCTCCACAGATCCTTTTCGATGAGCTTAAGTTATGGGATGAGGGTGGATGGGATTGGCAAATCCGCCAGCTCTCAGAGTTCGAATTTGCTGCGACTTTCCCCTCTAAAGAGAGCCTCCGGATGATCTCCTCTTGCTCTAGCTTCACGCTGCCTCTGAATCAACTCACGGTCTTGGTCAAAGCTGCCTCTAATGGATCCAAGGCAATCTCCTCCCTGTCTGATGTGTGGGTGTTGGTTGAAGATGTCCCTCCGAACATGCGCACCATGGCTTTCCTGATGGCTTTCGGAGTTCTCATCGGTAAACCCGTTGAAGTTGACCAAGACTCTCTGGAGATCCTGGGGCCGGCCCAGCTTCGGGTCCGGTGCATGGACCCCCTATGCATTCATGGCGCCCTCGATGTCTTCCCTGCGGCCGGCGGCTTCCGGCTCTGTGTGCGGGTGGCGGGGGCCTCGGGCCCGGTGTCGCCTCCTCCTCCTCCCTCGCCCCCGGCCTCTGACAATGGTGACAAGAGCAAGGATGGGGATGGCTGCCCCGACGATTCCATGCACGGGTCTAGTCCCCGGTTCACCCAGTCGGAGTGGGATGGCGTCTCACCCGAAGACCAGGACATGCTCAAGGAGAACGCGCCTGCTGGCAAGGGGGTCCAGGACTCGGCGCCTGATCTAGGCCGGGGGGGGAGGCGGCTGCTGGTGGGGCGAAGGGCATGCCTTTCTCTATGATGTGCTCCAACCTCCCTGCCCGTCCCGCTTCTCCCTCCTTGTCTGGCATTGAAGATCTTCCCCCCAGCGGGCCCTACGGTGCTCAAAAAGAAGAAGAAATCCTCAGTCAAGAAGTACTCCGCCAAGAGTCGTGCGTCTAATGATTCTAGGCAGTCTGTGGCTAGGCTCTGCCGCAGGCTTGAGGCTGATGTGGGTATGGCCTCGGGCCCGTCCTCTGCTGCGGCTTCTCCCAGTCATGCTCGCTGTGTTCCTGTGCGTTCGCCTACGTCCACGGCTCGCAAGAGCGGCCGTGTCTCCAACAGTGGTGAGCGGGTGGTCGATCGGGCTGCTCGGCGTGCTGCGGCTCGAGATCTGTCCCCTTCAGGTTCATCCTCTCCTCCCTCCCCCTCCCCTACACGATTTCCTCTCCTGTTCATTTAGTTCTCCCTTCTCAATCTGATGATGACTTGCTAAATATTTTAAACGACGTGGGTATCTGTTTAGACTCTAGTTTGGGATCTCCTTCTTCTATTCTTGGTATTATTAGGGAGAATGAAATCGCCCAGGCGGATATTGCGAAAGCCAAGGAGGCTAGGGTGGGCTCGGGTGCCCCACAGGTTGTGGCCGGTGGGGACGAGGGGGGAGATGACAGGAGTCATGCTCCCTCGGTGGTTTCTAAACGAGGGGTAGGGAAGCGCCCAAAATCCTGCATGGCCCCGAGCAGGTCGAGTCTTCGTATCAAAAACATATCGTATAAATGAAGGCATTATTTTGGAATATTAGAGGCTTCTGCGCTAGGGGGCGCAGAGACCAACTTAAGGACCTAGTTTGATCTGTGAATGTTGATTTTATTGGCCTTGTTGAGACCTTCAAACCTTCCTTTTCTGCTAACGAATTATCGGCAATTGCTGGGATAGATAGATTTCAATGGAATTTTGTGGCCTCGGCTGGTCATTCAGGTGGATTTTTGCTTCGCTCCAAACAAGATACTTTTGATTTTGTGGGTTTTGACCATGGTATCTTTTGGGCTGGCACAGTGGTCTCTATTCGCTCTCTCAACTCCCTGGTGGAAATCTTGGTGGTTTATGGTCCGGCTGACCATGCGATGTCTTATGCTTTTTTGGATGAGCTTAGTATTAAGATTGAATCTTGCCAGCTCCCCCTGTTGATCGAGGGTGATTTTAATTTGCTTCAGTTTCCCTCCGACAAGAGTTCATCTAACTTCTCGTGGCCCTATGCTGATGTATTCAATGCATTCATTAGGGACATGGCTATTCGTGAGATCCCTAGGGTCGGAGCCCGGTACATGTGGTCTAACCATCAACCCCCCCATCACTCTGTCCGTGATAGAGTTTTTGTTTGCCCTAGATGGGACCCTTTATTTCCTCGTGCAAGTCTTAAGGCCCTTGCCGGTGTTGGTTCCGATCACACACCCCTGATGCTAGATGATGGAACACGCTCTATGGTTGTCCCGAGGTTTCAGTTTGATGCTTCCTGGCTTTAAGTCGAGGGCATCAATGACTTGGTGGCCCAAATTTTTTTGTCTTTCCTTTCTTCTACTCATCGTTCTTTTGGCTCGATGGATGACTGGCATCAATGCTCCTATTTTATGCGTAGATTCCTTAGAGGTTGGTCCTAAAACCACTTTGCTCAGTCAAGGCGTGACAAAGCAAGGCTGGTGGCTCAGGTTGGCGTTCTGGACGAATGTGCGGATTTAGCTGGGCTGTCCTCGGATGAATGGTAATCTCAGTATGGTTTAGAAGAGGCGTTGTTGGGCATTCATAGGTAGGAGGAAGTTTACTGGAAACAACACGGTACTACCAACTGGACTCTTAAGGGGGATTTTCCCACAACTTATTTCTTTGCTATTGCTAATGGTAGATGGCGGAGATGCTTTATTGATAGCCTTATTATTGACGGTGTCAGGACTTCTGACCCCCCGGTGATTATGTGGCATGTGGTCTCTTTCTTCTCTAACCATCTTGCGGCTAAACCTGAGCTAGGCTTTAAGTTGGTTGTGTCCTTCAAGCCCCCGTGTGATCAACTTTCGAGCGCTAATAATGAAAGCCTTCTAATCCCCTCTACGGATGAGGAAATTTTCGAGACGATTCGCTCTGCCAATTATAATGCCTTCAGGCCCAGACGGCTTCTCCATTCTTTTTTTCCGACATTTTTGGCCTCAACTAAAAGGCCTAATCTTGGCTATTACACAAGGTTTTTGGTTGGGGACTGTAGATATCTCGAGACTTAACTACGCAGTTCTTACCCTCATCCCTAAAGTCAAAGGCGCTGACATAATCTCCCAATTTAGGCCTATTGCTCTCATTAACAACTTTGCTAAGATCCCTGCCAAGGGTATGGCTGTTAAGGTTTCTCCGATCGCTCATTGGGTCATTAGCCCTTTCCAATCCGTGTTCATTAAGGGGAGATTCATCTTGGACGGGGTGCTTTGCCTTCACGAAATAATCCATGACATTCATAGCAAGAACACCAAGGCTCTGATTCTCAAGCTCGATTTTGAAAAGGCTTATGATTTGGTGAGCTGGAACTTTCTTCGCCAAGTTTTGCTGGCCAAGGGCTTTGAAGGCTCGGTGGTCCACTGCCTGATGCAACTTGTCACTGGGGGTCATACGGCGGTTGCTGTCAATGGTCAGACCAGTAAAATCTTCGCGAATGGTAGGGGTTTGAGACAAGGTGATCCGACGTCTCCTTTGCTTTTCAACTTTCTGGCTGATGCTCTCTCCCACATTCTGTCTCGTGCTGCGGCTGCTGGACACATTTCGCCTGTTAGTTGTCATCGCATTCCTAATGGCATCTCTCACTTACAATATGCGGACGACACCATCATTATGGTTGAACTTAATGATTATTCCATCACAAATCTGAAATTTCTTCTTCTTTGGTTTGAAGCTTTGTCGGGCCTTAAAATCAACTTCTCTAAGAGCGAGGCTATTGTGACTGGGGTACCTGCTGTGGAGGCGCAGCGGGTGGCCCACCTTCTGAACTGGTCTCTCGGGTCATTCCCTCTTAAATATTTAGGCTTACCCATTTCCCCTCTTAAACTGTTGGCTAAGGACTTTGCCCCGGCTGTGGCTAAAGTTGGCAATAGAGTTCTACCATGGTGAGGTCGGTACAATTCCCAGGCAGGCAAGGTTGCCCTCGCCATCTCCTGCCTTTCCTTGCTCCCGATGTTTCTAATGGGATTCTACCTGTTGTCCGAAGGGACGCACTCGGGCTTCGATAAGCACAGGGGTGCCTTCTTCTGGAATTCTTCCGATAATAAACACAAATATAGGATGGTTAAGTGGGATCTCAATTGTAGACCCAAGTATATGGGGGCTCTTGGTATCATTAACACCAGAATCATAAATAAATTCCTTTTGCTAAAATGGTGGTGGAAGATTATCTCCCTCGATGACTGCCCCGCCTGGCTTAATCTCCTCAAAGCAAAATATTTCCCCTCGTCCAGCCCTATGTTCGCTCCCGCCTCTGGTGGCTCTCAATTTTGGTGCCAGCTGGTTAGCATTAGGCCGGCTTTCCAGTCCCTGGTGAAGTTCATTGTTCATAACGGTAAATCCACACATTTTTGGTTAGACTGGTGGGTTGGGGACACCACGTTGGCGGTGGCCCACCCGACTCTGTTATCGTTTTGTGCTGATCCCGAGATCTCAATCTTCGAGCTCTCGGCTCAGGGTTGGGCTTTAGATTTCTGGCGCTCTCTTTCCCCTGTAGAGTTGGAAGATTGGCATCGCCTTATTGCCTGCTTCCCCCTGCTCTCGGAGGAAGAGGACTCCGTTGCTTGGACCCACTCCTCTTCGGGGCGTTTTTTGGTAAAGTCGGCGTATTCGAAACATATTGCTGGTACCCGCACTGACAAGTTTAATTACATTTGGTCTGCCCGCATCCCTCCCAAGATCAAGATCTTCCTCTGGCAAGCTCACCGTCGCAAACTTCCAGCGGCTGACCAGATTAAAAAGACGAATGGTCTGGGCTCGGACTTCCGCCAGCTCTGCGGTACCCTGGAGAATACTGAGCATATCTTTTTCCAGTGCTCTTTGGCTAAATTCATTTGGAGTTGCATTAGACTTTTGCTTGGGACTAATTGGAACCCTTCCTCCTTTGAGGATTTGCGGCAGTGCATCAATTCCCTAGCAGGTCGTTCTAAGAGGGTTTTCATGGTGGGTTTGGCTGCAATTTGTTGGGCGCTCTGGACTACTAGGAATAAGTTCACTACTGAACACATTTACTAGCTAACCCAGTCAGTTGCTTATTTAAAACCAATGTCTTTTTGCAGCAGTGGAGATCATTGACTAAGGATGGGGATCTAGAGGCTTTCGACGATATGCTATCCAAAATGAAATCTACTGCTTCTTCCCTGCTGCGGCACTCTAGGTGGACGCTTACTTAATGGTTTGGCTGGCCTGCATGCCATGATAAGCTGGTTGCCTTGTACCCGCACTTCTTATTCGGTTCAGTTAAACGCCTGTGGTCCCTTGGTTTGGTTGTGACTTTGCCTGGTGGCTTTATTTATAAAGTCGGGCTATCGCCTTTTATCTAAAAAAAACTGAATCTTGTGAGATACTCCCTCCGTTTCAAATTACTTGTCGCACGTATGGATGTATCTAGATGTATTTTAGTTCTAGATACATCAATTCCAGTGACGAGTAATTTGGAACAGAGGGAGTACTAGTTAAATCCGAGCTATGGTTGTGAAGCACTGATATGCCAGTACATTTGATTGTGACCTGTTCTAATTTTGTACCTGAACTTTTTTTAGAAAGGGTTGTACGTCAACTTAATGTGCTAGCAGAACTTATTGTCGTGTCTGTCTGTTTTCTTTGCACATCATTCAAGATATTTGATATGTCTCCGTCGTATCTATAATTTTTGATTGTTCCATGCCAATATTTTTCAACTTTCATATACTTTTGGCAACTTTTTATACTATTTTTTGGGACTAACATATTGATCCAGTGCCCAGTGCTAGTTCCTGTCTGTTGCATGTTTTATGTTTCGCAGAAAACCCATATCAAACAGAGTTCAAACGGGATAAAAACGGACGGAGAATTATTTTTCAATATTTGTGATTTTTGGGAAGTAAAATCAACGCGAGACGGTGCCCGAGGGGGGTAGGAGACAGGGGGGCGCGCCCTAGGGAGGCAGGCGCGCCCTGGACTCTCCTGGGCCCCCCGTAAGGAGGTTGACGCTCTTCTTTTGTCACAAGAAAGCTAATTTTATGAGAAAGATCTGGGTGAAAGATTCACCTCAATCGGAGTTACGGATCTCCGGATATAAAATAAACGGTGAAGGGATAGAATTTGAGAACGCAGAAACAGAGAGATAGATCAAATCTCGGAGGGGCTCTCGCCCCTCCCAAGCCATGGGAGCCAAGGACTAGAGGGGAAACCCTTCTCGCTGCTAGGGAGACAACCCGGAAGTTTTAGAGAGTCATTTATTTCTGTTGAGTGCTTTTATATAGTTTAAAAACAAAAAAATAAAGAGGGGAACCTAAAACTTCTCAAAAAGGAAAGTGAAAGTGAGAAAGACAAGCATTGTTGAAGTGGGAGCTAGCCTTGAACTTTTATCATGCTCACGGAAACTTTGTGAATCTTGTTTACAGAAACATTTCAATAAAAATAATTACCCCCTTGTATAGTTCCATTGTATTATAAAAATAATGTGCCAAGGTTTTCCTTTAGGATGTTTACAATGCTTGTTGGTTTGTACGGTGCAGGACAGAAACTTTGGCTGGAGTGCGCGATTTTACATTTTTAACTGGAATGTCAATTGGTTATGATTACTTTTGCACGGTATTTCTATACAACTTTTTTATTTTTCCTAATTTTGGTAGAAGTTTTGGGGTACCAGAAGTATGGTGGATGTTCATATTGCTACAGACTGTTCTGTTTTTGACAGATTCTATTTTTGATGCATAGTTTGCTTGTTTTGATGAATCTATCAATTTATATTAGTGGATTAAGCCATGGAAAAGTTATATTATAGTCGAAACAATGCAAAAACAAATATGAATTGGTTTTCAACAGTACTTAGAGTGGTGATTTGCTTTATTATACTAACGGAACTTACCGAGTTTTCTGTTGAAGTTTTGTGTGGATGAAGTGCCTAAACGAGGAGGCCTCGATATGAGGAAAAGGAAGAGAGGAAAGAGCTCAAGCTTGGGGATGCCCGAGGCACCCCAACTAAATATTCAAGGAGACTCAAGCGTCTAAGCTTGGGGATGCCCCGGAAGGCATCCCCTCTTTCTTCAACAAGTATCGGTATGTTTTTGTATTCATTTCGTTCGGGCATTATGTGCAAGTCTTGGAGCGTCTTTTGTATTTAGTTTTCACTTTTATTTTATGAACCATTCTGGTATGAGATAGTCCTTGGTTGATTTAAAGAATGCTCATTGCACTTCACTTAAAATCTTGTCAGTATGTCTTTATAGAATGCTTCATGTGCTTCACTTATATCATTTGAAGTTTGGATTGCCTGTTTCTCTTCATATAGACAACCGCCATTTGTAGAATGCTCTTTTGCTTCACTTATATTTGTTAGAGCATGGGCATATCTTTTGTAGAAAGAATTAAACTCTCTTTCTTCACTTATATCTATTTAGAGAGATGATAGGAATTGGTCATTCACATGGTTAGTCATAAAATCCTACATAAACTTGCAGATCGCTGAATATGATTGGTTTGATTCCTTGCAATAGTTTTGCGATATAAAGGTGGTGATATTAGAGACATGCTAGTGGGTGGTTGTGGATTATTATAAATACTTGTGTTGAGGTTTGTGATTCCCGTAGCATGCACGTATGGTGAACCGCTTTGTGATGAAGTTGGAGCACGATTTTATTTATTGATTGTCTTCCTTATGAGTGGCGGTCGGGGACGAGCGATGGTCTTTTCCTACCAATCTATCCCCCTAGGAGAATGCGTGTAGTACTTTGTTTTCAATGTCTTATAGATTTTTGCAATAAGTATATGAGTTCTTTATGACTAGTGTTGAGTCCATGGATTATACGCACTCTCACCTCTCCATCATTGCTAGCCTCTTCGGTACCGTGCATTGCCCTTTCTCACCTCGAGAGTTGGTGCAAACTTCGCTGGTGCATCCAAACCCCGTGATACGATACGCTCTATCACACATAAGCCTCCTTATATCTTCCTCAAGACAGCCACCATACCTACCTATCATGGCATTTCCATAGCCATTCCGAGATATATTGCCATACAACTTTCATCATCATCATCATATACATGATTTGAGCATTCATTGTCTTATTGCTTTGAATGATCGTAAGATAGCTAGCATGATGTTTTCATGGCGTGTCTGTTTTTTTATGTCATTGCTACGCTAGATCATTGCACATCCCGGTACACCGCCGGAGGCATTCATATATAGTCATATCTTTGTTCTAGATATCGAGCTGTAATATTGAGTTGTAAGTAAATAAAAGTGTGATGATCCTCATTATTAGAGCATTGCCCCAGTGAGGAAAGGATGATGGAGACTATGATTCCCCCACAAGTCGGGATGAGACTCCGGACTTTATCAAAAATAAAAGAGGCCAAAGAAGCCGAAATAAAAAAAGAGGCCAAAGAAGCCCACCAAAAAAGGGGAAAATTAAAAAAAGGAAAAGAGAAAATAAAAAAATGAGAGAAAAAGAGAGAAGGGGCAATGCTACTATCCTTTTACCACACTTGTGCTTCAAAGTAGCACCATGTTCTTCATAGAGAGTGAGGGAGTCCTGGACTAGGGGGTGTCCGGATAGCCGGACTATCGATATCCGCCGGACTCCC
Organism: Aegilops speltoides; assembly: GCA_021437245.1. Lineage (NCBI taxonomy): Eukaryota > Viridiplantae > Streptophyta > Magnoliopsida > Poales > Poaceae > Aegilops > Aegilops speltoides. The sequence continues at coordinate 113,800,182 of CM038145.1, forward strand.
AGACTACGAAGATAGAAGATTGAAGACTCCGGCTCGTGTCCGGAAGGTACTTTACTTGGCGTGGAAGGCAAGCTTGGCAATACGGATATGTAGATTTCCTACCATTGTAACCGACTCTGTGTAACCCTAGCCTCTCCGGTGTCTATATAAACCGGAGGGCTTTAGTCCGTAGGACACAATATTACATCTCAACAATCATACCATAGGCTAGCTTCTAGGGTTTAGCCTCATTAATCTCGTGGTAGATCTACTCTTGTACTACCCATATCATCAATATTAATCAAGCAGGACGTAGGGTATTACCTCCATCGAGAGGGCACGAACACAGGTAAAAACATTGTGTCCCTCGTCTCCTGTTACCATCCGCCTAGACGCACAGTTCGGGACCCCCTACCCGAGATCCGCCGGTTTTGACACCGACATTGGTTCTTTCATTGAGAGTTCCTCTGTGTCGTCACCAATAGGCTCGATGGCATCTTCAACCTCCAACGCTGTCCAGGGTGAGACTTTTCTCCCCGGACAGATCTTCGTATTCGGCGGCTTTGTACTGCGGGCCAATTCTCTTGGCCATCTGGAGCAGATCGAAAGCTACGCCCCTGGCCGTCAGGTCAGATTCGGAAGCCTAAACTTCACGGCCGATGACCACGGAGACTTGATCTTCGACGGACTCGAGCCACAGCCAAGCGCGCCGCACTGCGACGACGGGCACGATCTAGCTCTGCCGCCGGACAGTGCTTTGGTGGCCGCACTTAAATCCGCCCCGGCTACTTACCCGGAGCCGATTGCCCATGACGAGGGTCGGTGGATAGACGCCGCCCCGGGGGCTTCAACATCTACGGCGATGGAGCCGAATACCAATTTTGTCCCTTGCGAAACTCATGATCCCGAGGCGCCGGACTCCTCGCCGGACTCCGAGCCTCCCACGCCCCCGCCAATTAAGCCAGATTGGGCGCCGGTTATGGAATTCACCGCCGCGGACATCTTTCAACACTCGCCTTTTGGCGATATCTTGAATTCTCTGAAGCATCTCTCGCTATCAGGAGAATCCTGGCCGGACTATGGCCAGGACGATTGGAGTTCGGACGACGAAGAAATTCGGAGCCCACCCACCACCCACTTTGTAGCCACTATCGAGGATCTAACCGACATGCTAGACTACGACTCCGAGGACATCGACGCTATGGACGACGATGCCGGAGACGATCAGGACCCAGCGCCCACGGGACACTGGAAGGCCACCTCGTCATACGACGTCTACATGGTGGATACCCCAAAAGAAGGGGATGGCGAGAAAGCAGCGGAGGAAGATTCTCTAAAGAAGCAACCCAAACGCCGGCGTCAGCGGCGCCGCTCTAAATCCCGCCACAACAAGAATGAAGAATCCGGCACGGGAGATAATAACACCGGAGAGTGTCAAGACAAACCCTCCGGCAAAACTCAGCGAAGGAGGATGTAGAAGCAAGCCCTCACGAAAGGGCGGCAGAAGAAAAGGTTGAGGATCACAACTATGTACCTCCCTCCGAGGACGAATCAAGCCCCGATGACGACGAACTCGAAGAGCCCGTCGAACAAGATCTTTGCAAACGCAGGCTCATCACTACAGCAGGAAGCCTGGAGGAGGAAAAGAGGAAGCTCAACACAGCGGAAGACGCGCTCCGGATAAGATGGAGCAAAGTGCTCAAAACCGCAGACAAACAAGGCAACGGCCACCAACCGAAGAGCTACCCTAAGCGCAAGCTGCTCCTAGAATTCGACGAAGAGGCCATAAAGCCTCCACCGTCAAATGGCCCAGCCAGGTCCATCTACGGACCCAAAAGGAAAGCCCCAATAAGCAAAGGAACACGTCAAGTGTCCGACGATAGTGGCACGTACAAGTACAGGGGCGCCGCACACCCACTATGCTTCACAGACGAAGTGCTGGAACATGAATTCCCAGCAGGGTTTAGACCCATCAACATAGAATCCTACGATGGAACAACAGACCCTGGAGTCTGGATAGAAGACTATATACTGCATATACATATGGCAGGAGGAGACGATCTCCACGCCATAAAGTATCTACCCCTCAAGCTCAAAGGGCCAGCTCGTCATTGGCTCAAAAGCCTCCCAGAAAACACTGTTGGAAGTTGGGAAGAGCTCGAGGAAGCGTTTAGAGCAAATTTTCAAGGGACTTATGTCCGCCTCCGGATGAGACGACCTAAGTCACATAACTCAACAGCCCGGAGAGTCGGCATGAAGTTCAGAACAGGTTCCTTACCAAAAGAACCAAATAGTCGATCGTCCGGACGCTTGAAGCCTTAGCAGCTTTTAAGCACAATGTCCGAGACGAATGGCTCGCTGAACACCTCGGTCAAGAGAAACCGAGGACAATGACCGCATTAACAAGCCTCATGACCCGCTTTTCTTAGAGAGGACAGCTGGTTGGCAAGAAGCAGCACCAGCGACCCAAGTACATCCGAGATAAGAGATGGAAATGGAAAATCACGGCGCAGAAAAGATCAGCACCGGAATAAAGAGAAAAGCCCAAAGAGCACGGCAGTCAACGCCGGATTTAAAAGCTCACGGCCGAATAAAGCTCAACCCATCAAGGACGACAGCGACAAACTGTCTAACCTACACAAAATCTCGGTCGGATCATCAAATCCACAGTACCCGGAAGGCTCGCAAATCACACCCACGAGGATTGTTGGGTTTTCAAACAGTCCGCCGACTAAACGCCGAACGCAAAGGGGCTCGACGCGTCAGCTTAAGAGGATAAACCCGCCAGCAGGGCACCGGAAAACAAAAGACTTTCCCACAAGGGGTCAAAGCAGTAAACTCACTTCATGTGAGGACACGGAAAAATAGTGCGGCACTTTCCAAAAAGAGCCTCGCACGGTCCGGCCCCGCAAACCATAGAGATTGGATATCGAAACCAATCACTTTCGACCACCGGGATTATTCCAAAAGTGTTGAACGCGGGACGGACTTCGATATGGAATCCGATAATAAACGGACTACAATTCACAAACGTCCTAATGGACGGAGGCAGTGACTTAAACCTGCTATATTCAAACACAATCCGTCGGATGGGGATAGACCCTACCAAAATTCGACACAGCCGCACTTCCTTCAAAGGAGTTACGCCCGGCCCTTACGCCAAGTGCACAGGCTCGATATTACTCGAAGTCGTGTCGGATCACCGAACAATTTCCGACGAGAAAAGTTAATTTTCCATATCGTCCCATTTAAAAGTGAACATCAAGCACTATTAGGACGAAAGGCTTTTGTCCGCTTCAATGCCATACCGCATTCGCTGCCTCTCTCACTTAAGATGCCCGGTCCACATGGCACCATTTCAAAGGCGAGGGTCACTTAAAGACCCCGGATTCGGATAGGCGAATCCGGACTCAGCGACTAGGGCTCCCTAGCCACATACCCTTTCACAAGGGCTGCGCAAGACAACTAACATCGGTTTCATATAAACCTAGCCTTAATTATTTACACTTATTCTTTTGCATTATTTTCGCACGAACTGTTTTTGAAATGTTCCTCTCTTTTCTCTGAGATGAGCAACGTGCGTACCCGCCCGTGATAACGCACAACGGAGACACCTGGCAGACGTGCAAGAGGGACCCGTCGCAAGGATTCTTTTGATTAAGACCCTCGTAGACCTTTTTATTCTGTCTCTTGTTGCTAAATTGGCCTCGGCTTCTTCCTATAGCCCGGCGGAGCTCGACGATTTGGCATTGGCGCGTCGAAGACAATGCCCGTACCTGGACACAAGGGGCTTAGGGTATAATTGTGCCCGTTATCATAAAGTCCGAACAACTTAGGGAGTGTTCGGCGTCTCAAGTTGGGCACTATATGCATCAGCTCCGAATCATGTCTTTGGTCAAATGTTGGGTTTGCCCGGCTCCTGTGTTTTGCTGCCTTACGTTCCGTATCATCCGCTAACGGCACCGGAGAACTACTGCGATTGTGCCCCGGTTAATTGGGTGAGCACCTCGATGAAAGCGGCGATTGTCATGATATAGCGAGTCTGGTCACCACTTGATCGACTACGGAATGTTTAGAATTCCCGCTTGGACGAAGGGCGCTTCTGGTCGAGCACATCGCACTCGAATCCGGAGATGTGCGGTGCCATTAGGGGCTATATCGTAGCCCCACCCTCGAGCTCCATTGGCTAAGTGAAAGAGATAAAGCATTATAGTCCGGATTGCCTCGTTAAGCTCGCTACCACCTCCTTATAACAGGACCGAGACATCGGATTAAAGTGTGAAAAGCGCTATTTTGCGAACACCCAGCACCTTGTGCAAGGGGCTGAAGTCAAGATCTGCATCTTCGGGTTATACACAAGTATACTTAAGCGGCCGCAAGGAGAAGTATTACTACTTGAAAGCACAAGTATAAAAAGCATTCATACTATAATCACTCATAAACAAGTTAATGCGTTCAATTGAGCGTTACATTCTTCGAGCACTGCGACTCTATTATCTGGCGCCGCGCATAACTTCCCGAAATAATGTTCGGCGGGAAGCGGTTCCCATCCGAACCACGGGGCAGCAACAGCGGTGGCATCCATCTCCGGACATCTGCGCCTTACACGGGCGAGCCATCCGCGCGCCCTCGATGCAGGCCGACCGCTTCATCTCCTTGATATGCGGCACGCCCCAAGGAACTGCTGCGATGAGGCCAAAATAGCTCGTCGCCTTGGACCTCTCGGCCACACATGGGCCACGACGTCCGTCATAGCCAGCCGGACAGTCTATTCAGTTCCGCCCATTCGCCAACCTGTCCGACAGCGGAAGAAGGCGATCCGGACTGTGGGCGAGTCCAATATAACTCTTCCACCTCGTGATCCCCCGGCTCGGAAGTGCTTAGCGCGTCGGCCACCGCACTCGCAGCCATGTCCATGTAAGGATCCTCCGAACTCCACTGCTTTTCAAATTGGGCATACCTGGCATCCATAAACCGGCGACGCATAAGAAATGGCCTGCCAGCCGTGATTTCTCCGGCTTGGCGCAGCTCCTCCTTCATAGCCCGCATTGCAAAGCGGGCATCCTTGGTCTCGGCGGTGGCCTTCTTCAGGTCTTCCCGCTCCGATAGGCGCTCCTTTTCAAGAGTCTCTCTACGGTCGGTAGCATCATTTAATTTCTTGGCCAATCCGGCCACCTCCGCCCTGCTTAGGCAGTGCGCAGCCTTTTCGACCTTCAACTCCTCGGGCCGCCAGCAGCAAACGCATCACTCCTTCGGGCTTGCTCCTTGGTTTGTGCAAGCTCGGCCCAATCTCTCCACAGCAGCAGAAGAAGACTATGCGTATAAACAGCATATAACTTATCGGAGGAGGGCTTTAACCCACTCAATAAAGCGGCTATGGAGAATTTATTTACCTTGCGACTCGTCAAATCGCTGATTGACAAGTGCTATGTCAACATCGCCATGTCCGATTGCCGATCGAGTTCGGACAACCGATCGATCCGGCTGGCCCCGAACTATCCGCCACCGTATCGAGCGGCGATATTTATTACCGAGATATTTAGATTTTCGATCCTCGGCGCGCTGTCGTCTTCGACAACCTACCGAGTCTCGAGGGCTACTATCTATCTGGCGCATTTTTATATGCATAACTGTTAAAAAACAAAAGTGCGCTATTTTCGCATACCTCAAATCCCGCTTGACAAGCTCATGGCAGCATCACGCAACCCGCTTTCAGCGGACAAAATCCTTCAATCAACATACGCATTAACGCACGGTGATCTTCGAAATGGGCGCCCTCTCAAGCAAACTCTTGATTCTCCCGCCGGGCTCGGTGGGTGTTGAACTCTTTGCCCCTCGGTCTCGGGGCGCCCTCCGTGGCGACACTTCGGCTCGCTTTGCCTCATCTGGCGCGCGTCGTCGGAGGCTTATCGCTCTCCATCATCTCCGGAAGAAGATCCCCCGAGGACGAACTCATCTGAGATGGCTGCAGATCTGAACTGCGATATAAATATTTCGGTTACCTACAGAAGCATAAACGAAGGTACCTTTTATTAAACTTCCTCTTTCATACTCACGGCTCGTTGGAGGCTGGTCCTTGGCGATGATGCAGCGTCCGGATTCTCTCCGGACGCCGGACCCCCCGGTGGGGATTTCTTCCCACGCTTAGGGGCTGGGGCCTCCGGATCTTCAGAGGCGGTCCTCTTCTCCCCCTGAAGGGAGGGATCCTTGGTTCCCTCCTCTTGATCGCCTTAGACGAACTATTGGCTCCTTTATCTCCCCGTCGCCCCTCTCGTGGGCGCAACCTCCAACATTCGACCAGCACGGGCTCCAGTCACGGTCTCTGGAGGGGGCGGACACCTTATCAGCTTTGATCGCGCCACCCATTCCTATAAAAGAACAAAGGGTTAGAGGCGATCTCTTGAAAGGCATACAAAACAGGATGTCCGGGCTTTGAGCTATTTACGAGTATCCGGACGATCGCGGCTTAGACCCGCATCCTCGGCGAATCCGGACACGCCACTTGCGGTCGAAGAACAGCTCGTACATCTCCAAGGGTGTCGCACCCATGAAATGCTTTGGAGGATCGAGGTCCCTCGGATTGAACTCCCATAAGCGGAGAGGACGGCGTTTGCGTGGTAGGAGGTGCCTAGTTAGCATGACACGCATCACCTTGACCAGATCGATCTCCCTTGTTTGGAGGTCCCGAATCCGGCCTGCGGTGCGGGCACATCCTCGGACGGTCCCCGATTAAGCCCTTGGTTCACCCACGACATCGATTCTGTGGAGTTCCCGGCGGAAGGAGGCGGCGGCTTCGCTTGTCGCCCTTGGGGCGATGATGTAGAACCACTCCTGCTGCCACAATCCTGTTCCTCTTGGAAGGAACCTTGAGCCACGGGCATCGACCTTCCGCTTATGGTCGCCCTGCCACACTCCGCTCACGCCCCGATCATCTTGGCTCCACCTTGAATGTTTTCAGCCACAGGCGAAGTGGGGATGGCGTGGAGGAAGGCCCATGAACAATAATGAATGCGGAGATATGGCGGATGGACTCCGGAGCCAAGTCGTGGAAGTCCAGCCCGTAGAAGAACAGAAGCCCCCTCACGAAAGGATCCGTCGGGAAGCCTAATCCCCGACGGAGGTGAGATGCGAAAACGACACATTCGCCGGGCTCGGGGGCTGGCACGGCCTGCCCAGGGGCAGGCAACCTGTCTGCGAGACCGTGAGGCTGTACTTGGCCTCACACAACTTCAATATGTCCTCCTCCGTGGCGGAGGAGGGCATCCTGACCCCTGGAGGTCGGAGCGGACATTCTTGTGGATCCGAAGTGCTCGAGTCTGAAGCTCTTGGTGTTGGGCGGGAGCGGAGGAAAGATTTGATGCGAGGTTAAAAGACAAGAACAGGCCTTGGTCCTCTTATAAAGGGGAAATAATACCAAGGGCCGTCTCCGTGACCGTTTGAGATTCCCCTTCGATAGAGGAGTGGCGGCAGGAGCAGTTGGGTTACCCACGCACGTATTGATGAGGATCCCGGAATAAAGGGAACACGATCTACGCTTGACTGAGGACATGCCAAGGAAGCCGCCGCTAAGCGTCGAGGCGGAACAATAAAACGATTCAAACAAGGGCTTGGCTGCGGTGTGACATCACGCTGTAATCGTCGCCAGATTAGATTAAGTGTGTATTTTATTCTCTCTATGTTGGAATGTGGAAATTATTTTGCAGAGCCGGACACTATCCTGGTGTTCATTATCTTCTCCGGACTATTCAAGGGAGGAACCCGCCTTGCAATGCCGAACATTATGCTCGCCAGACTTATCGTCATTGAAGACTGGTTCAGGGGCTACTGAGGGAGTCCTGGACTAGGGGGTGTCCGGATAGCTGGACTATCGATATCCGTCAGACTCCCAGACTACGAAGATAGAAGATTGAAGACTCCGGCTCGTGTCCAGAAGGTACTTTACTTGGCGTGGAAGGCAAGCTTGGCAATACGGATATGTAGATTTCCTACCATTGTAACCGACTCTGTGTAACCCTAGCCTCTCCGGTGTCTATATAAACCGGAGGGCTTTAGTCCGTAGGACACAACATTACATCTCAACAATCATACCATACGCTAGCTTCTAGGGTTTAGCCTCATTGATCTCGTGGTAGATCTACTCTTGTACTACCCATATCATCAATATTAATCAAGCAGGACGTAGGGTATTACCTCCATCGAGAGGGCCTGAACCTGGGTAAAAACATTGTGTCCCTCGTCTCTTGTTACCATCCGCCTAGACGCACAGTTTGGGACCCCCTACCCGAGATCCGCCGGTTTTGACACCGACAGAGAGAGTCTCCTATGCTTTCACTTCCATATACTAGTGGGAATTTTCATTAAAGATATTTGGCTTGTATATTCCGATGATGGGCTTCCTCAAATGCTCGAGGTCTTCATGAGCAAGCAAGTTGGATGCACACCCACTTAGTTTTCAGTTTTAGCTTTCATACACTTATAGCTCTAGTGCATCCGTTGCATGGCAATCCCTACTCACTCACATTGATATCTATTGATGGGCATCTCCATAGCCTGTTGATACGCCTAGTTGATGTGATTCTATCTTCTCCTTTTTGTCTTCTCCACAACCACCATTCTATTCCACCCATAGTGCTATATCCATGGCTCACGCTCATATATTGCGTGAAAGTTGAAAGAGTTTGAGATTATTAAAGTATGAAACAATTGCTTGGCTTGTCATCGGGTTTGTGCATGATTAAATACTTTGTGTGATTAAGATAGAGCAACAGCCAGACTATATTATTTTGTAGGGATAACTTTCTTTGGCCATGTTGTTTTGAAAAGACATGATTGATTTATTGGTACGCTCGAAGTATTATTGTTTTCATGTCAAATGAAAGACTATTTCTTTGAATCACTCGTATCTTAATATTCATGCCATGATTAGACACATGATCAAGATAATTCTAGGTAGCATTCCGCATCAAAAATTATCTTTTTTATCATTTACCTACTCGAGGACGAGCACGAATTAAGCTTGGGAATGCTGATACGTCTCCGTCGTATCTATAATTTTTGATTGTTCCATGCCAATATACTTCAACTTTCATATACTTTTGGCAACTTTTTATACTATTTTTTGGGACTAACATATTGATCCAGTGCCCAGTGCCAGTTCTTGTCTGTTGCATGTTTTATGTTTCGCAGAAAACCCATATCCAATAGTGTCCAAACGGGATAAAAACGGATGGAGATTTATTTTGCAATATTTGTGATTTTTGGGAAGTAAAATTAACGCGAGATGGTGCCCGAGGGGGCCAGGAGATAGGAGGGCGCACCCCAGGGAGGCAGGCGCGCCCTGGACTCTCTTGGGGCCCCGTAAGGCGGTTGACGCTTTTCTTTTTCCGCAAGAAAGCTAATTTTATGAGAAATATCTGGACGAAAGATTCAACCCAATCGGAGTTACGGATCTCCAGATATAAAAGAAACGGTGAAGGGGTAGAATCTCAGAACGCAGAAACAGAGAGATCGATCCAATCTCGGAGGGGCTCTTGCCCCTCCCAAGCCATGGGAGCCAAGGACCAGTGGGGAAACCATTCTCCCATCTAGGGAGAAGGTCAAGGAAGAAGAAGAAGAAGGGGGGCTCTCTCCCCCTTGCTTCTGGTGGCGCCGGAATGCCACCGGGGGCCATCATCATCACCGCGATCTTCACCAACACCTCCGCCATCTTCACCAACATCTCCATCACCTTCCCCCATCTATATTCAGCGGCCCACTCTCCCGCAACCCGCTGTACCCTCTACTTGAACATGGTTCTTTATGCTTCATATTATTATCCAATGATGTGTTGCCATCCTATGATGTCTGAGTAGATTTTGGCTGTCCAATTGGTGGTTGATGAATTGCTATGATTGATTTAATTTGCTTGTGGTTATGTTGCTGTCCTATTGTGCCCTCCGTGTCACGCAAGAGTGAGGGATTCCCGTTTTAGGGTGTTGCAATACGTTCATGATTCTTTTATGGTGGGTTGCTTGAGTGACAGAAGCATAAACCCGAGTAAGGGGATTGTTGCATACGGGATAAAGGGGACTTGATGCTTTCATGCTATGGTTGGGTTTTACCTTAATGAATCTTTAGTAGTTGTGGACGCTTGCTAGAGTTCCCATCATAAGTGCATATCATCCAAGAAGACAAACTATGTTAGCTTATGCCTCTCCCACATAAAACTTGCTATCGGTCTAGTAACGTAGTTAGTTGCCTAGGGACAATTCAACAATTCCTACCACCACTTTTCCACACTCGCTATAGTTACTTTATTGCTTCTTTATCTAAATAGCCCCTAGTTTATATTTACATGTTCTTTATTATCTTACAAACCTATCCAGCAACACCTACAAAGTACTTCTAGTTTCATACTTGTTCTAGGTAAAGCGAACGTCAAGTGTGCGTAGAGTCGTATCAGTGGCCGATAGGACTTGAGAGATTATTTGTTCTACCTTTAGCTCCTCGTTGGGTTCGACACACTTACTTATCGAAAGAGGCTACAACTATCCCGTATACTTGCAGGTTATCAATATTTCCCTGTCATTGATAAAGATGATGAACCGTTATGTACGACTTCGTTGGTTTCAACATAGCCCTACTTGTAGCGATCCACTGCTTCCATCCTGATTGTGTCGCATGCGTGAAATTTTTGTATGTGCTATGATGTTCTATATGATTGTGTCAACTATATAAGTTTTTACTGAGCATCAGCAATGCATATGGCTGAAAGATGTATTTACGAGCATCGACCGATGGGTCTCTCTCTCTCTCTCTCTCTCTCAAACACACACACGCACACACACACACACACACATACACACACGCACACACGCACAAGTGGGACCCGTTGAATTATTTATTTGCTCGTGACAGCTTTTCATTAGCTTCCACTATAATCTAACATTTTTTTGAAGTTATTAATTGAGCTTAGTGACTTCAAAAGTTGTCTGAAAACCTTGTTTGGGCCTTTCGGCGTCATTTGAATGTGGGCTGAGTAGCCATGTTAGGTTGTACTGTACTACAGACGCCTTTTTTTCAACAGCAGCAATGCAACTGGGCCGACAGTTGTACACAATATCCGGGTCAACTAGTTATTCTCCGCCCTGCTGGGCTACAAACTTTACTAGGAGGTATGCATTAGGCTTAACAAGAAAATGGACTTTAAGAAATGATAAATGGGATGTAATTATAATAACTGGGCAGTAACTATGCACCAAAAGGGTAATTAGTTTAAAAATATATTATATTTGGAATTTGATAATTTTACTTTCGTTACTGCTGGGCGCGCAATATTTCGTTGGATTTTAACGTAATAAAACTTTATTTTGAAATTATATTTAACCTGACTAGACATTTCGGATAAAAATATTTCGGATCCCATCAAAATGTGGGAATTTTTTTTGAATTCTATTTTGAGCGGTTCTTTGAAATTATTAATGGTTGTCCTTGCTAGAAGTTGGGTTATACTTTTAAAAAACTGTAAATTGGATGTAGTAAATTCCATTAGAATTAAAAAAATGGGATGTACATTCTTACAAATTGCAAATGGAATATATGTTCTCTGCCAAATCCGAGTTGTGGGCCTACTAAGTTGACGCGTACCAAGGGCTTTGTCAACTTGGTCAATATAAATGATTCTAGCTGCAGTGATCGTACGATGTCCATCCAACGACCGTAGTGCTTCTTCAACCTCTGGTCTTCTTGCTCCAACCGCCCAAAGCAGCACTGGTCGTGCCACACGCTTCTGCCTCCCGTGGCCGGCTGTGATGCCGCGGAGGCCTCACCGCCCCGTACTACTCCCACCGCTGGCCAGGCCATCCCTCTACTCACCCACACCCCCCGTTATTCTGCGGCGAAGGCAGCCTCACACCGCAGCCGAACCAGTGAACCCTAGTACTCCTCTCCACGTGGGCTTCCACTGCTACGTCTTCCCTGGCTCCGCAGTGTCCCCTTCCTAGGCCTCGCCATCGTCCACTGCCCTGGTGCTCTCGGCGTGGCATGGTCAACGACCGACTTCCATCGGAAGAGTTCTGTACGTGGAGAGGCTGACAGCTGGGTCCAGGCGGCCGCAAGGAAGTGCCTCCTTATTATGCGCAAAATAATTATTCCTACACTTGACAACCGGGACCCATCGGATGGGCCACCTTATTTCGCAAAAAAAACGTTTCCCCCCTTACTACTGGGACTCACCGGACGGGCCACCATATTTTGCAAAAAAAATGTTCCCCCCACTGTCAGCTCGGACCCACCGTAAGTGCCTCCTTATTACGCACAAAAAAATGAATACTCCCCCTGCTAGCTGGGACCCACCATGGTGGGAGGATGACTTGTGGGCCTACTAAGTTGACTGGGACGGGGGCCTTTGTCAACTTTAATCAATATGAACGATTCTAGCTCCAGTGACCGTACAATGTCCATCCAACAGCCGTAGTGCTTCTTCAACCTCTGGTCTTCTTGCTCCAGCCGCCCAAAGCAGCGCCGGTCGTGCCGCATGCTCCTGCCTCCCGTAGCCGGCTGTGCTGCCGCGGAGGCCTCATCGCCCCGTACTATTCCCACCGCTGGCCAGGCCCTGCGGCGATGGCAGCCTCACACCGCAGTCGAACCAGTGAACCCTCGTACTCCTCTCCGCGCGGGCTTCCACTACCGCGTCTTCCCCGGCTCCGAGTTGTGCCCTTCCTAGGCCTCGCCGTCGTACACCGCCGTGGTGCTCTCGGCGCGGCGTGGTCAACATGGTTAAGGAACAACTTCCATCAGACGTGGACTGTACATGGAGAGGTCGACATTTGGGTCCTGACGCTGACAAGGAAGTGCCTCCTTATTACGTGGAAAATAATGATTCCTCCACCTGACAGCAGGGACCAACTAGACGGGCCACCGTATTTCACGAAAAAAATGTTTCCCCCTGACTCTTGGGACCCACCAGCTACACCTTCGCATGCAAGGAAGTACGTCCGGGCAAAAAAAAAACAATTCACCCCCCTCACTTCTGGGACCCACCAGCTACATCCTCGCACGCAAGGAAGTGCATCCGGGCAAAAAAAAACGATTCGCCCCCTTGACTGTTGGGACCCACCAGCTACATCTTCGCGGGCAAGGAAGTGCCTGACAGTCGGGACCCACCTGGTCGAAGCGTACATAGCGTTGTCATTACAGTCGTGACGTATGCGTACATCTTTGGTCGTTGTAAGCGGCGCATGTGTCGTAGTAGAAGCATGCACGTAGCATGTACACGTACGTATAGCGGCCAGAGTGCAAGAAAGAAAATACGACCATGTACGTACATACGGGCAGGATCTCAAACGCCTACTCGCGCATACGTACGGCCATGGCTCGTGTAAATGGCTGGGTCAGAACGGAGAAATAGCATCATCGTCGTGCTCATGGGAGCCAACCGGCTGGGTCAGAACGGAGTGCCTCGTCGTGTTCATCGGGAGGGCTTGGACAGAACAGGTGATGGAAACAAGGCCTGGCGTACCGCAGAACGGAGGACACGGCCTTGTGTTCGACCGACCACGTTCGAAACAGGATCCTGTTCATCGGGAGGGGTGTGGCGTACAACAAAACGGAGGAAACAGACCTCCTACGGTCGAAACGGGGGTCTTGTTGATCGGGAGGGGTGTGGCATACCACAAAACGGAGGAAATGGACCTCCTATGGTCGAACCAGGGGTCCTGTTGATCGGGAGGGGTGTGGCATACTGCAAAACGGATGAAACGGACTTGTGTTGGAGCTCTACGGTCGAAACGGGGGTCCTGTTTATCGGGAGGGATGTGGTGTACCGCAAAACGGGATTCCACGGGATACTATTCATCTCCACCGTCGACCTGCTCCAGCCTCCACGGGCTACCGTCGACCTCCTCCAGCCTCCACGGGCTCCTGTTCATCCAGCCTCCACCGTGCGCTACTCCACCGGCTACTGTTCAACCACCCCTCCACGGGCACCCCTCCACCGTCTACTTTTCATCCAGCCTTCCACACCATGGGTCCTATTCATCCAGAGGCAACGCCACCGCTCACTGTTCATCCACCCCCCCCCCCCGCAACGCTCGCTGTTCATCCTAGAGGCAGCATCGATCGGCTTTAGTTAGCGGCAGTAGCGAAGGAATTGCTTGATCGGGTTCAGTTAATAGCCATTGATCGATCGCTCGGTTTCAGTAACGCGTAGCCTGCAGTGCAATCCCAATGGTTTAGTTAGAGCCCAACGCCTCGCTCGAGTTCAGTTAGAGCCAATGCCTCGCACACGCGCGTACATGTATGAGAGAAACGCACATCGATTACGACCCCGACCGCCCCATCGTTCAGGGAACTCCCGAAATTTTCCTCGCCCTCGCTTCTACCAGGGTTTTTCCGTCATGGGCCCAAAGAATGTCATGCAGCTGCGTCTCCGGCCCGCCAGGACGAAAAGCCCATTTTCTGTCATGATTTTTTGTCATAGAAGTAGGAGCCCACCACATCTATGATGATGCCTGGTTTTGTCACAATTATCGTCATAGAAGTGTCATATGTATGACAGAAAAAAAATTCGTTCGGCCCAAAATGTTACGGATGTGTATTTTTTTTGTAGTGACCATCGCCTGTGGGTCTCATCACACCCCCGCCGGCACGCGCACCGCAGCCGGTTGCTCATCGCAACCCACTCCTTTGGTGTGGTGCCACGACTGCAAATCACGCAGAGTCATCCGTCGTGTCTCAACCACAATCCTCAACCTTGGCCGAGTCTTCTACAAATGCCCGAATCATGGGGTAATAATATGTTTAAGCATTGTTCCGCTGCTTTCAGTTGCCAATTTTTTTAATAGTTTGGTTGATGATCTTCCAATTTGATTCGTGCAGAAAAGGGAAGATTCATGTGATTTGTATTTCTGAAAAGTTGCTGATGTGGAGGAATGCAACTACGTTGATTATTTGGTTAGCCGAGGAATCCCAGTACCAGCAGGTTAGGGTGTTGGACAAGTAACTAAAGGAATGGCAGAAGAGGAAGATGCAAAGCTGTTGGGGATATAACTATTGGTATGACCCGCCCAGGAGGGGCCGGGTTATACTTACAAGTATTCTTGAAGCCAAAAACCCAGGATAGAGATGGCGGTTCAGTTAAGGCCCAAAGCCCGGAAGGCGACTTAAGGCCCGTAGTGATAAACCACCATGTATGTGTGACTTGTATTGTAAGGCAAAAATAGTTAAGAGACTGAGCCGGACAATGTTTATGAGCCGGCCGGGACTCTGTAAGCCACAGGGCATCGACCCCTGTATATAAAGGGACGACCCGGCGGCTGGTTCAGAGCAAGTAACATCAACTCGAGAGCTAGGTCAAGCGATTCTCTCCCTGGTTAACGAGACATAAATAATCTCACTCAAAACTGGATCGTAGGCTTTTACCTTCACCGTAAGGGGCTGAACCAGTATAAACCTCGTGTCCTTTGTCCCGATTAACGCCTTTAATCTTCCTAGTTGCAATGGCTCCACGACTAAGTCCTTTCACCAGGACATCTACCGTGACAATTCCATGACAGTTGGTGCCCACCGTGGGGCCAGCGCACGGTGGATTTGAGTTCTTGAAGGGCAGCTTCGAAGGGCTCAAGGGATACGCCATGGGCCGGATGACCAAGAGTCGTCGCGACAAGCTCTACATCGATGACGCAGGCTGGGACCCCGACGCCGACACAATTGAGTACGGGAACTGGATCCCCTTCGGCGGAATTCACGTCTTCATCGGAGAGATCGGCGAGCCGGGCCCTGAGCCGGACATCTGCACCGACCTCGTCGAGACGGCTCGGCGTGCGAGACCCGCCCGGGCTCCGCCTGCTGTGAAGCGTGCCTTCGTGGGATGCATCCACGGAGGGCTCTCTGAAGGATCTGCATCTAGCGGTGAGACGGCCATATACTCTGATGGTGAGTCGTCCACAGGTGAGACAGATTCATTGTATCAACTGCAAGACGGCGAGCTTGGGGGATGTTCTGATGGCAGCAGTATTCTGGATTTCCTCGAGCCGCCGAGCAGGGTTGGAATCTTCATGGCCAGCACACAACCTATCGAATACTCCACAACTGCGGCAGCCATAACCTCCGGGTCAGCAGCAGCCGGGGTAGGAGGCCCTGTGCGCTCACCGGCTCAGGTATTGATGGATCTCATAGATAAGATGACCGCTCTGTTAACCACCATGGTCAACCCGGTGGATCAAGAAAGACATGATGCGGAAGTGGTGCAGTTAAAGCTGGATGTGGTGCAGGCTAAGGAAGACCTAGCGGCAGAAGATGTCAGGATAACTGCAGAGCAGGCGACTTTGGACGCTCAAGCTCAGCAGATTCAGGAGCAGACTTTCCGACTCATGCAGGATCAGAACGCGTCTAAAGAGGTCATGAGGAGAAGATACCAGAAGACTCAGTCTTGACTCCCTTCGGTTTATGATCCCCGAAACCTCTTTCACACACCCGGCAGGGCCCAGTAACCCCCCGTGGCTCTCCCTGCGTACTGAGATAGACCGGGTTGCAACACTCGAGGTCGGTGCGCCGGTTCTGCCGCAGGTGATGGGGCCTCCCCGCACGAATACTGCTCCACCACAGTACATACCGACACCACCGGGTCACTATTCCAACCCGTTGGAGAACATGATTGCGGCGGCAGCACGACTGGTGGCTCTGCCGATCGATGGCGACTCTCCGGCGGCGGTTGAAAGCCGCCAGGTGAGAGAACTTCTTCAGACGGCTTTAGCACAACAAGAGGCGTACTCGTACAGCCGGGACAGTATCCACTCAACCCCTCGTCCAAGCTAAATCCCAAGTTATAGCAGGCACATGGACTCAGCGGCCGTTTCAAGCAATGTCCACCGTCGTAACCAGCCAGGCGGGCATGACCCGGCACGCCATGGATCCTTTAACTTGGGAGATCAAGACAGAATACGTCAAGAGGCTGAGCGGGCGGCTCAGTAGGCGGCTGAGCAAGTGGCTCAGCTGACGGCTTACCAGCCGTATCCGGTTTATCCGACGACTTCTATCGAGGCATGTGTGGCCACCAGGACCGGAGGTGCCCCCTGTCTGGTGCCGGTTCTACGTAACGAGCGTTTGCCCAAGGATTTTAAGGGACCTAGGAAGGTGCCGAATTACACGGCCGACTTACAACCCGGGGCATGGATTGAAAGTTACGAGATGGCTATGGAATTACTGGAGGTCAGTGATGCTGTGATGGCCGAGTACTTTACCATGATGTTGGATGGGACCGCCCGCACTTGGTTGAAAAGCCCACCGCCTAATTCCAGTTCATGGGCGGAGCTAAAAGCCCGGTTCATCCAGAATTTCAAGGATACGTACAAGCCGCCCATGTCAATCGTGGATTTGAAGAATTGCAAGCAGGAGGAGGGCGAGTCCACAACCCATTGGGTGCGCCAGGTTAAGGCCGTAATACATTCGTCTGATAAGATGGATGCCGGCTCTGTAGTCTTAATGTTGGAGAAAAGTTGCCGCTTTTTGCCTCTGAAACAAAAGCTGGGGCGGCTCAAGTGCGATTGTAATGATATGGGTACGCTGATGGCGGCTCTGGTCAAGTACGCCGACTCTAATAGTACCAAGGATCCCGAGTCTGATGATGAAAAGACAGGGAAGGGAAAGAAGAACGGCAACGGCAAGGGCCCTTAGCATAACTCGACAAATCAAGGAGGTAATAAATGTAAGGCTGATGGTAGTTTGGAGTTTGTGGCTAACACAAATGCCCAGCGTAACCAATGGCGTAAGGGGAGACCACCTCCCGATGCGGCAGTCTGGCCCCACACTTGGCGATTCTTGAATGAGTCTGTCGGGGCACATCACTCGTGACCGGCTACTCATCTATGGAAGGACTGTATGATCATGAAGGCTTTCAAAAATTCCAACATGTTTGATGGTAACAATGGGCAGGGCGGTGGCTCAGGTGGCGGCAGTTTTCATGGCCCGGGCAGCGGTTCAAATCCCAACTTTCAAAATTCTCAAGGCAATCAAGGTGGTTATAATCAGCAATCTGGCCAAGGTGGTCAGCAGCAGCAACAACAGCAGGGTGGATACCAGAGCCATCCAAAGCAGCTGAATAGTGGACAATACCAGAGACCAGAAGCTTCATAAGAGGGCTGTGAACGCTGTTGAGCCGGCAATTCCTTGTTATTTGAGATGGTCTAAGCAGCCTATTCTATGGAGCAGGGAAGATCACCCTCCCCGGGTTGATAATCCGGGTCACTTAGCTTTGGTGGTGGCCGCTCAGGTTGGTGGGTATAAGTTCACCAAAGTACTCATGGATGGAGGCAACAATATCAACATCCTTTATTATGAGACCTTCCGTTGCATGGGGTTAACTGATAAGGGCCTTAAACAGTCCAACACTGTTTTCCATGGCATGGTGCCTGGTAAGTCGGTGTATCCGGTTGGTAAGATCGAACTGGAGGTAGCCTTTGGAGATGAATATGACTCCAGGGCCGAGAAATTGACTTTCGAGGTAGTCAAGATCAAAAGCCCGTATCATGCTCTCTTCGGGCGGCCGGCTTACGCCAAGTTCATGGCACGGCCATGTTATGTGTATCTACAGCTCAAAATGCCGGGTTATAAGGGTACCATTATAGTACATGGGAGCCGGAAGATAGCCTTGGAATGTGAGGAAGGCGATGCGGCTTATGCTGAGTCGGTCTGTGCAACAGAAGAGTTGAAGTTCTACAAGGACAATGTTGATCCGGCAGGTATGACGTCTTTGAAAAAGCCAATGACAGAGCATGAGCCGGTCATGAAGTTTAAGTCGGCCGATGATAATAAGCTTGTTGACTTTGTTCCAGGCGACTCATCCAAGCAATTCAGTATCAGTGCCAATTTGGATCCCAAATAGGAAAGCGTGCTCATCGAGTTCATCCATGAGAACCGGGACATCTTTGCATGGAAACCTTCTGACATGCCAGGTGTACCGAGAGAACTCATTGAGCACACTCTTAATATTGTCCCAAGTTTAAGCCAGTCAAGAAGTTTCTTCAGCGGTTCAGTGAGGAGAGGCGTAAAGCCATTGCTGAGGAGGTAGCCCAGCTCTTAGTAGCTGGGTTCATCATTGAAGTTTTTCATCCAGAGTGGTTGGCTAACCCAGTGTTTGTGCTTAAGAAAAACGACACTTGGCATATGTGTGTGGATTACACGGATCTACACAAGGCTTGCCCAGCTGATCCATTTGCTCTCCCTCGTATTGATCAAATCATTGATGCTACATAGGGTTGTGAGCGTTTGAGTTTTTTGGATGCTTACTCTGGTTATCATCAGTTCAAGATGGCAGTTAAGGACCAGGAGAAGACGGCGTTCATTACTCCGTTTGGAGCCTTCTGCTATGTATCTATGCCTTTTGGGCTCAAGAGTGCCCAGGCGACTTACCAGCAGTGTGTGCAGAATTGTCTTCCTAATCAAATTGGGTGCAATGTTCATGCTTATGTGGACAACATTGTGGTGAAATCCAGAGAGAAGGAGACGTTGATAGATGATCTGAAGGAAACCTTTGACAATCTTTAGATTTACAAGATGATGCTTAGCCCGGCCAAGTGTGTTTTTAGCGTGCCTACAGGCAAGCTTTTGGGTTTTCTGGTTTCTAATAGGGGCATCAAGGCTAACCCGGAGAAGATCAAGGCCATCACCTCTCTGGCTAAAACAGCGTGTATCAATGATGTTCAGCGTTTGGCGGGTCGTATCGCTGCTTTAAGCCAGTTCATAAGCCTGTTAGATGAGAAGGCCATACCACTGTATCAGATGATTAAAAAAACAAATAATTTTGTCTGGAGTGACGCTGCCAATGCTACCATTGAAGATTTGAAGAGACACTTGGCTGAGCCACCGGTTCTTGCTGCTCCCATTGATAAGGAGCCCTTGTTGTTATATGTGGCTGCTAACATGCATGCCGTCAGCGTGGCCATCATGGTGGAGCACAAGGAGGCTGGCAAGGAACATCCGGTTCAGCGGCCGGTTTACTATATCAACGAGGTACTTATTGAGTCCAAGCAACGATATCCGCATTGGAAGAAGCTCGTTTATAGGGTGTTCATGGCAAACCGGAAGCTTAAGCAATACTTCCTGGGCCACCGCATCACTGTGGTTAGTTCTGCTCCTTTGGGGGATATCATTCAAAACAGAGAGGCCACAGGACGAGTTGCCAAGTGGGCCATTGAACTTGGGCCTCATGGTTTAAAGTATGTGCCATGCACTGCTATCAAATCTCAAGTGCTAGTGGATTTCATCAATGATTGGACAGAGCTGCAGATGCCTGAAGAAAAGCCGGACAACACATATTGGACTATTCATTTTGACGGGTCCAGGAAATTGGAGGGCTCGGGGGCTGGAGTTGTTTTTAGCTTCCCATCAAGGTGACAAATTTTTTTATGTGCTACGGTTGATGTTTCCCTGTACTAACAATGCAACTGACTACAAAGCCTTAGTCCATGGTCTTTGGATGGCTAAGGAGATGAGCTTAAGCTGGGTAAGGTGTTTTGGCGACTCAGATTTGGTGGCTCAACAGGTATAAGGCAAGTGGGATTCCAAGGATCCTCTCATGGTGACTTATTGTTGTGAAGTTGACGCCATTGCTGGACCCTTCAAGGGTTACCAAGTGGAGCACATTGACCGCAGAAAGAACAAGGTGGCTGCTGCCTTAAGCCGGCTGGGCTATCAACGAAAGCCGTTGCTGCCAAATACTTTCTTGGATATTCTGCATAACCCTTCTGTCAAGTTACCAACAGAGGAAGACTTGGCCGTTCCTGACCCGGAAGCACATTTGGTGGCGGCACTTCATGTCATCCCAGATTGGACAGTGCCATATTTGGCTTACATGACCCGGGGCGAGTTGCCTGAGGATGAAACCTTGGCCAGGCAGATAACCCGGCGGTCTAAATCAATGACTATTGTCAATGGCGAGTTGCATCATCGCAGTGTTACAGGGGCGTTTCAGCGTTGCGTCTCCCGTGAAGAAGGCCAAGAAATTCTACGTGAGATTCATGAATGGGATTGTGGTCATCACGCCGGGTCAAAATCCCTTGTGGCCAAGGCTTTCCGTCATGGATTTTATTGGCTGACGGATCATGCTGATGCAGAGGACCTGGTCAGTAAATGTGACGGTTGTGAGAAGTTCTCAAGACGGGGTCATGTGCCGGCTCAAGAGTTAAGGATGATTCCAATTACTTGGCTATTTGCAGTCTGGGGCTTGATATGGTTGGGCCTTTCAAAAGGTCCAAGGATAAAAAGACCCACCTGTTGGTGGCAGTTGATAAATTTACAAAGTGGGTCAAGGCAGAGCTAGTCAGTAAGTGTGATGCAGCTACGGCGGTTCAATTCATGAAAAAGGTGATATTT
Organism: Aegilops speltoides; assembly: GCA_021437245.1. NCBI lineage: Eukaryota > Viridiplantae > Streptophyta > Magnoliopsida > Poales > Poaceae > Aegilops > Aegilops speltoides. Next base: position 113,821,509 of record CM038145.1, read on the forward strand.
CTCTTCAACTTTCCACACATCATTATAACTGACAATGGCACTAATCTGTCTAAAGGCGCCATGGAAGAATTTTGTCAACGTGAGCATATTCGGCCTGATGCTTCATTAGTGGCTCACCCCCAATCCAATGGTCAAGGCAAGAGAGCCAACCAGGAGATCTTGAAAGGTATCAAGCCTCGGCTTTTGGTCCCCTTGCAGCGGACGCCGGGTTGTTGGGTTGAGGAGTTACCCTCGGTGTTATGGAGCATCAACACTACTCCCAACAGATCTATGGGTTATACTCCTTTCTTCATGGCCTACGGAGCTGAGCCGGTTCTTCCTAGTGACATCCGTCATGACTCGCCCCACGTGGCGGCTTATGTTAAGGCGGACAATGAACAGGCGCGTCAGGATGCTCTTGACCTGTTTGATGAAAAGCGGGATTTGGCAGCAGCACGTTTGGCGATTTACCAACAGGACTTGCGCCTCTATCACAGCCGCCGGGTTAGGTCCAGAGCCTTTCAGGAAGGTGATTTGGTGCTCCGGCTCATCTAGGATCAAACTGATGCACACAAGTTATCCCCACCTTGGGAAGGGCCCTTTGTGGTCAGCCAAAACTTGAACAATGGGTTATACTACCTTATCGATGTTTGAGAGCACAAAGACTCACGTAAGTCGGAGGAGGAGACCCGCCGGCCGTGAAATATCGCTCATCTTCGGCCTTAGTACACTTGAGCCATCGACTCTCATGATGTACATATTTTGACAATGTATATTTTATGATAAATAATAAAGCAGGACCTCTGTCCTTTTTCCTTCCTCAAAGGTAAATGTGTCATTGTTATTATCATTGTCATCTCACATGATCACTTGGGGGCTGATCATATTCGATATAGTTCCACCCTCTTGATCCGGCTTACGATCGTATTCGAATCTAGCTGTTAAAACTTATGATCACTAGGGGGCTTCCTGTTCAAACATAGGTCATATTCGAACCAAAGAGAACATAGCTGTCGGTACCCTTTTGATTGGCACACTACCGAGCTCACTAGGGGGCTTCTTGATCGTATTCAAATCATAGCTCAACCCCATTTGGGAACCGACTTTGATCGTATTCGAATCAGAGTCGTTAAAAAACTCTCAAGGTCATTAGGGGGTTTCCTGTTCAAACATAGGTCATATTCGAACCAAAGAGAACATAGCTGTCGGTACCTCTCGGTGTCAAAACCGGCGGATCTCGGGTAGGGGGTCCCGAACTGTGCGTCTAGGCGGATGGTAACAGGAGACAAGGGACACAATGTTTTACCTAGGTTCGGGCCCTCTTGATGGAGGTAAAACCCTACGTCCTGCTCTATTAATATTGATGATATGGGTAGTACAAGAGTGGATCTACCACGAGATCAAGGAGGCTAAACCCTAAAAGCTAGCCTATGCTATGATTGTCGTAATGGAGGTTATGTCCTACGGACTAAAGCCCTCCGGTTTATATAGACACCGGAGAGGGCTAGGGTTACATAGAGTCGGTTACAATGGTAGGAGATCTACATATCCGTATCGCCAAGCTTGCCTTCCACGCCAAGGAAAGTCCCATCCGGACACGGGACGAAGTCTTCAATCTTGTATCTTCGTAGTCTTGGAGTCCGTGAGACGATGATAGTCCGCTGTCCGGACACCCCTAGTCGAGGACTCCTCGGTGAGGCCCTGAACCTGGCTTCAATGACGATGAGTCCGGCGCGCATAATGTTCGGCATTGCAAGACGGGTTCCTCCTTTGAATAATCCAGAGAAGATTGTGAACACCAGGATAGTGTCAGTTTCTGCAAAATAAATTCCACATTCCCCCGTAGAGAGAATAAAATGTACACAAGTTCAATCTGCTGACGTATTCTGCGGCGTGACTTTACACCACTACCAAGCCTTTACTTGAATCGTTTTTTATTATACCGCCTAAGCGCGTTTAGCGAAGCGGTTTCCTTGGCACGTCTTGTCGAAGCAGAGATCGTGTTCCCCTTATTCCGGGATTCTTATCAATACGGACGTGGGTAACCCAACCGCGCCATTGATTGTGGCGCTTGGGAGATAAGCGAGTTTTACCAGGCTAGTGGGGACGCATAGTCTTCGTCCGCCTATATAAGGGATAAGGATACACCTTTTCACCTACGCCTTCTTCCTCCTTTTCTTATCCATCTCCGCGCACTCGAGCTCCAGCGCCCAAGTTCGCGCATCTCGTCTCAACCTTCTCCAACCATGTCCGGAGCGGGAGGCAAGTGGTTGGCCTCCACCGTTAAGGAGGAGCACATCACAAAGCTGCTTGGCGCGGATACCTTTCGGCGACATCGCGACCGGCTGCCCAACGAGGGCAGCTCATCCCCACCCAGGCCCCATGAGAGGGTCGTTTTCCTCCCCACTTCTTCCATGGATTGGGCTTTCCACTTCACCCCTTTGTCCGGGGGCTCATGTTCTACTATGGCCTGGATTTCCATGATCTGGCGCCGAACTTCATCCTCAACATCTTGGCGTTTATCATCGTGTGCGAGGCCTTCCTCTGCATCCAGCCCCACTTCGGCTTGTGGCTCCGGACCTTCAACGTCAAGCGAAGGTAGTGAAGGGAACTCAAGCGAGTCTTGGGCGCCATGTTGGGCAAGATGCCCAACGTCCTTTAGTTGAAGGGGCCTTCGTGGAATCCGTCAGCGGGTGGCGATCGGGGTGGCTCTATATCACCGAGCAGCGCGACCCTAAGTGGCGGCGACCCTCGAGTTCAGATCTGGTATCCCTACGGCTCACCTCCTGGATAGAGAAGGGCTTCTTTGTGGGGTAATTGAAGGAGCCGACGGGACTCCAAGCACAGATCCGGAAGCTGGTGAACAAGAAGCTCGGGCTGGTTAACGTGGTCAAGTCATGCTCGTCCGCCGGATTCTCCCATGCCAGAACGGGCATTCAATCTGTGGGAGTTCGATCCGGAACAGCACCGGCGTTGAGCGGGCTCTTGACCTGACGCACGATGGCGCTGGAGGGTGCTGTTTAAGGCGCGAAGCACCCGCATCATGACGGAAGATCGCGGATTTCACTCGTGGCGTCCGGTGACGAGGTAAGTGATTCTACCCTTCTGGGGCACTTTTTGTTAATAGTTCGACCCTAAGCGGGTTTTAATCTCCCTTTTCCTTTGGCGGGAATAGATGAAGAAGGCCGAGCAGCTCATCCGCCCGGCTCCCATGCCGAAGACCGGTGGGCGCCCGTCTAGCGGGGCTGCTGGTTCCGCACCCTGCGTGGTGCGGAGAAGAAAACCAGAAGGTGGCCATGGGTACTCGAAAGAGTTCCGTTTTCAGTGTCAAGCGACTCGGCGGATTCCTCCCGAAGATGAGGAGGAGGAAGAAGACTCTCTCGGAGGAGGAGAGAGGAGGAAAACTTCCCCAGCAGGGGAGGCGAAGGGTCAAGAGGGGAGAACTATTACCGGACGGCTCCGCCAACACCAGCGTTGGCGGCGAAGAATAACCTTCAAGGGCGAGGCCTCCGGCGAGCGTAAGTATCCGGATCCTGAATGATCTGCAATTTCTTTTATGTCACATAGTGTCCTTCTAATGCGCATGTTGCTGCGATCCGGCCGATGATGATCTCCCGCTTCATCGGCGGGTCGTTAGCTCCGTCGGATGTGGATTCCATCCGACTGCCTCCACCCCTCGCACCGATGAGGGCGCCGAGGTGGGATCCGAAAGGACCCATCGGGAGGAGGCTCGGGCGCCGCAAGGCAACCTCCTGGACTTTCTTGCCGGACTCTGACGGAACTGCGGTGGTTCGAGTCCGCCAGCGGCCCTTCGCAAGAAGGGCAAGACCGTAACGCCCGGCGGCCTCCGTCCAACGGGGCGCGGACAACTCTTGGAGGCGCTCAAGGAGCCTCCATTGAGGAAGAACAGCGCCTATTATGAGTGCGATGATTGAAGGTTCAGCTCGCCAGAGCGGGCTGATCGAAGCTCTGATAGCCTTCTAACAGGCTTTGAGGTAAGAAGTTAAAATTATGTAATGTCATACCGCATAGACAGTATCCACGATACTCGGTTGGCGTTCGGAAAGAAAAGTCGGTGAGGATCTAAAGAGATATCTGTGAGGGTTGCTAAAAGGTATATGCTGCCGGTGTCAAACCAGCGGATATCGGTAGGGGTCCCGAACTGTGCGTCTAGGCGGATGGTAACAAGAGCGAGGACACAATGTTTTTACCGAGGTTGGGCCCTCTCGATGGAGGTAAAACCCTACGTCTGCTTGATTAATATTGATGATATGGGTAGTACAAGAGTAGATCTACCACGAGATCAAGGAGGCTAAACCCTAGAAGCTAGCCTATGGTATGATTGTTGAGATGTATGTTGTCCTACGGACTAAAGCCCTCTGGTTTATATAGACACGGAGGCTAGGGTAACACGTAGTCGGTTACAATGGTAGGAGATCAACATATCCGTATTCCCAAGCTTGCCTTCACGCCAAGGAAAGTACCTTTCGGGACACGAGCGGAGTCTTCAATCTTCTATCTTACGTAGTCTTGGAGTCGGCGGATATTGATAGTCCGGCTGTCGGACACCCCTAGTCCAGGACTCCTCGGTAGCCTGAACCATTCTTCAATGGCGATAAGTCTAAGCGTGCATAATGTTCGGCATTGCAAGGCGGGTTCCTCCTTGAATAATCGAGAAGATAATGAACACCGGGATAGTGTCGGCTCTACAAAATAATTTCCACATTCCACCGTGGAGAGAATAAAACATATACACCTGACTCAATCTGCGGCGTATTATGCGTGACATCACACCGCTACCAAGCCCTCATTTTACTATTCCACCTCGTACGTTTAGCGAAGCGGTTTCTTGGCAACGCGTCTCGTCGAGTAGAGATCGTGTCCCCTCTATTCCGGGATCCTCATCAATACGTGCGTGGGTAACCCAACCGTTCTCGTCGCCACGCCTCCTCTATCGAAGGGGAATCTCAAACGGTCACGGAGACGGCCCTTGGTATTTCTTCCCCTTTATAAGAGGACCAAGGCCTGTCCTTGTTCTTTAATCTCGCATCGAATCTTTCCTCCGCTCCTAGTTCCAACACCCAGAGCTTCAGATTCGAGCACTTCGGATCCTCAACCATGTCCGGCTCCGACCTCTAGGGCCGGTGGATGCCCTCCTCCGTCACGGAGGAGGACATATTGAAGTTGCGTGAGGCCAAGTACCTAGCCTACGAGGTTTCGCACAGGTTGCCTGCCCAGGGCAGGCCGTGCCCGCCCCCGAGCCTGGTGAGCACATCGTTTTCGTATCCCACCTCCGCCAGGGTTTAGGCTTCCCGACGGATCCCTTCATGAGAGGCCTCCTGTTCTACTATGGGCTGGACTTTAACGACTTGGCTCCGGAGTCCATCCTCCATATCTCCGCATTCATTATAAATGCGAGGCCTTCCTCGCGTCATTCCCCACTTCGCCTATGGTGAAGACCTTCAAGAGTGGAGCGAAGATGATTGGGGGCGTCAGCGGAGTCTGGCGGGCGACCATAAGTAAAAGGTCGATGCCCGTCGCGAGGGTTCCTTCAAGAGGAACTTGGCTGTGGCAGCGGGTGGTTCTACATCACCGCTCAAGGGGCGGCAGCAAAAGCCACCGCCGTATTCCGCCCGGGACCTCCCGCCAACCGATGTCGTGGGTCAACCAAAGGGCTCAAGCGGGGGCCGTCCAGGGCGTGCCCTCGCTGCGAGGACGGATTCGAGACCTCCAAGCGAGGGAGATCGACACGATCAAGGTGATCCAGGTTATGCTAATCAGGCATCTTCCGCCCTATAAACGCCGTCCACTCCGTCTATGGGAGTTCAATCCGGAAGGACCTCGTATTCTAAAGCACTTTATGGGTGCGACACCCATGGAGATGTACAAGCTGTTCTTGGACCGCGGTGGCGTGTCGGATTCGCCGAGACACGGGCCTAAGCGCGATCGCCGGATACTCAGGTAGATAGCTCGAGTCGGACATTCTATTTATATGCCTTTCAAAAGTTCGTTTCGACCCTTTGTTCTTTACAGGAATGGGTGGCGCGATCAAGGCTGATAAGGTGTCGGACCCCTCTCGAGAGACCGCCTTTGGAGCCCGTGCTGGTTAGAATGTTGGAGGTTGCGCCCACGAAGAGGCAGCGGGGAAAATAGAGGAGCTAATATTCCGCCCAAAGGGGCGACTGAAGAGGAGGAACCAGAACCCCTCCCTTCAGAGGGAGAAGAGGACCGCCTCCGAAGATCCGGAGGCCAAAGCCCCTAAGCATGGGAAGAAATCCTCACCGGGGGGTCCGGCGTCCGGAGAGAATCCGGACGCACAATCATCGCCGAAGGACCAGCCCTCCAACGAGCCGTGAGTATGAAAGAGGAAATTAATTAGTAAGGAAGTACCTTCATTTGTGCTTCTGTGGGTAATCGAAATATTTATATTGCAGTTCGGATCTGCAGCCTTCTCAGATGAGTTCATCTTGAGGACCTTCTTCGAGAGATGATGGAGAGCGTCGCGCCCGTCTGCAGCGCCGCCGAGATGAGGCGAGGCGAGCGAAGTGTAAACAGAGAGGCGTCCCGAGTCCGGAGGGGCCAGAGAGTTCGGCACCTGCTAGTGTCCGGCCGGGAGAACTGAAGAATCTGCTTGAGAGGGCGCCCATTTCAGAAGATCATCGTGCGTTAATGCGCATGGTGATTGGAAGGATTTCGTCCGCCGAGAGCGGATTGCGTAATGCCGCCATGAGTTTGCTGGCGGGATTTGAGGTATGCGAAAATGGCGCACCCCTTTGTCGTTTAACAGTTTTGCATATAAAAGATGCGCCCTGTATAGATAGTAGCCCCTGAGACTCGGTAGGTTGTCGGAAACGACAGTGTGCCGAGGATCGAAATCTCAAAATCTCAAGTAATGAATACCGCCGTCCTTGTACAGGTGGCGGATAGTCCGGGGGCCAGCCGGACTAATGAGTTTGCTGAATTAAGCCGACAACTTGACGTGGCAGATGCTGACATCGCACTTGTCAACCGGCGACGTGACGAGTCGCAAGGTAAATAAATTCTCATGATTGCTTTATTCAAGGGGGTCAAAGCCTGCCTCGATAAGTTATATGATGTTTATGCGACGGTGCTGCTGCTGTGGAAACCTTGGGCGAACTTGCTCTAGCTAAGGAGCAAGCCGAAGGAGTGACTTGCTGCCTCGAGGGCGGCCGAGGAGTTGAAAGCCAAAAAGGCTGCGCCTTGCCTAAAGGCGAAGGTGGCAATTGGCGAGGAAATTAAAGGATGCTACCGACCGCAATGAGGCTCTTGAGAGGGCGCTTATCGGAGCGAGGAAGACTGAAGAAGGCCACCGCTGAAGCCAAGGATGCCCGCTCTGCAATGCGGGCTATGAAGGAGGAGCTCGCCAGCCGAGAAATCGCGGTGGCAAGCCCTTCGATCGTCGCCGTTAATGGATTCCAAGTATGCTCAATTTGGCGGTGTGGAGTTCAAAGGATCCGTATATGGACTTGGCTGCGAGTGCGGCTGATGCCGTTAAGCACTTCGAAGCCGGGGGATCACGAGGCGGAAGAGTTATATTGGTCTCAATTCCACGATCCGGATTGCCCACTTCGCCGACGGACCGGTTGGCGAATGGGCGAACTAAATAGATTGTCCGGACTAGCCATGGATCGACATCGTGGCCCATGTGTGGCCAGAGAGGTCCAAGGCGACGAGCTATTTTGGCTTACTACAGCAATTCCTTGGGGCGGTGCCGCATATAAAGGAGATGAAGCGGTCGGCCTGCATCGAGGGCGCGCGAACGGCTTTGGCACGTGTGAAGGCGCATTGTCCGGAGATGGACGCCACCGCTGTTGCTGCCCAGGGTTCGGATGAAAACTGGCTCCCTGCCGAGCACTATTTCGGGGAAGTTATGCGTGGCGCTCGTGTAATAGAGTCGCAGTGCTCGAAGAATGTAACGTTCAACTGAACGCATTAGCCTGTAAATCAATGATTATGGTATAACTGATTTTTATACTTGTGCGTCCAAGTAGTAAAACTTCTCCTGTGCGGCCGTTTATGTATACTTGTGTATAACCTGAAAGATGCAGATTCGCTTCAGCCCCTCGCACAAAGTCTTTGGGTGTTCGCAAAATAGCGTTTTCACACTTAATCCGGCGTCTCGGTCCTGTTATAAGGAGGTGGTAGCGTAGCGAAGCGAGGCAATCCGGACTATAATGCTTTATCACTTTCACTTAGCGAGCTGGAGCTCGAGGGTGGGGCTACGATATAGCCTGGTGGCCCCGCGTCTCCGAATTCGAGTGCGTAAGTGCCTGACGGAAAGCGGTCCTTCGTCAAAGCGAAATTCTAAACATTTCGATAGTCGATCGAGTGGTTGACCAGTCTCTTTGTATCATGATGATCAGTTTTGGCTTTCTCTCTTGAGGTGCTCGCCCAAATTAACCGGGGCACAATCGCGATAGTTCTCCGGTGCGCGCGTTAGCGATTATCTGAGCGTAAGGCAGCAAAACACAGAGCCGGGCAAACCCAACATTTGACCAAAGACATGATTCGAGCTGATGCATATAATGCCTAACTTTCGAGGCGCGAACACTCCCTAAGGTGTTCGGTCTTTATAATAATGGGCAGAAACGATGCCCTAAGCCCCTAGTGTCTAGGTGCGGGCATGGTCTTCGGCAGCTGATGCCAAGCGTCGAGCTCCACATTAGCTATAGGAAGAAACCAAGGAGAATAACAAGAGACAGTAAAAAGGTTTATGCAGGGTCTTAATCTGAAAAGAATCTCACTGGCGGGTCCCTCTTGCACGCTCTGCGCTGTGTCTCCGTTGCACCGTTATCACGGACGGGTATGCACATTGTTCATCTGTAAAAAGAGAGGCGTTTAGTTTAAAAACAATTTGTGCGGAAAATATGTAAAATAGAAAATATACATAATTAAAGCGGGGTTTGTATAAACCAGCGGTTATGTCTTGCGCGCAGCCCTCGTGAAGGGTATGCGGCTAGGGAGCCCCTAGCCTCTTGGACGCGGATTCGTCTATCCGAGTCCGGGTCTTGAAGTGACCTCGATGAAATGATGCCACGTGGACCGGGCATCTTGGGTGTAGAGGCAGCGTAATCTGGTATAGCGTTGAAGCGGACGACGCCTTACATCCCAAAGTGCTTGATATTCACTTTCAAATGGGACGATGTGAAAAATTAATTTTCTCGTCGAGAATTGTTCGCGATCAAACACGACTTCTAGTAATATGGAGCACATGCACTTGGCGTAAGGGCTGGCGTCACTCCTTTGAAGGAAGTGCGGTGTGTCGGATTTTGGCGGGTGTACCCCCATCTTACGGATGGTTTTGGAATACAGCAGGTTTAAGTCGCTGCCTCCATCCATTAGGACACTAGTAAATTGTAATCCGTCTATCATGGGATTCAATATCGAAGTCCGTCCGCATTTGAACGCTACGGAATAGTCGGTGGTGAAAGTGATTGGTTTTGATGCCCAATCTCTATTATCTGCTGGGTCGGACCGCATAAGCTCTTTTTAGCAAGTGCCGCACTATTTTTTCGTTTTATCACATGAAGTGAGTTTCTTGCTTTAACCCCTTGTGGGAAAGTCTTTTGTTTTCGTGCTTTCTGCTGGTGGGGTTTATCCTCTTCGCTTGACGCGTCGAGCCCCTTGCGTTCGGCATTTAGCCGGCCGGACTGTTTAAAAACCCAACAATCCCTGTGGGTGTGATTTGCAGGCCTTCCGGGGGTACTGTGGATTTGACATATCCGACCCAAAATCTTCTTTAAGTTGGACAATTCGTCACTGTCATCCTTTAGAGGCTGTGTTTTATTATTGGGCCGTGAGCTTTTAAATCCTGCGTTGACTGCCGTGCTCTTTGGGCTTTTCTCTTTATTCCGGTGCTGCTCTTTTCTACGCCGTGATTTTCCGTTTCCATCTCTTATCTCTGATGTACTAGGGTCGCTCGTGCTGCATCTTGCTAACCAGCTGTCCTCGCCCGCACAGAAGCGGGTCATGAGGCTTGTTAGTGCGGACATTGTCCTCGGCTTTTCTTGACCGAGGTGCCTGGCGAGCCATTCGTCTCGGACATTGTGCTTGAAAGCTGCTAAGGCTTCGGCGTCCGGACAGTTGACTATTTGGTTCTTTTTGGTAAGGAACCTGTTCCAGAATTTCCACACTGACTCTCCGGGCTGTTGAGTTATGTGACTTAGATCATCTGCATCCGGAGGCCGGACATAAGTCCCTTGAAAATTTGCTCTAAACGCGTCCTCGACCTCTTCCCAACTTCCAACAGTATTTTCTGGGAGGCTTTTAAGCCAATGATGGGCTGGCCCTTTGAGCTTGAGTGGTAAATATTTTATGGCGTGGAGATCGTCTCCTCTGGCCATATGTATATGTAGTATATAATCTTCTATCCGAGACTCCGAGTGCATTGTTCCATCGTAGGCCTCTATGTTGATGGGTTTAAATCCTCTTTGGAATTCATGGTCCAGCACCTCATCGATGAAACATAAGCGGGTGTCTGGCGCCTATTTGTGTGTGCCGTTATCATTGGACACTTGACGTGTTGCCTTGCTTCTTGGGGCCTTGTCCTTTGGCCTATAAATGGACCTGGCTGGGCCATCTATCCTTCGAGTTCATTGGTGGATTTGTGTGGCGCCGCTTTCATAATTTGGCCTTTAAATGCGGCGTCTATCCAGCCAGGCAGCCCTTTTATTTTTGGACGGTGGAGGCTCTATGGCCTCGTCGTCGAATTCCGGTAGCAGCTTGCGCTTCGGGTAGCTCTTTGATTGGTGGCCATTGCCGTACTTATCTGCGGTGTTGAGCACTTTGCTCCATCTCATTCTGAGTGTGTCTTCCGCTGTTTTGAGCTTCCGTTTTCCTTCTTGAGCTTCTTGCAGTCTTGATGAGTCTTTTCCGAAGGTTCTTATTCTTCGCGGCGTGTCCGCATATGGTCGTCCGGACCGTTGTCTTCGCCGGGCTTGGATTGGATATCGACTAAATCGTGTTGGACGGTTGCTTATGTGCATGTTCGTCGTCTGATTGTGAGCCCTGCCATATTGCGGGCTCGTTGGGAGCGTTGTTGTCATCGAGGCGGGACTTAGCGCGGCGTTTACGCCGTCGCTTTGGTCGTATATCGGCAGGGTTATCTTCTGCCGTGGCCCGTTGGTCCTCGTTATCGCTCCCCTTTGGGGTATCCACCATATATATGTCATGTGACAAGGTGGTCCTGTCGTGCTGTATAAGCTCTGTTTTTTGTTCGTCTCCGGCATCGTCGTCTACTCCGTCGATGTCTTCGGAGCCGTAGTTTAGCATGTCGGTTAGATCGTCGACAGTGGCTACAAAGTGGGTGGTGGGTGGGATCTGAATTTCTTCGTCGCCCGAACCCCAACCATCCTGGCCATAGTCCGGCCAGGATTCTCCTGATAGCGAGAGATGCTTCAGTGAATTCAGGATATCGCCAAAAGGCGAGTCTTTGAAAGATGTTGGCGGTGAATTCCATAACCGCGCGGAGGTTGAGCCAGCAGGAGTCGGCGCCTCGGAATCACGAGTTCGCATGGGACAAGATTGGTGTTGGCTCCATCGCCGTGGACGTTAAAGCCCTGTGGCGTCTATCCACCGCCCTTGATCAGGCGATCGGCTCGGGCTAATGGCGGAGCTGATCCGTGCGCTTGACCCAAGGCACTGTTCGGGTGGCGAGCTAGATCATGCCCATCGTTCTGATCTTGGCGGCGCGCTGGCGTGGCTCGAGTCCGTTGAAGATCAAGTCTCGGCGGACATCGGCGGTGAAGTCTAGGCTTCCAAATCTGACCTGACGGCCAGGGGCGTGGCTTTCGATCTGCTCCAGATGGCCAAGAGAATTGGCCCGCAGTGCAAAGCCGCCGAATATGAAGATCTGTCCGGGGAGAAAAGTCTCACCCAGGACAGCGTTGTTGGTCGAAGATGCCATCGAGCCTATCGGTGGCGACAGGAGGAACTCTCAATGAAAGCACCAATGTCGGTGTCAAAACCGGCGGATCTCGGTAGAGGGTCCCGACTGTGCGTCTAGGCGGATGGTAACAAGAGACGAGGGACACAATGTTTTTACCCAGGTTCGGGCCCTCTCGATGGAGGTAAAACCCTATGTCCTGCTTGATTAATATTGATGATATGGGTAGTACAAGAGTAGATCTCCCACGAGATCAAGGAGGCTAAACCCTAGAAGCTAGCCTATGGTATGATTGTTGAGATGTATGTTGTCCTACGGACTAAAGCCCTCCGGTTTATATAGACACCGGAGAGGCTAGGGTTACACAGAGTCGGTTACAATGGTAGGAGATCCACATATCTGTATTCCCAAGCTTGCCTTCCACGCCAAGGAAAGTACCTTCCGGACACGAGCCGGAGTCTTCAATCTTCTATCTTCGTAGTCTTGGAGTCCGGCGGATATTGATAGTCCGGCTGTCTGGACACCCCCTAGTCCAGGACTCCCTCAATGTCAATATGGGTTTGAAGGCTGCGCTGCTGACCTCTGCCGCACTGACTGCGGAGGTTGGTGCATTGAAGCAAGATCTCGAGCGGTCTGAGCGAGAGCTCGACCATGCCAAGAGGCAGCTCGAGGACAAAGAAGGTGAGTAGCACCACTTTGAATATTTACCTTACAGAAAAGGATTCCGGTCGCAATAAAATTAACAAGGATAACGTGGGTACTGCAGGGGCCACGAACGAGGTGGCAACCCTGAAGGAGGCTGTGTCCGCGGCCGAACGCAATGCGAGAGAAGCAGGAGGCGCGGGTGGCGGAGGTGCGGCAAGAGCTCCAGGCTCTCATGGAAAAGCATGAGAGTTTGGAGCGCGACTCAAAGACTCGAGAGTCCGAGCTCGCCTCGGCTCTCGAAAGTGCCAAGTCCGCCAAGGCCGAGGCCCATAAGGCCCTTCAGGAGATTGAGGATATGAAGAAAATAGCAGCGGGTAAGGCATTTTTCATGCAAAGCAAGCATGTTAATGTAAACTACCTGACACTTACCCGGATTCGGAGCTCTCCAGGGGCGTTTGCAGATCTGCCGCATGATGTGTCCGATCGCCGCATTCTATCGTGGCGAGGAGGCGAGCTCAGCGGAGAAGGTCTTACGGTCTCGAGACTGTTGAGGCCGCCATCCAGTGCCCCGGCGACCAGTGAAGCGGCTGGTCGAGCTCCACAAGGTAGCTGAGGAGGCCATGAAGGGCCTTATAGTCCGGCTGTGGCCTGGACAGGCCATGCCTAGGAGCTACTTTGGCCTCGTGCGGCGGCTGGTGGATGCGTGCCCCTGGGTGGATGTCATCAAGCGCTCTGCCTGTATTGATGGTGCTCGTCGGGCCCTTGCCCGCGCAAAGGTGCACTGGGGCAGGCTGGATGCGGTGAAGCTTATCACCGACGCGCCGCCAGCGGGCAAGGAGTATCGTACGCCCGAGATGTACTATAAGACTGTCCTGAAGGGTGCCCGCAAGATTGCGGATGAGTGCCCCAGAGATGTAATTATTGAGTAGACTCGCTATGTATTATCCTGTGCGCTGAAAACTTTGTTCATATGCGCGAAGCAACGCTTGTTTGCTTTGAAATATTACCTTCTGTGCGGCCGTTTATAAACTCTGAGAGATGGCAAGTCGTTGGCTTCAGCCCCGAGCCACAGGTGCTGGGGTGTTCGGGATAAACTTGAGCACTCTTGTTCCCATTTTGGGTCCATCTAGGGAGGCGCTCAACACAACGAACAAGGCAACCGGACTTATAATGCTTGAACACTCTCACTTAGCCATAGAATTCTATAATTTTAAATTTTGGCGAAGCCCCTTGTTCGGAAGACCGAATTTGGGGCACTATCCACGCCTTCGTCGGACATTAGCCGGTACTTCGCTCGAAGCGGCATTAGTCTTTCGGGACCCGAAAAGACCTCTCGAACAGCGACCAGTCTCTCGCCTTATCATGCCAGTCAGTTTAGCTTTCTCCATCGAGGCGCCGCCAGCTCAAGCTGGGCGCAATCTCGGTGGTTCTCCCGATGCCACCTTAGCCCGTGAGCGGGCGTAAGGCACCAAAACATGGGAGCCGGGCAAACCCAACTATTGAACCAAGACATGATTCGGAGCCGATTCATATAATGCTATAAGTTCGGGGTGCCACACTTGTGAAAGTGTTCGGACTTATCACACCATAATGCGGGGAACATAAGCCCCTGGCGTATTCGGCCATACCAAAATATACGGGTGCAAGATGTCATTAATGAACATATGTGTAAAGTAATGCAATAATAGGCAAGAAATGCTACATTATTTATTGAAGGAATTCTTCTATGAATGCGGAATGATACAAAGAGTGTGGTAAGCAAGGGATTGGACTAATTAAACATGCCCCCTCCAGAGGTGGGCTGCGGACTGGTGTATATAATCAAATTTAATGCTCGTAATGGAGACCACCTCAGTGTTCATCGCAGCCTTCTTTCTTTCCTAGCTGTTGCATCATGAGTTTGTTGGGTTCACCGCCGGATAGGGCCTCTGGTGAATGGAGTCCTGTGTATACAAAGAAGGAAAAATATAAATAAAAAAGAGTGACACACTTGTTAGCCCCTGGTGTGGTCGATCCGCACTCTGGGTCTGTTGTGGTCGTGCCCCTCCCCCTAGGCCCATGGTATCTCCAGAGCGTAATGATGCACGCGGAGGGTTGGTCTTGCAATTATGAAAGGGCTGGGGTTGGGGGCGCATTGCTACACGTGCTCGGAACGTGCCAGGTGGTCTTGGTTGATGTTGCTCCGGGCCCGTTTGGCCGTGTCCGGCCGTTTAGCGGCCGGACTCGAGAATTGCCTTAGAAGGCTGCTCTGTACTTCTGCCGCGAGAGCCGCTGTATGTTCCTCCGTTCGGAGGGAGCGTTCCGTATTTCCGTTGACCGTGATGACTCCACGAGGGCCTGGCATCTTGAGCTTGAGGTATGTGTATGCGGCACGCGTTGAACTTTGCAAGCGCGTTCGTCGAGCGAGCGTGATAGCCGCTGCGGAATGGGACTATGTCGAAGATTAACTCCTCGCTCCGGAAATTATCCGGGGATCCGAAGACCACTTCCAGTGTGACTGAGCTTGTACAATTGGCCTCAACACCTGGTATGACACCTTTGAAATTTGTTTTTGTAGGTTTAATCCTTGAGGGGCCTATGCCCATCTTGCGCACTGTATCCTGATAAAGCAGGTTCAGGCTACTGCCGCCGTCCATCAGGACTCTCGTGAGGTGAAATCCATCGACGATTGGGTCTAAAACCAATGCGGCGAATCCGCCATGGCGGATACTGGTCGGATGGTCTCTTCGATCGAAAGTGATCGGACAAGAGGACCATGGATTGAACTTCGGGGCGACTGGCTCCATCGCATATACGTCCCTTAGTGCACGCTTCCGCTCCCCCTTGAGTATATGGGTTGCGTATATCATGTTCACCGTTCGCACTTGTGGGGGGAAACCCTTCTGTCCTCTACTGTTCGGCGGCCGGGTCTCTTCCTCGTCATCGCTATGCAGCCCCTTGTCATTGTTTTCAGAAATTAACTTGCCTGCCTGCTTGAATACCCAACAGTCTCTGTTGGTGTGATTAGCTGGCTTTTCGGGGGTGCCATGTATCTGGCATAAGCGGTCGAGTATGCGGTCCAAATTGGACGGACCCGGAGTGGTTCTTTTGAATGGCTTCTTCCGCTGACCGGGTTTAGAGCCTCGGAATCCGGCGTTGACTGCCGTATCCTCCTTGTCGTCGCCGTTAATGCGGCGTTTATTTTTGCTTCGACGCGACCTACCATTGTGGTCCTTGGTATCCGGACTGCCAGAATTTTTACTGAGGTTGTTGCTGCGAGCTAGCCAGCTGTCCTCTCCCGCACAGAAGCGGGTCATTAGAGATGTGAGGGCTGCCATGGATTTCGGCTTTTCCTGTCTTAGGTGCCGGGCTAGCCACTCGTCGCGGATGTTATGTTTGAAGGCTGCGAGGGCCTCTGCATCCGGACAGTCGACATTTGATTTTTCTTTGTTAAGAACCGTGTCTAGAACTGTCTGGCCGATTCGTCTGGCTGCTGAATTATGTGGCTTAGGTCATCGGCCTCTCGTGGTCGCACATATGTGCCTTGGAAGTTGTCGAGAAATGCGGCTTCCAGGTCTTCCCAACACCCAATTGACTCTGCGGGCAAGCTGTTAAGCCAATGCCGAGCTGGTCCTTTAAGCTTGAGTGGGAGATACTTGATGGCGTGGAGATGCGTGCCGCCATGGGCCATATGGATGTGAAGGAGATAATCTTGATCCATACCGCAGGGTCATTGTGCCATCGTAGGATTCAATGTTTACGAGTTTAAACCCTTCAGGATCCGATGATCCATTACTTCGTCGCTGAAGCATAGTGGGTGTCGGCGCCTCTATATTGAGCAATATCACGACGTAGCTTGAGTGGCGTTATGCGCTGTGTTCGGCCCTGCCGAGTTGTTGTATCCGGTAGCGGCGGTATTCTTACGTGGGTCGTGGGCGCCCACGTGATCCGTAGATGGATCTGGATTGCCTTGCTTTGTCCTCCAATATATCTCGCAAGTCCGGCGCGTTCCCTCTTGGCTTCGTACTTTTAGAGCGATGCCGGGGTACGGTCTTGGTGGAGGGCTTGGATGCCTCTCTGTCACGACCACGGGGTGGTCGGTCGGCCGTATTGTGCGCTGGTGATGAAGGTATGTATGCTTCCTCCTCTAATCGGGGGAGCAACTTGCGTTTTGGGTAGCTTTTGGAGGGGCGTTCGAGTTCGTACTCTTCGGCCGTGAGGACCTCGGTCCATCGATCGGCCAGCAGCTCTTGATCAGCTTGAAGCTGCTGCTGCTTTTTCTTTAGGCTATTTGCCGTGGTGATAAGCCTGCGTTTAAAACGCTCTTGTTCGACGGGATCCTCTAGCACGACGAATTCTTCGTCGTTGAGGCTTGCCTCGTCTCCGGAGGGAGGCATGTAATTATCATCCTCGACCTCTTCGTCTGCCGCTCTCTCGTGAGGGCTTGCTTCTGCATCCTCCTGCGCTGAATCTTCTTTGGAGGGATTGTCTTCAAGACTGCAGGGTGTTATTATCTCCTGTGCCGGAATCTCCATTCTTGCTGTGGCGGGATTTAGAGCGGCGCCGCTGACGTCGGCGCTTGGGCTGTTTCTTTAGGGAATCTGCCTCCGCTGCTTCTTCGCCGTCCCCATCTTTTGGGGTGTCCACCATGCATATGTCATATGACGAGGTGGCTTTCCAGTGCCCTGTAGGCGCTGGCTCTTGTTCGTCTCCGGCATCGTCGTCCATACCGTCGATGTCATCGGAGTCGTAGTCTAGCATGTCGGTTAGATCGTCGATAGCGGCTACTAAGTGGGTGGTGGGTGGGTTTTGAATTTCTTCGTCGTCCGCATCCCAACCATCCTGGCAGTAATCCGGCCAGGGCTCTCCGGATAGCGAGAGCTGTTTTAGCAAATTTAGGATGTCGCCAAAGGGTGAGTATCGGAAGATGTCCGCGGCGGTGAACTCCATGACCGGCGCCCAATCAGATTCGATTGGCGGGGGCGCGGGAGGTTCGGAGTCCGGCTGGGAGTCCGGTACCTCGGAGTCACGAGCTTTGCAAGGGACAGGGTTAGTGTTTGGCTCCATCGCCGTGGAAGTTGCAGCCCCCGAGGTGGTGTCCAGCCACCGGTCCTCGATCTGGGTGACCGGCTCCGGACTGAGGGCCAGAGCGGATTCGTGTGCGGCCACCAAGGCACTGTCCGGCGGCAGAGCTAAATCATGCCCATCGTGACAGCGCGGCACACTCGGCTGTGGCTCGAGTCCGTCGAAGATCAAGTCCCCGCGGATGTCGGCCGTGAAGTTTAGGCTTCCGAACCTGACCTAACGGCCAGGGGCGTAGCTTTCGATCTGCTCCAGATGGCCAAGTGAATTAGCCTGCAGTGCGAAGCCGCCGAATATGAAAATCTGTCCGGGGAGAAAAGCCTCACCTTGGACGGCGTTGCTGTTGATTGAAGGAGCCATCAAGCCTATCAGTGACGACACAGAGGAACTCTCAATGAAAGCACCAATGTCGGTATCAAAACCGGCGGATCTCGGGTAGGGGGTCCCGAACTGTGCGTCTAGGCGGATGGTAATAGGAGACAAGGGACACGATGTTTTACCCAGGTTCGGGCCCTCTTGATGGAGGTAAAACCCTACGTCCTGCTCGATTAATATTGATGATATGGGTAGTACAACACTACTAGGGAAAAGGCTAGCAGCAGCGCGGGTTTTCAGGCTAGCCGCAGTGCGGGTGGCCGCGCTACTAATAAGGCGCTACAACTAACTCATAGTAGTAGCGCGGCCCCAACCAGCGCTACTACTGTTGAACGATATCAGCAGCGCTTTTTAGGAACACGCTACTATTAACTAGCTGTAACGATTTCTTCATCCCACGCTACTGCTATATCTTTCATCATTTTCCCTTTCAGTTCTCCTTTCGGATGCTAGATACTAGGTACTACTAGTAGATATCAAATTCATAAACCATTACTAGTATGCGGTAGTACTTTTCGTTTCAAATTACTGTCGTGGTTTTAGTTCAAACCACGACGAGTAATTTGGAACAAAGGGAGTACTAAGATAACAATTTCATGCATATCCAACATGCATACTCAAGCAGTACATGGTCATATCAATGGCCATCATCATATGTAGTTCTAGATGATATCGACGACGATCATCATATGTAGTTCTAGATGATATAGCCACACACACATATGTAGTTCTAGCTAGATGATATAGCCACACACACATATGTAGTTCTAGATGATATAGCCACACACACATATGTATTTCTAGATGATATCGAAGACAATCATCATCCTCAAGCCTGGGCGGTTGGTGTTCCTGATAGTAATTAGGATGGCCTGTCGAACACGAAGATTCTTGCCATCGAGGAATTTCTTCCACCCAACCGAGCTTAAGTGTGTGCGACCGTCCGTGTCCACTTGGTAAGTACAGAGTTGTGACGGAGCCCCTTGCGAGAAGGCGTAGTCCAGCTGAGCCTTCTTCATCGGGCTCGATACCATAACTCACAGATATGCTCTTTGCCAATTTCTGAATAAGAAAAACATATCAATTAATAAGCATGTGATCGAACTCTACACTAAAACATATATATCATCGACTAGATTCCACACAACATACCCTATCATTGGACTGTAGACTAAGTAAATCACACTATTAATTTGCATTTGTAAGTATAACATACCATATCATGTCGATTAACCATGGTATTTCTCAAGCGGGTCACGAATGGCACCCCGACAAAGTCAGCACGTGGCGGAATTATGTCCCACAGGTTGGACACCTCCTCCTCACTCAGCCTTGTTCTTTGAGCTACAATGGCTTCATGAAGTGGGTCCTCATCATCTTCATCAAGTGGGTCCTCATTATCTTCATCATCTTCATCATCTTCGTCATCTTCATCATCTTCCACCAGGTTGAGATAAATGACAGCTAGCTTGGGTCTTTCTACTCGGAAGTTGAAGCTGATCAACTCACGACCGATAAGATGCATGCAGCCATTTAAACAGGCCCATCCATCTCCTCCAATCTGCGACATATTGCGTCCTTTCTCGACCTCCATAGTGTACGGCCCCCCAGGAGCCTCAAATGTCATAGTGTCTCATATCAGCTTGTTGAATTTCAACCTCACATTGCATGGGACGATCTGTGTAAACTAAGCAAAATGACACAATGCAGTAATGCCAACACTAAAAAAAATAGTTATTACATTTCATCTAATTTCTTACACGCCGATGACGAAAACTTCGGCTGGAAGTAGATGCTTAACAGCTTGCTGGGATTGCAAGGTTGTGGCGCATCTTGACTTGCACGATTGACATAGTGGTGGTGGTGGTGGCGCCATTCTTCCTAAAGCAATATGAGCAAAGGATTACTAAATCAACTAAATCAAAATGTTCCTAAGTCAACTAAATCAACTAGCCTACTAAATCAACTAAATCAAAATGTTCTAAGTCAACTAAATCAACTAACCTACTAAGTCAACTAAATCAAAATATTCTAAGGCAACTAAATCAACTAGCCTACTAAATCAACTAAATCAAAATGTTCTAAGTCAACTAAATTAACTAAATGAATTAGCCTACTAAATCAACTAAATCAAAATGTTCTAAGTCAACTAAATCAACTAACCTACTAAGTCAACTAAATCAAAATATTCTAAGGCAACTAAATCAACTACCCTACTAAATCAACTAAATCAAAATGTTCTAAGTCAACTAAACTAACTAAATGAATTAGCCTACTAAATCAACTAAATCAAAATGTTCTAAGTCAACTAAATCAACTAAATGAATTAGCCTACTAAATCAACTAAATCAAAATGTTCTAAGTCAACTAAATGAATTAGCCTACTAAATCAACTAAATCAAAATGTTCTAAGTCAACTAAATCAACTAGCCTACTAAATCAACTAAATCAAAATGTTCTAAGTCAACTAAATCAACTAGACTACTAAGTCAACTAAATTATATCAACTAAATCAAAATGTTGCATATGAGTAGGAGGGAGAAGGAGGGCGACTCGAGGAGGGAGAAGAGAGTAGGATGGAGGAGGAAGGCGGAGCGGAGGGGCGGCCGGCGCGCGACCGAGCTTGAGGGAGGACGGAGGAGGAAGGCGGAGCAAGGAGGGGCCAGCCAGCAAGCAGTGGAGAGGAGGACGGAGGAGGAGGCCGGTGCACCGAGTCCAGCAAGGAGGAGGAGGTGACGGCGTGGCTTGAGCGGAGGAGCAGCGGGCGTGGCGGGCTTGACGCGGAGGAGGAGAGGCGAGTGGCGCGGCGCAGATTTTGAGTGGTGTGTGTGAGTGGATCCGAAGGAGGAGATCGAGGAGATGGATGGCTTAGCAATGGCGCTCTTGACAAAGGCACTCTTGCTAAGCTATCTAGCAGCGCTTTTCACAATAAAGCACTCTTGCTATTTGTCGACATGCAAAAATACACATTGATCATCAACGATCTTTTGTGTACAATCTGATTTGACAATATGAGTCCTCACGGTTTAGGAGCAGTGAAGACTCATATTGCAGCCCTAAATTCTACACATAGAGTTCAATGAAGATCAAGTGCTTGTCAAAGTGTGAGAAGTAACATATTTAAGGTGGTAGAAACTCCCTTCACGGAGCGAGGTGGGACTAAATTTTTGTAGGAAACTTAGCAGTAGCGCTTGTCGGGGAAATGCGCTGCTACTATGCTACATAGCAGTAGCGCGCATCGTATTAACACGTTGCTGCTATAACTAGCCTCGCGGCGGCCTCGTAGGAATTATAGCAGAAGCGCGTCTTTGGCTGGACGCGCTACTGCTATATTTGTCTCAGCAGCAAGTTTCAGTGGTCCGTGCTACTGCTAGTTAGCAGCAGCGAGTTATTTTGAGGCGCGCTGCTGATAAGATTCTGTGTATAGGCATTTCCCTAGTAGTGCAAGAGTGGATCTACCACGAGATCAAGGAGGCTAAACCCTAAAAGCTAGCCTACGGTATGA
This sequence comes from Aegilops speltoides, assembly GCA_021437245.1. Classification (NCBI taxonomy): domain Eukaryota; kingdom Viridiplantae; phylum Streptophyta; class Magnoliopsida; order Poales; family Poaceae; genus Aegilops; species Aegilops speltoides. The sequence goes on from CM038145.1 coordinate 113,842,979, forward strand.
TTGTCGTAATGGAGGTTATGTCCTACGGACTAAAGCCCTCCGGTTTATATAGACACCGGAGAGGGCTAGGGTTACATAGAGTCAGTTACAATGGTAGGAGATCTACATATCTGTATCGCCAAGCTTGCCTTCCATGCCAAGGAAAGTCCCATCCGGACACGGGACGGAGTCTTCAGTCTTGTATCTTCGTAGTCTTGGAGTCCGGCGGACGTTGATAGTCCAGCTGTCTGGACACCCCCTAGTCCAGGACTCCCTCAGTACCCTTTTGATTGGCACACTACCGAGCTCACTAGGAGGCTTCTTGATCGTATTCAAATCATAGCTCAACCTCTTTTGGGAACCGACTTTGATCGTATTCGAATCAGAGTCGTTAAAAAACTCTCAAGGTCATTAGGGGGCTTCCTGTTCAAACATAGGTCGTATTCGTACCAAAGAGAACATAGCTGTCGGCAACGCCAAGCCACTGGGGGCTACATGATTGTATTCGAACACTAGCTTAAACCCTCTGGAACGGTTTACTGATCGTATTCGAATCAGCAGCCTTGAATTTTTTATATTCTATTTTGTTTAAGTTTTCTTTGGAAGCACCCTTTATTTCACTTGAGACTTTTTCTGAGGTTTACAAGTACAAGTGTGGTTAATTTTAACACGGCTTAATATTGGCTGATACGTCACCAATATATGAGCATCATTATACCTTTGAAAATATTGGTGTCCGAAGATTGGGTTATCACCCTTACTGACCGGGTCATATGAGCCGGCTGTGCAAATTCAAAAGGTCGCAGGTGTAAGATTATAGTTGTGTTTTAAACATCATATGTTACAACAAGCTTATCTGTGACTCTTTTTATAAAGTTATTTTGATCTGCCTGACGGTAAGCCGCCAAGGGATCTTGTGGTCTGTTTTCATGTGCAGGACGGTTAAAAGGTTTGGTCAAGCATTTGGAAAGCAGATGAAGAGTAATCACGGGGGAATATAACACGGCAGCTTAATGACATTAAGCATCAAAACGTGCACAATGGCACGGCCGAAACAAAGTTATTTCTATTCTATTACATGACTCCCTGAGTCCAAATGATTCACATTGTTTTTCAGCACATCATAGGTGTAAACCGCCACGACAGGTTAGCGTTCATGATTGGCCTCAAGCGTCCGGTTAGCCCTCTCCGCGTCTTCCCCCTGTTCCCTTTCCTGGAAGGTTGACGATGACCAGTCAATGTTTTTCAAACCTTCAAATCCAGCTTCATCATCAACTAGGTCGGCCGGGTCAACTTAAGGGGTGAAGGTGTGCTTATGGAGTGGGGGGATCAGACTGGTCACTTCATAGTGAGGCGTTGGAATTCTCCGGTTCCCTGTGTCATAACCTGCCTGGTACTTGGTAAGGTCCACTTCGTTCGCTATCAGGGTAGCCACGGGGCGTATCTCCTTTACACAAGTTGTAAAGTCTGCCTCTTCAAAAGGAGTGCCATCTTCCTTCAAGCTTGGATAGCCAGTGGCCATGTCGGCCGGGTCTAACTCTGGTAGCCAAGCCTTGGCCCGGCTTAAAGCATTTACCACTCCGGCTCTTACAGTTGACCGCCTTAGTTCACTGAACCGTTGGGGTAGCACGGAAAGCTTCTTCAAGACCTCTACCAGGAGGGTAGGCACTTCATTTGACAAGGCCACTGTGGCTAATGCACGTTGAGACCCGGTGTAAAATTGCTGCACCAAGGTGTAAACTGCCTTGAGGTTGATCAGCATATCTTGGTTCAAATTGGAGCCTATGGGGCCTGCATAAACATGATTAGGTGAGTCAATTCCAATTATATGATGAGCTGAAAGGTTCAAATGTTTAAATGCTTGCAGGGCGACTTACCAAAGATTGTCGAGACTATCTGAGAGACATGGCGCTTTAAGCTGGTTAATTCACCGGTTGCTTCTTCCAGAGCCGCCTCTGCCTTCTCAGCTCGGTTAATCAAAGTTGTTCTTTCATCGGCCCAGGACTTCTTTTCAGTTTCAAATTCTTTCTTCAGTTTTTCTTGTTCAGAAATACTGAATTTGAACTTGGTATCGGCCTTTTGGGTCTTCGTCTCCTGGGCCTCAAGGCGGCTCTTCAGATCAGTCACCTCTGATTCGAGTTGACTCGTGGCGGCCCATACAAATACAGGGTCAAAATCAAGCCAATTTTTATGCAATATTAAAGTGCCAAGCCTTTTGCCAGCAACAACGCTTGGCACTTGGGGGCTAATGTTTGTCGAAGAATTCTACTTTCAGCGGCGGTTTATAACACCGCGGTTCATAACAGTAAGTCCCAAGCATTTTTGCAAACAATAATACTTCGCAATTTGGGGCTAATGTATATTGCTCTTCAAAGTTCTGTAAGTATTTTTTGTTTATATAATCATTTTAAGGACCGGTTCAACCATGCTGGTTAAGCCGCCCCTTGGGGACTATAGAGTAAGCCGGACTTCTTACATGTTTTATCCATCCATGCTACTAATATCACTAAATTTGTTTCTAAGTCTACCACATATTCATCATAAGCAATAGACTTGGGGGCTGACATAGTAAAGATAAATGAATACAGAGAAAGGGTTGTACCTCAAATTTTTGGTGCATCTGTTTCACCATGTCAATCTCAAGATTCCGGCTGCTATGCACTTGCCTCATGTAGCCAGAAAAGATGTCTCCAATACTCATGTGACCATAGTTCGCAATGTCAAGCTTGACCCGGCGGTGTTCTAGAAGTTCCTCCTTGGCGGGGCACTTGGCTAGCACAGTTGGCCTTCCCGGCTCAACAAAACCGGTTCTGGTGATTTCAGCGTTAGTGTTTTGCGGGTCATCTGTCTTGACCGGGCTATGGGATTCGGGATTTTCTGAGTCATCTGCGGCTCGTTCAACAGGCGGGTCAGCAGTGGGAGTTGGTATATCTTGAACTGGTTTAGATGGCGGCTCATGAATTGACGAGTCCAGTATGGCTGTTTCAAGAATCGGCTCGGTCACGACCATGTCTTCAACCGGCTTGCTCTTTCTAACCCGTTTGCTGGGCTTGGCTTGTCCACTGCGTCAAAACGAAGGTTGGTAGAAATGCAAGGGGTTAAAGTAAATACAAGATAAGGAGATTATTATTACCCTGGTGCAGTCTTGAAAGCCGGCAGATTGGACTGCATTGAGTCACCGGAGGAAGGGGAAGTTTCCTGGTAATCCGAGTCAGAAGAGTTGAGTGGTTGACGAGTGAGGCCCGCCAAGGGATAAAAGATATTTAAAATAGAAGTGACCTCATTCCGGTGCTTCCTTGGGGTGTTTGGTAAGCCGGAGGAGAGCTATGCATCCTTGCTGGTCCGGGTCTGCCTCCGGCTCTCATGAATCTGCCGCTTCAAAAGAAATTGAGGATCGTGATGAGCTAAAGGATGGGAAAACCTTACTTTCCGGGTCACTCTTCGGATTTTCCGTCTTAGCAAAGGCTCGGAGTCGGAGGAAAGGATAGTTACCTCATCAGCCTTGTTACGGCTTGCTCCTGTGTCCTCTTGCTGATAATGAGTGTCAATAAGATGGTTAAAAAATTAGCCAAGGGAGTCAAGGGCTACCTCCGACTTAGAAGTGTCTGCTAGCCGAAGCAGGTCAGAGGCAGTGGCCTTTTTGCCATTCTTCTTGGCAGCCTCTTTCCTGGCGGCTTACTTCTCCTTCCTAGCTTTCTTGGCAGCCTCATGGTCATATTTGACATTCCAGAATTTATGGCCCGCCTATAAGAGTTAACACAGGTAAATATGGGTGAAAACATGGAAAAAATTAAAGTAATTTATTCATATGGGCGGTTTACCTTTGGAGCCGGGTTAACTTTACAGAAGGGGGCTAAGCCCACCTTACCACAATCCGCTGGGATCTCGTTCAAAAGGGACTTTGTCATATCATCAATGACATCTTCAAGCAGGTCATCAGGGCTATGACGCAGAGGGTCATCCTTTGCGCCTGTATAATCGCACATCAAGCCTGGGCGGCGGCTCAAAAGAATGACCCGCCAGGCGAGCCAAACCCAGAACAGGTCGATGCCTATTAACCCATTGCCCAGAAGACCGTTGATCTTGGCCAAAGTGGGGGCGAGTGATTTGCATTCGGCCGCTATAATCTTGTTAGGCAGATGATGATTGGGCCCTAGACGAAGAGCATGAAAGCCGGGCAAAGGGTTTTCACCAGCCGGAGAGTTGTCTTGGCAATAAAACCATGTCTGATTCCAGTCTTTTGGGTGGCTCGGCGGGTTGGCGTAAGGAAAGATCACGTCTCTACGACGCTGGATTGAGACACCACCAAGCTCTAAACTCTGACCGCTGGCGCACTCATTCTGGCGGTTCAAATAAAATAGCTCTCTAAAGAGCAGTAGGTTGGGTTCTTCTCCGAGGTATACTTCACTAAACACTTGGAAGTTATAGATATTAGACACGGAATTGGGTCCGGTATCTTATGGGTGAAGTTCAAGGAAATGCAACACATCTCTAAAGAATTTTGAGCCAGGGGGAGTGAAGCCCCGGTTCATGTGATCCGTGAAAACAACAACTTCTCCTTCTTTGGGCAGAGGGAATTCCTCCTCCGGGTTAGGAGCCCGACAAGTCATGACTTCTTTCGTTAGATAGCGGGTCTTCACAAAATCATCCAGAGTACTGCCTATGACAATGGATTTAACCCAGTTGCAAGAAGTAGGTGCCTTTGGTGCCATTATGATTGAAAGCCTAAAGACAGAGTAAAAGTACCGGTTCAAATTTAAGCCGGGCCAGAAAAATATTACAGTGCATATTCAATATGGCGTCTTATGAAGGGGCCTAATTGTCAGGACTCTGACTCAATGCCACATCGATCTAGCATGTAACACCTCATATCACTTTGTGACCTCACGCTTGGTATTCCCACGGGTGTCGCCTTACCTTTGCCCGGGACCGTTTGCGCTTTTTGGCACACGTATATGATAGTGTCGCTAGCATACATATGATAAGGAGCCCGGGCTGGCATGGCTAGTCGTAAACCCAAAGTGGCACAGACTTACAGGGACAGGCATTCATGACCTAGCATCGAATGTGTCGGTCATCAGCGAGTGAATCCAGGCTGTATCACTGGGCTAGCAAGACTCCGGTGAACCGGGCTATAGCGGGCTAACAGGACTCCGGTATTCATCGCGTGACATTTCCCGAAGGAACGGAGACACGAGAGCGAAGAAGGACACATCTTTGGCCAGCCTAAGTGTTCGGAGCGGTAGCAAGCTACCATGGCTCGATGGAAGCACTAGGAGACATTTCCCGATGAAGAGGCTACTAAGGATAAACAACTAGATAGTCGGATCCCACACATACCAAGCATTTCAATAACATACGCACAATATGCTCGATATGTGCAAATACAACATGGCATCACAACATGACTCTACGACTCAAGTATTTAATTCAGTAGGCTCCAAGGAGTGAGATGTTTCAAACATGGGTCTCATGACCCAACATTCAGAGCATACAAGTCAAAGCACAAGCAGAAGCTAACATGTCTGAGTACAGACGTCTACAAATGAAAAAGGCTGAGAAGCCTGACTATCTACTAGATCATGCCGAGGGCACAAGATCGTAGCTGAGGTAACAAGCTAAACGTCAAAGTCCATGCGGAACTACTAACGAAACCGAAGTCTTACATCAGAACTAACCACATATGCATCATTATCAACAAAGGGGGAAGGTGGGGTTTAACTGCAGCAAGCCAGCTTTGACTCGGTGGCTATCCTAAACTACGACTGCAAGTAACTCTTTTGAGGTGGCGCACATGAGTCCACATATTCACCATATCAATACACCACTATGGATCGCTCCGTCTCCCTACGAGCGCCATCCATATCACTCACGCTTATCTTGCGTATTTTAGAGTATCCACTTTCACTTGTCTATGAAGCTATCACAGCAACCCGAAGTCCTTTACCGTGGACACGGCTATTGAATAGATGATGTTAACCTGCGGGGTGTACTTCTTTACACGCTCTCACCACTTACCGCCGTTTACATGACATGTACTCGGCAACCTTCAGCGGAAGCCCAGCGTGGGTGTCGGCCACGACCTACCTAAACACCTAAGTCTCTAGTCGGGTTTATCGCCTATTCGGGTTCCATCCATGAGAGAGTCCGGACGAGGTTTCCACATCTGACCCCGAACGATGTGAACAAGGTTCCGAGACACCTAACGGGTGCCCGGTGTACCCGGCCACGTACCTACCGCATCACAGCCCACCCCACAGTCAGCGCTGTCCATGGCCTCCAGTAGGCTACAACCACCAGAAACTACTTGCAACTCCTGGACAGAGGACTAGGGTGAATACGAAGCCAAGAGGGTCCATTGGTTTTGGGCCCAATGCATGGTAGTATCTGTTTCATGGATCACAAACACAGAACTCAGTTCCTGAGGACGGCTTCAGTGAGACAACCCACCATGTAGTCCTACATGGCCTCTCACCGCTACCTTTACCAAATCGTGTTCACACACTTAGCTCTCAACCGTAGGACATGTTCACACACCTCTGACTCATCCCCGATGAATCAGACTTGACTCAACTCTAAGCAGTAGCAGGCATAACAAACAAGCATGAATGAGTAGGCACAACAGGGCTCAAACAACTCCTACTCACGCTAGTGGGTTTCATCTATTTACTGTGGCAATGACAGGTCATGCAGAGGATAATGGGGTTCAGCTACCGCAACAAGTAACAGATGATTAGTTGTTGTCCTAATGCAATAAAAAGAAGCGGGAGCGAGAGTAGGATTGTATCGGAATGAACAAGGGGTTTTGCTTGCCTGGCACTCTTGAATATAGTATAGTTCTTCATCGGTGTCAACGATTACAGCGTCGGGACCACGTCTATCGAGAGGGGACAAATACCGGCAAACAAGAAGGAAACACAATCAATGCAATGCACAATATGATGCATGATCATGACATGGCAAAACGAGTGTATTGGGCTAATGCAACTAGAACCAGATGGGTTTGGGTCATTTTGAACCAAAGGTTCAACCCCAAATTCAAATTATGAATTTAAATAGTGCATTATCATGTTTTGCACTAAACAGCAAGGTTAAGTTGTTTAGACATGCACGAAACCAGTACAGATGGATAGATTGGATTTTTCTGATCATTTTTCATATATAATTTGTTTGATTTGGAGCTACGGTTGATTTTCTACGATTTTTAGAAGTTTTGCCTATTTTCTGGAATTTCCTGTAAAAGAATAAATCCAGTAATTGAATTAATGCGTCAGCACTGCGTCACTGTGACATCAGCTGGTCAACAGGCGTCGACCAGGTCAAACCTGACTGCTGGGACTCACTGGTCAGTGACCCAGTCAACTAACTAATTTAGTTAGCCCTAACTAACCGGGCAGGCCCCACTAGTCAGTGATTGTAGTAACTAACCTAACTAGTTAATTAGTGCTAACTAGAGTAATTAGTCGAGCGGGGCCCGCAAGTCAGTGAGAGAGAGGGGGGAGTCAAACCGGGCAGTGGGGTCAACCCACGCCGGTCAATGGGTCAGCGGTCGCCGACGTTTAGTCGCCGGCGAGTCCAGACGCGGTGGTGCGCTGCGGGATTCGCCTACAGAGCGTCGTTTGGTGCGCGAAGCTTGGCTACGGGATGCGGACGCTCGTCCGCATCCATCCGTGGTGGTGGCAGAGGCTGGGGTGGCCGGAGTTGTTGCCGGTGACGACCTTGGCGGTCGCCGGAGTTTGGGCGGGGTCGAAGTCGTCGCTATGAGGCACGGCGAGGCGCGTGGGGAGGTGCTACGGGCTTCTGCGAGTACGGTGAAGACGATGGCGTGCTCAGAATCAAGCCAACGTGGCTGTGGCCACGACGGCGACATGCGATGGCGGCGGGGTGCGGCGAGCTTCGGTGTGGTATTGTGGTGCACAAGAAGGCAAACGGAGAGGGGGAGAAGGGGCAGGAGCTCACAGCGGTTCCAGGGAGACAAACGGCGAGCACGGGGAGGCACGGACGACGACGGAGCATCTCTGGCGATCTCGGGGGCAGAAGGTTGAAGACGACGGCGTTGGCGGCATTGAGGCGTCGATGTTGCACGACTTCGGCGGTGAGGATGAGGCGTCAAAGCGGAGCTTCGCGAACTGACAGGGAGGCGAGGAACCTGATGAGCATGCCAAGCGGCGTCGGCGGCAGCAGTTGCGCTTCAGCCTTGAAGGAGAGAAGCGGAGGAGGGGAGAGGCACGGGAGAGGGTGAGAGGGGGCCAGGGGGGTGCATGGCGTCTGCGAGAGACGTCCAGGGGGAATGAGGCAGCGAGGCAGGGAGGAGGTGGCCGGCGTGTGGCCGCGCGCGCCGGGCACGCGTCCCTGCCTACTGGCACGAGGAGGAAGGCAACAGGGAGGAGGCGGTGGTGGGCTGGGACGGCCAGCTGCAGTGCTGGGCCAGTAGGTGGCGCCAGGTAAGTGCCCCAGGTAGGTTCTCTCTCTCTCTCTGGTTTTTCTACTTATTAATGTTTTCTATTTTCTGCAATTGGTTTTGATTTGATTTAAAACATCAAATCATTTTTTAAACTTTCTATAAATTGTATGTGAGCTCAGGAACTAGTCCAAGGTCACAGGAAACTTACAAAAATATTTGAACTTTATTTCTTATATAACAGAAATAAATTCAACTCAAATATGTCATTGGTTTAAGTCAAAGGCCCAAAATAAATATTTTTGTGATTCCAAAAATATTGGTTTGAATTTTACCTCATGCCAATATTTTTACAGAATAACATGAACATTTTCTTGGACTCATTTGATGAGATTTAAATGTTGGTTATTTTTTAGGTTTTCTAAGGCTTTTGAAAAATTCCTCAATTCAAGTTTCATTTGAATTTAAACATGATGCTCACATGGAAGCTAGCATAGGTCAGGTCGGAACTAGGGATGTGACAACTCACCCCTACTAAACAAGAATCTCGTCCCGAGATTCAAGTCATGAGGTAAGAAGACAGAGGGACACAAGCTAACAGAATCTTCACGATCCGGACGTCTTTTCTAGAGGATGTTGATTTGATAACTCTAGTCGATCTTGACATCTTTGCTTTCGAGATCTTCATCCATCACGAGGACAAAAGAGTGAGACATGTCTACACGAATGGATCATCCTAATGATCACAGGATCAGCTAACGGAATGAGACATAGGAACATCTCTTGAGCTAAGAAGCAAAACATGCATCAGGAGGGGTGGAAGAAACAATTTGACGAGGGTTTCAGAATAGCGAGGAAGAATTGCCATGATTCCATAACGGGGCACCTTAAGAAAGGTGACTCATAGAATTATTCCCTCAAGTGGCAAACGGAATTACTTTTGATACATAGATCATTGGAACTCTTCTCACCAGCCTGAGGCAATTTTTCCGAACGATCGTTTGATGGAGTTCGAAGGAGCAGCATACTCGGACTAGTATGGATGATGTGGATTACCTTGTTGAAGACAACACAATGGATGATTTTGCTTATCATCGGAAATAGATGGGACCCATGGTAGGACCACTTTTGAAGATGATCCTAAACAACAATTGCTGAGAGGGCAGCCCATGGAAATTGGCACAATGACGGCGCAAGCTGGGAACAAAATGCAACTATTGCGAATGTTCCAACCATCATATCTGCCTGAGATTCAGATCCGATTGGTGATAAGATACTTCAGACTCAGCATGTCCGAAAAGAAAGGTTGCAACACAAATCGACGAGATGATGTTGCGAGATTCTCGGGATATGAACTGCGATAGCAAGCTCCAAACCATGAGCTGGTTCTGCTACATACGTGTGAGCATGTTGTCCAAGACAAGAATGACCACATAGTAGTCTTATAATAAGACACTATCGAATTCTGGTTGGGAACCATCATCGAGGATATCAAAGTCCTTGCATAAGGCATGCTCTTAAGAAGGGACTTCTTCTCCTTGAACAACTCAATCAGTGGCTTGGTGTGCTAGGAATACATATAGAATGGAGGTTGCAAGTCTCCAGACCACAGAATACTTCGCACATATGCATGACTGAATTGGGATGATTCCAGAGGAAGCAAAACAAACCTTTCTCAAATTCACGGCGGCATCTTGCACCTGATGCACATGAACTTGGAGAAAGTCACCTCTTACACCAAACATATGCTTCATGAGCTAGCATGAACAAATGCTGTCAAAAGTTTCCAAAACTAGCTTAATGTTCAACAAGATTATGGAGAAGATAAGGATGTTGTCGATGGGCTCAACAACAATTCATCCTGGTTTCCATGTAAATGGGATTCCACAATTATGTGAACATGGTGATAGCATTGGTCAGACCAAAAGATGTAGTGGTGTATGCCCGAGGAAACAACCACGAGTAAGACAACATTACGAATATCGTTGGTTCTGATTTGATTTGGCGATAAACCATACCCAAATCAAAGATGGGATAAGATGATAGATCCATTAACTGACCATGAGGGTCAATCGATGAAGATACCATCTTCCTTCAACACACGCACAAAAAGATATCCCTTAAAGTGAACTAAGCCAGGCAAGCTTTTATCTTCCAACTCTCCAAGTTGTTGTTTGGCTTAACCAACTAGCTCAGGGGTATCTAACACGGATTCTTGGAGAAGGAGAGGTTTATTGGAAACCAACTTGATCACGAGCTCAACATAGCGGTCAGGTGACAACCTGGCAATACTTCCGAGAAGATATTCGGATCATCACGAACCATCGTCAATAAGAAGGATGGTACGGACCGGATGGTTGTAGATTATCGACCCGTCAACTTGGTCACAATAAAGAACAAGTATCCGCTGCCCAGGATCAACGACTTGTATGATCAGCTCGCTGGATCCTCAGTCTTCTCTAAGATGGATTTGAGGTTGGGCTACCATCAAATCAAAATCCGGAATGGGGACATTCCCAAAACGGCCTTTGTTACTCGTTACGGTCAATACGAGTACACCGTCATGTCCATCGGTTTAATCAACACTCCAGCCACCTTCTCTCGGTTAATGAACTCAATCTTCATGCAGTATTTGGATAAATTTGTCGTGGTTTACCTCGATGATATACTCATCTACTCCAAGAACGAGGTGGTTCTCTAAAGTCGAATTTTGGTTGCCAGAAGTGACATATCTAGGACATGTAATTTCTGGTAAAGGTATTGGTGTCAATCCCGAGCGAGTTCAAGCCGTCCTTAATTGGACTCCACCTGAATCGGTCAAGCAAGTTCGGAGTTTCCTTGGTTTAGCGAGCTATTGTCGCCGCTTTGTCGAGAACTTCTCCAAAGTTGCTAAACCTCTAACTGAACTCCTCAAGAAAGATAAAAAGTTCGAGTGGACTCCACAATGTGAGCACAGTTTCCAGGAACTGAAAAGATGCTTGACTTCTGCTCCCGTACTGGTACCACCAGATTTCTCCAAGGACTTCGTTATCTATTGCGACGCCTCGCGACAAGGACTAGGTTGCATTCTCATGCAAGATCGACACGTAATTGCTTATGCTTCACGGCCATTACACCCACATGAGGAAAACTACCCTACTCATGATCTAGAGCTTGCGGCTGTAGTCCATGCACTCAAAACCTGGCGACATTACCTCCTCGGTAATCATTGCGAAATCTTCACTGATCACCAAAGTCTGAAGTACATATTCACCCAACCGGATTTGAATCTCAGGCAAAGCTGTTGGGTCGAGTTGATCACAGATTTCGACTTAGGAATAACTTACACCCCAGGAAAAGCCAATGTCATGGCTGATGCGCTAAGTCGTAAATCTTATTGCAACAATCTAATGTTGCAACAAAGTCAACCACTTCTCCACGAGGAATTTCGGAAGCTTAACCTTCACATCGTTCCTCAAGGATTCCTTTCCACCTTGGTGGCGAAACCTACCCTTACGGATCAGATCATCAAATCTCAGAAGGTAGATCCGGGGATTTCCCGCATCAAAAGAAACATCAAGAAATGAGTTGCGAATTGTTTCTCCATTGATGATCAAGGAGTCATATACTTCGGGAACCGTCTAGTGGTTCCCAAAGTGCGAAACCTGAGGCGATTGATCCTTAAGGAAGCTCATGAATCTCCTCTCACCATTCATCCCGGTAGCACTAAGATGTATCAGGACCTACGCCAGAGGTTCTGGTGGACTAGGATGAAGAGAGACATTGCTCAATTTGTTGCTAATTGCGACGTTTGTCGTCGTGTAAAAGCAGAGCATCAACAACCTGCTGGCACCATTCAACCCTTAGCTATTCCGGAATGGAAATGGGATAAAATTGGTATGGATTTCATCACCGGTTTTCCCAGGACCAAGAGAGGAAATAATGCTATCTTAAATCGTTATCGACCGTCTTTCCAAAGTGGCCCATTTCTTACACATTAGCGAGTATAACCACTAGTCAATTAGCAGACTTGTACATCTCACGAATAGTGTCTCTCCATGGTGTTCCTTTGAAATTAACTTTCGGATCAAGGAAGTCTCTTCACCTCTCGATTTTGGGAAAGTTTCCAAAATGCTATGGGAACCGCCTTTCCTTTAGCTTGCCTTTCACCCTCAATCAAGTGGTCAAGTAGAAACGCGTCAACCAGATCCTAAAAGACATGCTTGAGCTTACATTATCTCATTCGGAATGGATTGGGAGAAATGCCTTCTATTTGCGAATTTGCTTATAACAACAGCTATCAATCTAGCTTGGGTAAAGCCCTTTTGAAGTTCTCTATGGGCGAAGGTGTGACGCCTCTTAAGCGGTGAAACCGGGAAAGAAAATTCTTTGGCGGATATGATCGAGGAAGCGGAAAAACAAGTTCGCATCATTCGTGAAAAGTTGAAAACAGCCCAATCTCGTCAAAAGAGTCAATATTACGAAAACATAAGGCTATGACTTTTGAGGTTGGCGAGAAAGCTTACCTTGAGTTACTCCTCGAAGGAACCCATCGTTTGATATCAAAGGCAAATTGGCTCCTCACTACATTGGACCTTTTAGCATTACGGCCAAGCGAGGGAAGTTGCCTACCAATTGGAACTACCTCCACATCTCTCGAGTCCACGATGTCTTCCCGTTTCTCAACTCGGCGTTGCTTCTCGGATCCTATCCATGGAGTGGACCACGAAGCGCTTGATCTTCAAGATAATCTCACGTGTCGAGAGTACCCGTTCGTATCCTCGATCAAGCGAGCGTACCACTCGACGACATAATATCAAGTTTCTCAAGGTTCAATGGTGGCACCATTCGAGAAAAAAGCAACTTGGGAAAGGGAGGATCGTCTTCGACTTGAGTATCCGCCTTCTTCCCGGAGGAACCTAAATCTCGGGACGAGATTCTTTTGAGTGGGGGTGAGTTATCACACCCTAGCTAGTTCATGCATTAGAGTGTTGCATCATGTCTATTCCTTTCAACAGAAACCTGAAATGGGGATGACAGAACCCCTAGCCCCCTTTGAATCCAACTAGGGTTACTAAAAATATTTTCAATGAACCTAAAATGCCGTTCTACAATGTCCATAAAGCTATGCGTCATAACAATGTTTCGCGCATGTCTTCCGGCCGAACTTGCTTGACCAATTCTAATCTAGTATACTTTCTTGGACTCACTAAGCCGCACCACTGCCGAGATGCTCGAGGATAAGGACCGAGAGAGTCGGGCCTTGAGACTGGAGCTGTTCAACACCCGTGCTGATCACTAGGCTACCTTGACTCGGTTTGCACCAGCTGTGCAAGCTGGATATATGGATATGAGAGACCTATATCCTGTTAGATCTGCTCTGCTAGACATGATCGATTGGCGTGATGTGGGGGGCATCACCCCAACTTGTGGTAACTGCAGGCCACCGTTTGTTGGTCCAAGACCTCACCCTAGCCCCTATGGTCCACAGGCTCCTCAGGTCCGTCTGTTTCCGGATGCTCACGTTGAACTTCCAGGCTAGGGAGGAGACTTCTATGAGAACTACTACGAAGATGTCTGAGTTAGTAGTAGTTCCACTAGTATGGTAATAGTTGTATTTCCACCGTCCTGCGTGACTTTTGGAATATGACTTAGTGTGTATCAATTCCGAAGGTGTAATAAAACTAATGTATAGGAGCTTGGAATGCCTCCGATGAGATGTAATCTCCCTTTCACCGTAGTAGTACTTTGTTTGGTCTTGTACTAAACCTTGTATGGTGTGTATGACGATGGAATAAAAGAAGCAGTTTCTGTATCTACCATGTCATACGGATGATCATCTTGCATTCCGAGATATCCATTACATTCTACATTTCTATGTTAGAATTTTATCATCCTTGACTAAACCATTGTCTTGTTTTCCTAGGATGGTTAACACCCGCAACAACCCTGCTCCCCCAGAGCAGGCCGAAGGCAGCAGAGTTGGGGAACCAAACCTGCCTCACCCTCCTTCTCTGGCTGAAGTTATGCTGGGAGCCGAGAGAAACAAGCGGGAGACCAACCGTTTGTTGGAGCGTATCGAACAGAACACAGCACAACATCAGAGGAATAACTTGGTGTCGCTCAGTGACTCCATCAAGTTAAACCCACCTACCTTCCATCACTCCGTCGAGCCTCTAGACGCCGATGACTGGCTTCGCAGCATTACTCACAAGCTACGTTCTACACTCGTAGCTGAGGCTGATAAGGTCACCTTTTATGCATATCATCTCAAGGGTCCCGCCAGTCTCTGGTGGGAGAACTATGTAGCTATGCGACCACCTGGCCATGTCACTACTTGGGCAGAATTTAGTGAGGCTTTCCGTGAACATCACATTCTGGAGGGTCTCATGGACCGTAAACGTGAGGAGTTCTGCAGTTTCACCCAAGGTCGACTCTCTGTGGATGCTTACAGCAGGGAGTTCGGTAACCTCGCACGCTATGCCACCGAAGAAGTCTCCACTGATGCCAAGAAGAAGGCAAGGTGCCGCAAGGGACTTATCCCCGAGCTTCGTCGAGATCTCCGTCTGCATGAGTGCACCTCTTTCTAGAAGCTTGTGAACAAAGCCATCAGTGCTGAGACGGGTCAGACTGATTTCGAAGCAACACGCAAGCATGGCCGTGTCTTGGGTTCCTCATCCGGTGTTGGACCACAGAAGCGCCGGGTGTGGGTGCCTAACACTGCCCTGCCACCCAGGTTCACACCGAGGCCATCCTATGAGGCGCCTCGTCCAGCTCAGCAGTATGCACCAGCTAAGCCCTATGGTGGGCCAACCAACAATGCTCCTCCACGCACCAGCCCCGTGACGTGCTTCAAGTGTGGGGAATCGGGCCACTACATGCGCGAGTGTCCCCAGACCAACCCCAACCAGTCTGGAAAGGCTGTTGGCCGTGGCAAGCCAGTAGGGAAGGTGTTCTATGCCAAGTCGTCCACCACTGCACGTGGCCATGTGAATTGTGTCTCAGCTGAAGAGGCCCAAGAGGATCCCAACGTCGTTCTCGGTACGCTCCTTGTTAATTGCCACCCGGCATCTGTTCTTTTTGATACTGGAGCATCTCATCCATTCTTATCCGAAAACTATGCTCGCTTGCATAACACCGCATTCTGTGACATGCCTTCCACCATGGAAATTTCTACTCCTGGTTCTAGATGGCAAACCTCTAGAGTAAGCCATGGGATTGAAATTCAGGTCGACAGACTTGTTTTCCTTGCATCATTGATAGCTCTCAAATCTTTGGATATTAATATAATCTTGGGTATGGACTGGATGTCAGCCCATCATGTCAAGATTGATTGCTTCTCTAGGACTGTTCAACTCACACACCCTTGGGGAAAGATAGTCGATGTCTTGACCCGAGTATCCAAGCGACAACTATATTCTCTTAATGCCAGCCCCTTGCCAGACCTCGAAGACGTTCCGGTAGTCCGTGACTTTCCTGATGTCTTTCCAAAAGAATTGCCAGGTGTCCCACAGCGGAGATGTCGAGTTAGTGATAGATCTCATTCGAGGCTGTCCCAATTTCTAGAAGACCCTATAAGATGGCACCACTAGAACTAGCTGAACTTAAGAAACAACTCGATGAGTCCTTGAAAAGGGGTTTCATCCGTACTAGTTCATCTCCATGGGCTTGTCCCGTCCTCTTCGTCAAGAAGAAGGATGGTATGGACCGGATGGTTGTAGATTATCGACCCGTCAACTTGGTCACAATTAAGAACAAGTATCCGCTCCCAAGGATCAACGACCTGTATGATCAGCTCGCTGGATCCTCAATCTTCTCTAAGATGGATTTGAGGTTGGGCTACCATCAAATCAAAATCCGGAATGGGGACATCCTAAAACGGCCTTTGTTACTCGTTACGGTCAATACGAGTACACCGTCATGTCCTTCGGTTTAACCAACGCTCCAGCCACCTTCTCTTGGTTAATGAACTCAATCTTTGTGGAGTATTTGGATAAATTTGTCGTGGTTTACCTCCATGATATACTCATCTACTCCAAGAACGAGGAAGAACATGCCGAACATCTAAGGCTAGTGTTGATGAAACTTCGAGCATCGCCTTTATGCCAAGTTCTCTAAATCACGAATTTTGGTTGCGAGTGACCTATCTAGGACATGTAATTTCTGGTAAAGGTATTGCTATCAATCCCGAGCGAGTTCAAGCCGTCCTTAATTGGACTCCACCTGAATCGGTCAAGCAAGTTCGGAGTTTCCTTGGCTTAGCAAGCTATTGTCGCCGCTTTGTCGAGAACTTCTCCAAAGTTGCTAAACCTCTAACTGAACTCCTCAAGAAAGATAAAAAGTTCGAGTGGACTCCACAATGTGAGCATAGTTTCCAGGAACTAAAAAGACGCTTGACTTCTGCTCCCGTACTGGTACCACCAGATTTCTCCAAGGACTTTGTTACCTATTGCGACGCCTCGCGACAAGGACTAGGTTGCATTCTCATGCAAGATCGACATGTACTTGCTTATGCTTCACGGCAATTACACCCACATGAGGAGAACTACCCTACTCATGATCTAGAGCTTGCGGCTGTAGTCCATGCACTCAAAACCTGGCGACATTACCTCCTCGGTAATCGTTGCGAAATGTTCACTGATCACCAAAGTCTGAAGTACATATTCACCCAACCGGATTTTAATCTCAGGCAAAGACATTGGGTCGAGTTGATCACAGGTTTTGACTTAGGGATAACTTACACCCCAGGAAAAGCCAATGTCATGGCTGATGCGCTAAGTCGTAAATCTTATTGCAACAATCTGATGTTGCAACAAAGTCAACCACTTCTCCATGAGGAATTTCGGAAGCTTAACCTTCACATAGTCCCTCAAGGATTCCTTTCCACCTTGGTGGCGAAACCTGTACTTACGGATCAGATCATCAAAGCTCAGAAGGTAGATCTGGGGATTTCCTGCATCAAAAGAAACATCAAGAAAGGAGTTGCGAATTGTTTCTCCATTGATGATCAAGGAGTCGTATACTTCGGGAACCGTCTGGTGGTTCCCAAAGTGCGAAACCTGAGGCGATTGATCCTTAAGGAAGCTCATGATTCTCCTCTCACCATTCATCCCGGTAGCACTAAGATGTATCAGGACCTACGCCAGAGGTTTTGGTGGACTAGGATGAAGAGAGAAATTGCTCGATATATTGCTAAGCGCAGCGTCGTAGATCTGCAAAAGCGAGCATCAGCGCCTCTTGGCACCCTTCAACCCTTAGCTATTCGAATGGAAATGGGATAAAATTGGTATGGATTTCATCACGGTTTTCCCGGGACCAGAGAGAAATAATGCTATCTTAAATCGTTATCGACCGTCTTTCCAAAGTGGCCCATTTCTTACCTGTTCGCGAGAGTATAACCGCTAGTCAATTAGCAGACTTGTACATCTCCCGAATAGTGTCTCTCCATGGTGTTCCACTAGAAATTAACCTGGATCGAGGAAGTCTCTTCACCTCTCGATTTTGGGAAAGTTTCCAAAACGCTATGGGAACCCGCCTTTCCTTTAGCACTGCCTTTCACCCTCAATCAAGTGGTCAAGTAGAACGCGTCAACCAGATCCTAGAAGACATGCTTCAAGCTTATGTTATCTCATTCGGAATGGATTGGGAGAAATGCCTTCCATTTGCCGAATTTGCTTATAACAACAGCTATCAATCTAGCTTGGGTAAAGCCCCTTTTGAAGTTCTCTATGGGCGAAGGTGTGAACGCCTCTTAGCGGTGAGAAGCCGGGAAAGACAATTCTTTGGCGGATATGATCGAGAAGCGAAGAAACAAGTTCGCATCATTAAGTGAAATGTTGAAAACAGCCCAATCTCGTCAAAAGAGTCAATATGACCGAAAACATAAGGCTATGACTTTTGAGGTTGGCGAGAAGGCTTACCTTGAGTTACTCCTCTGAAGGAACCCATCGTTTGATATCAAAGGAAAATTGGCTCCTCGCTACATTGGACCTTTTAGCATTACGGCCAAGCGAGGGAAGTTGCCTACCAATTGGAACTACCTCCACATCTCTCCGAGTCCACGATGTCTTCCACGTTTCTCAACTCAAAGCGTTGCTTCTCGGATCCTATCCGTGGAGTGGACCATGAAGCGCTTGATCTCCAAGATAATCTCACGTGTCGAGAGTACCCGTTCGTATCCTCGATCAAGCCGGCGTACCACTCGGCGACATAATATCAAGTTTCTCAAGGTTCAATGGTGGCACCATTACGAGAAAAAAGCAACTTGGGAAAGGGAGGATCGTCTTGACTTGAGTATCCGCCTTCTTCCGGAGGAACCTAAATCTCGGGACGAGATTCTTTTGAGTGGGGGTGAGTTGTCACACCCTAGCTAGTTCATGCATTAGAGTGTTGCATCATGTCTATTCCTTTCAACAGAAACCTGAAATGGGGATGACAGAACACCCAGCCCCCTCTGAATCCAACTAGGGTTTACTAAAAATATTTTCAATGAACCTGAAATGCCCTTCTAAAATGTCCATCATTTTTGTCTTGGTTCAGAACCTCTGCCAAAGGTGGTGCACAATTTTCTAGGTCATCCTAAGGTTTTTGAATTAAATCATAAGTATTTGAATTTGGGCATTTAAAATTTATAAAATATTTTAAATGTTCAAATAATCCTAAACTAAAATGTTCCATGATGTTTATATTTTAAATAGTGGGCATGAGCAGTTTGGGGATTTTTGGAGTTGCTTATGTATTTTTAGAAATCCACAAAGCTACAGAAATAAAGAGAAAACAGAAATGAAAAAAGAGAGAGAGGGAACTAACCTGGCAGCCCACCAGCCAGCCCACCTAGCCGGCCCAGCCCAGCCACCGCTCCAGCGAGCTGCTTGGCTTCGCCAGGCAGGCAGCCAGGTGCTCAACGTCGGCACCAGAACGTGCCACGCAGCTGCCCGCCGCTCTGCTTGCTCCCCTCCCCGTTCTGCCGCCCTGGGTCGATCACCCACTTCCCCCTCGAGCTCACAGACATGCCCCCTTCTCCCTAGCTCCCTCGCTCTCCCGCACCATGGCCGACGCCACCGCCGCCGCACCGTCGCCGTAGTCGCGCTCTCCGTCGTCCCTGCGCCGTGCCACAGTGTCCAGGAGCTTCGCCGCCCTCCTCTCCGTCGAGCAAGTCGAGCCCGGAGCGCTCGCTTGCACCGAAGCCACTGCACCGACCTCGTTCGACCTTGCCACCGCCAGAGAACCCTTTTGCCGTCACCGCCGCACCAGCTCGTCCCCGACCATGCTGTTAGCTTCGTGAGCCTGGCTACCTCCTCCCCCTTCCCTTTATAGCTCTCGTGCACCACAGCGAGCGCACGGAGCTTCACTGCATGCGCCGCCGCCGAGCTCGTCGTCGACGTGTCTCCGGGCAACCACCGGCCACACCACCATGTCTAACGTACTCACCGCATCCCCAGGGGCCCAATGCACCTCACCATGTGCCTCGCCGTGCCCCGTAGCTTCGGGTTCGTTTTCACCCGACTCCGGCGACTGCCAAAGTCGTCGCTGGCGACGTTTCCGGCTACCCCGAGCTCAACCACCACCACCAAGAGCTGCGGCTCGATCCCAGCTACACATAGATGCTCTCCGCCGCCCATTTGGTCGCCGGAAAGCACAAATGTACTCTCTCCGCCGCGTCTGGCTTCGCCGGCGGGTAAACACCGGTGTGTTTGACCATTGACTTGGACTAGGGTGGGTCCAGGTTGACTCACCTGAGTCTATGACAAGTGGGGCCCCTCTGCTAATTAACCCAGATTAGTTTTAACTAAATTTAGTTAGTTTAATTAACTACTGACATGCGGGACCCACTGGTCAGTTTGACCTAGACCAGCTCCGTTGACCAGCGGCGTCATCTTGGCGTATTCTTGTGTGATAAGTTATTTCTTGGAATTATATTTACGGAAATTCGAGAAAATACCGAAACTTCAAAAATCGAGAGAAGTGTCTGTAGCTCCAAATGCAAAGTGTTATATATAAAAAATGATCAGAAAAATCCAATCTATCCATCTGTACTGTTTTCATGCATGTTTAGTCAAGTTAACCTGCTGTTTAGCACAGAACAAGTTTAAGCACTTAAAAGGGGCCACTTATGAGTTTGAAACTTGAATCTTTGGTTCAAAATAGTTCAAACCCATATGGTCTTAGTTGCATTAGCCCAATACACTCATTTTGCCATGTCTCATGCATGCATCATATTGTTGCATATTATTTGGTGATGATTGTGTATTGGTGCTCTCTGCGGCAGGTCCTGCCCCTGAGGAGTACCGTGATTACCCCAACGAAGAACCATACCAGTGCATCGACCCATCAGGCAAGCAACCAACCATTTGATCATATCGATACAATTCCATGTTCTTGCTCCTGCTCTCTTTTACTACATTAAGACAACGCGATTCAAACTGCTATGTGCTGCTGTGTGCCTCGAAGCCGAACACACCCGAAGCGCCGGCCCTGACCGCCTCTTCCTCCTCGGGTCGCCGAGATCGCCACCGTCGCCCTGCTCGCTTCGGACCTCCCCCGCGCCCACTGACATTCCCAACGTGCTCGCGCTGAGCTTCTCTTCCTCCTCCCCCGAACCCCGTTGCTCGCCGCCTCCTCTAGGCCGTAGTTGCGCCGAGGCCAAAGCTCGCCGGCGCCGTACCTCATCGCCGCCGCGGCCACAGCTGCTGCCAACCGCGTCTGAGCTCATCAGCGTGTTCGTTGCAGCCCTAGGAGCCGAACACACACGCCTGCAGCCCCTACCGTGCCCCGTAGCATCAAACAAGCACGCCACCGAACTCCGGCGGCCGCGGAAGTTCTCGCCGCCGTTAACTCGGGCCACCCCAGCACCAAACACCGCCACCGTTGGATGCGCCACATCGCCAGCTACTCGTAGCACCCAGCCGTGCATCAAAACCGTGGCCGGAGCAGCGTTTCCGACGCTCTCGGTCATCTCGGCCTCGCCGGTGACTCGACGCCGGCAGGTTTGACCTGCTGACCATTGACTGGGTGGGCCCAGTTTGACCCCTGGGTCACTGACATGTGGGCCACCCTTGTTAATTTTAGTTAGTATAGTTTAGCGCTAATTAACCTAGATTACTGACTAACCTAATACTAACTATCTCTGTTTAGTTAGTTAACTAACCACCGACACGTGGGACCCGCAGGTCAGGTTTGACCTGGACCGGGTCGATTGACGTGACGTCCTGCTGGCGCTTGTCGCCTTGATAAATTTTTTTCTGGATTTATTCTTATATAGGAAATTTCAGAATATAGCCAAAACTTCTAAAATTCATAGTAATTCAACCGTAACTCCAAATCAAACAAATTATATATGAAATATGATCAGAAAAATCCAATCTATCCATCTGTACCATATTCATGCATGTTTGAGCAACATAAATATGCTGTATACAACAATCTGAATAAATGGCATTTGAAATGCCTTATGTGGAGTTTGAATTTGAACCTAGGGTTCAAACCAACTTCATTTAACCTGCTGCTAGTTGCATTAGCTCAAACTACATCATATTGCCATGTCATGATCAATGATCATATTGTGCATTGCATTGATTGTGTTCTTACTTGTTTTTCGGTGTTTGTCCCCTCTCAGTAAGACGTGTACCGACGATGTGATCGATGACACCAATGAAGAAATATACTATCTTCAGAAGTGCCAGGCAAGGAAAACCCCCTTGTTCATTCCGATACAATCCCACTCTCTCGCTCCTGGTCTCTTTTACTGCATTAGGACAACATCGATTCATCTGTTACTTGCTGCGGTAGTCGAACCCACTAGATGAAACCCACTAGCATGAGTAGGAGTTCTTTGAGCCCTGATGTGCCTACTCATTCATGCTTGTTTGTCATGCCTGCTATTGCTTAGAAGTGCAGTGCGATTCATCGGGATGAATCGGAGGTGTGTGAACATGTCCTATTGCGTGTGAGCTAAGTGTGTGTACGATTTGGTAAAGGTAGCGGTGAGAGGCCATGTAGGAGTACATGGTGGGTTGTCTCATTGCAGCCATCCTCGAGGAACTGAGTTACGTGTTTGTGATCCATGATCTGATTACTACCATGCATTGGGCGGAAAACAATGGACCTGTCGACTTCTTATTCACCTAGTCCTCTATCCGGGAGTTGCAAGTAGTTTACGGTGTTTGTAGCCTCTTTGGAGGCCGTGGACAATGGCCGAGTGGGGTGGGCTGTGATGTGGTAGGTATGTGGCCGGGTACACCGGGCACCCGTTAGGTGTCTCGGAACCCTGTTCACATTGTTCGGGGCCGTATTTGGAAACCTTGGCCGGACTCCCTACGGATGGAACCTGAATAGGCGATAAACCTGGACTAGAGACTTAGGTGTTTAGGTAGGTCGTGGCCTACACCCACGTTGGGCTTCCGCTTGATGGTTGCCGAGTACATGTCATGTAAACGGCGGTAAGTGGTGAGAGCGTGTATGAAATAGTACACCCCTGCAGGGTTAACATCATCTATTCGAATAGCCGTGTCTGCGGTAAAGGACTTTTGGGTTGCCTATAATAGTTCATCGACAAGTGAAAGTGGATACTCTAAAATACGCAAGATAAGCGTGAGTGCTATGGATGGCGTTCTCGTAGGGAGACGGGAGCGGATCCATAGTGGTGTATTGATATGGTGAATATGTGGACTCGTGTGCGCCACCTCAAAAGAGTTCCTTGCAGTCGTAGTTAGGATAGCCACCGAGTCAAAGCTGGTTTGCTGCAGTTAAACCCCACCATCCCTTTGTTGATCATGATGCCTATGTAGCTAGTTCTGATGTAAGTCTTGCTGGGTACATTTGTACTAACGTTTGCCTATTTTACGTTTTTGCAGAGACTACCGTCTCACTAATAGTTCCGCGTGGACTTCGACGTTTAGCTTGTTACCTCAGCTACGATCTTGTGCCCTCGGCAGGATCTGGTGGATAGTCAGGCTTCTCAGCCTTTTTCATTTGTAGATGTCTGTACTCGGACATGTTAAGCTTCGCTTGTGCTTTGACTTGTATGCTCACGAATGTTGGGTCATGAGACCCATGTTTGTAATATCTCGCTCCTCGGGCCTATTGAATAAAATACTTGAGTCGTAGAGTCATGTTGTGATGCCATGTTGTATTTGCATATATCGAGCATATTGTGTGTATGTTATTGAAATGCTTGGTATGTGTGGGATCGACTATCTAGTTGTTTATCCTTAGTAGCCTCTCTTACGGAAATGTCTCCTAGTGTTTCCACGAGCCATGGTAGCTTGCTATTTCTCCGGAACACTTAGGCTGGCGGCATGTGTCCTTCTTCGTTCTGTATACATCCCTTCGGGAAATGTCACGCGATGAATCTGGAGTCTGTTAGCCGCTTCAGCCCGGTTCACGAGTCTGCTAGCCCAGTGCTACAGCACTGGATTCACTCGTTAATGACCGACACGTTCGATCTTTGGGTCATGGATGCTGTCCTGTAAGTTTGTGCCACTTTGGGTTTACGACTAGCTATGTCAGCCCGGGCTCCTTATCATATGGATGCTAGCGACACTATCATATACGTGTGCCAAAAGGCGCAAACGGTACCGGGCAAAGGTAAGGCGACACCCGTGGGGATACCGTGCATGAGGTCGCAAAGTGATATGAGGTGTTACATGCTAGATCGATGTGGCATTGAGTTGGGGTCCTGACAGCTTTGGTATTAGAGCCTGACTGCCTGTAAGATTACCAAGCCAAACTGGTCGAAGTTGAGTCTAGAAATTCTTTAGTTATGTAAGGGAATTGATTGTGGGATGAAACGTAAGGCTCTTTCTACTCCTTATACCTCATGGCCTTCTGATCTGAGTCATCCACTTCTTTTCTACGGGGATTAAGAACTAGGCCTTCTCATCCATCTATCAGGATGACGTGTTACTAATACATTGACTTATAGGATTGTTAGTTTCAAATCTCAGTTAAGCTTTTACTACTTCCGTATGTTCATAGTTGGTCTCAGAATCTTGATAGTGTGATGATCGAGTGGTTATGCCACGATTTTGCAGGATGTCTTAAATCCTTTTGGGCATTTACAGCCGTTATGTTGTCCGAGTCATCCCAGGTTTCTAAACAACCTGATGCACTTGCAAATCCTTTCCTCTGGTTTTGATGTTCCTTTGGGTCAGGTTAATCACACTAATTGCTGAGTTGAGGTATTCTATTGCCTCGACATATATGTTGGAGTTCTTATTATGACCCTAGGTGTCTTAGGGGATCATCTAGTAATCTAGCCATGATTTGTGTCCCAGTGTGATGATTCTGGCCTTTATTCTCGAAAGCATCCCGTGATGCCACTTAGTAGTAGGTATTCTATTCCTGGGTTCTTGAACCCAAGATTCACCCTACTTACCTCCTGTTGATAGTGTTTGCTAGTTCCTTTAGGATATTAGTAACTTTGCGATAGTCCTCGAGGTCCGTGGTATTTCCTTCTTCCAAATAATATGAACCGTTTATGGCAGAAGTTCCTTGCTGAACTGAAGGATCACAACCAGAGTGCTCATGACGAGTTCTCAATTCTATATTGGGATTCTGCCAGTCCTACCTCTCTGCATGAATTGTCTGGAAGAAATATGTTGAACTCGTTCGACATCCTAATCCATGCATCCTCAACTCAAGTAATCATATGCTCTTTTGAGTTGTCCCTCTTAGTTGTCCTCTCACCCTCATCTGTCAATTGATAGTCAATAGTAGTTGTGCACTCGAGCTCATCGATGCCTATTACTCTTGTGGTCCGGCAAGTCATTCTATTCCGGAATGACTAGGAGAAACAAACTCCAGTACCTCATCCATATCTAGGATTGGGTCAAAATAGTTGCATCTCGCATATCAAAATGCCAACCCAGCTTTTGTTCTGTTCTACCTTGGAGTATTACCATCTTTTAAATCGGGATTATTATAGGAATTGCACACCATCCTATGAACTCTTGGTACAGTGATACTTCTTGCCATCATTGTTCATTCCTTGGTTTCCGTGTTATTGTAACCGGAATGCCGACAACTGAATCGTGGTGTGTGAAATCAATACTGCTAGCAACTTTGTTGCTTGGTAGTTAAATGGACGAGAACCTCATTCTCAGCGTGTTGATTATTGAATCGTCACCCTAAGGTTGATTGTGCTACCTAGTCCTTATTTCTGGTGCACTCTTCGATTAATGAGTTAGGATTGTGTCATTCCCTCACTCTTTTGATCATATCGTCTTGCTCTGAAAAGCAAGATTGATCTCGAGCTTAATAACATACCAGTGGTTCGTGATTTTCCGAAATCTTCGCAAAAGTATTACCAGAGTTGTCACCTGACCGCTATGTTAAGTTCGTGATCAAGTTGGTTTATTCCTGTAAACCACCCCTCCAAGGATCCGTGTAAGATACCCATGAGCTAGTTGGTTAAGCTATACATCAACTTGGAGAGCTGGGAGATAAAACCTTGTCCGACTTAGTTCATGTTAAGGGATATCTTGTATGTATATTGAAGAAAGATGATATCTTCATCGATTGGTCCCTGTGATCAATTGTTGGACCTATTACCTTATCAAAACTTTGATTTGAGTGTGGGCTATTCTCAAATCAAATCAGAACCAACGATGTTTGTAATGTTGTCTTACTCGTGGTTCCTCCTCGAGCATACTCCATTATATCTTTTGGTCTGACCAATGCTATTACCATGTTCACATGATGGTGGAAGTCAAGTGATATGGAAATTCCGATGAGTTGTTGTTGAACCCCATCAGCAGCATTTTGTCTCCCCCATGATTCGTGTTAAACATTAAGCTAGTGTTGGAAACTTTGTAAGCAATGCCTTCGTGTTCTATTCATGAAGCTTATGCTTGGATGGAAGAAGTGACTTCCTCGAATTCATGTGCATTGATGCAAGTTGGCGCCGTGAGTTCGAGAAAGGTTTGTTTTGTTTCCCTTGGGATCATCCCAAGTCAATCATGCAAACGTGCGAAGTATTCTATGGTTTGGTAGATTAATTACCTCCACTCCATATGTGTTCCTAGCACACCAAGCCACTGATTGATTTGTTCAAGGTGAAGAAGTTCCTTCTTAAGAATCATGACATATGCAAGGACTTCGATATCCTCGATGATGGTTCCCCTTCTGAGCTCGGTAGCGTTTTATTATAAGACTACTATGTGTTCATGCTTGTCTCGGACAACACGTTCACATGTTGTAGCAGAACCAACTCATGTTTTGGAGCTTGCTATCGTAGTTCACTCCCCGAGAATCTCGCAACGTCATCTCGTTGGTTTGTGTTGCAAACTTTCTTTTCGAACCGTTATGCGAATTACCTGTTACCAACCAGATCTGAATCTCGGCAGATATGATGGTTGGAACTTCTCCCAAGAACTATGGTATAGGTTCCAGTGAAGTGGGCGCACCTAGCTGGAAGCACTATTATTATAGTATCTTAATTAAGCCGTTTGGTCACTTCCCATGAGGATTTAGCGACTTAATCTAGAAGTTGTTCCTTATGGATTTTGTGCTCCGAAGTCCGACCTTTACTTGATGGCCACGTTAATGCTTTTAAGCATGGTGTGGTAGCTAGCACATCAAGGAGAACATTAGAAGCGAGTGCTAAATGTCTCTCGGTCGATTATCCAGATTTTGTGACCTTGGCATTGCTAAGGTGAAATCTGAGAAGGTGTTATCTTCCTTTTTATCTGCATCATCCATCACTATTCATCATGGTAGTCTGTTGTGTTGCCAGGACCCTTGACACGGATATTGGTAAAACCTTGATGAATACGGAAATGCTCAAGTTCTTGAGGGCACACGCAAGCAAAATCATTCCTTGCGTTGTCTTCAACAAGGTAACCCACATAATCCATCCTAGTCTGGGTATAACATTCTACCGAACCCTTCCAAACGATCGCTCGAGAATTGCCCTAGGCTGGTTTAGAGAGTCTCAATGATCTCCATGTCAAAGGTAATTCTTTTTGCCACTTAAGGTAA
The DNA here is from genome assembly GCA_021437245.1 of Aegilops speltoides. Taxonomy (NCBI): domain Eukaryota; kingdom Viridiplantae; phylum Streptophyta; class Magnoliopsida; order Poales; family Poaceae; genus Aegilops; species Aegilops speltoides. The sequence continues at coordinate 113,870,316 of CM038145.1, forward strand.
TAATTCTACGAGTCACCTCCTCTAAGATGTCTCGTTATAGTATCATGGCAATTCAACTCCTCGCTACGTTGACAACTGTTCATCACCTTCTTAAGTGTGGAATTGTTGTCTACCTAGTGAACCCTCTTCATCTGTTTCACCCCATTCCTTTGGATGTGTGTTTCGTGTCCCAGCTCGAGAGATGTGCTATGTCTTACTCCGTGAGTTGATCCTGAGTTGCTTGATCTCCGAGAAGATTGATCCTTCTAGAGCCTCCCTCTCCTCTCATTGTCATGATAGCTGGAGTTCTCAGAACAAGATGTCGAGACAAAGATGGTGATCAAATCAACGTTCTTGTGAGATGCCACCTGGATCGTGAAGATTGTGTTGGTCTTGTGCCCCCTTTGTCTTCTTACCTCACGTCTTGAATCTTGGGATGAGATTCTTGTTTAAGTAGGGGTGAGTTGTCACAGCCCTAGAGTTTGTTTGTAACTAGTGGCTTTGCATCCATGCATCATGTTTAAATTTCATGAAAATTTGAATTGAGGAATTTTCAAAAGCCTCAGAAAACCTCTAAAAATAACCAACATTTAAATCTCATCAAATGAGTCCAAGAAAATGTTCCTGTTATTCTGTAAAATATTGGCTTGAGGTAAAATGCAAACTAATATTTTTGGAGTGACTGAAATATTTATTTTGTGCCTTTTGAATTAAATCAATGACATATTTGAGTAGGATTTATTTCGTTTATATAAGAAATAAAGCCCAAACATTTTTCTAAGTTGCATGTGACCTTGGGATAGTCCTGAGATCACATAAAAATTTACAGAAAGTTTATAAAATGATCTGATATTTTAATCAAATCAAAACAAAATAACAAAAATAGAAGAACAGGAAAAGAGAGATAGAGAGAGAAGTACCTGGCGCTCACATCTCAGCCCACCGGCCCAACTCCTGTTACGGCCCAACCCACCACCGCCTGGCTCCCTGTCGCCTTCCTCCTCGCGCCAGTAGGTAGGGGCGCGTGCCCGGCGCGCGTGGCCACACGCCGGCCATCTCCTCCCTGCCTGGCTGCCTCCTCCTTCCCCTGGATGTCTCCCATAACGCCACGCCACCCCTGGAACTCTCTCGCTCTCCCCCTTGCTCTCTCCCTCGCCGTTCCCCATCCTACCCGAACGGGTTCATCGCCGCCGTTCGCCGCCACCACGGCCACCGCCTCCCCCTCGCATCTCCTACATGCCCAGAAGCTCCGCCACTGTCGCCTACGCCACTCCGTCGACTCACGTGACGTCAAACGCCACGAAGCGCCAGCCCTGACCTCCTCTTCCTCCTCGGGTCGCCGAGATCGCCACCGTCGCCCTGCTCGCTCCGGACCTCCCCCGCGCCCACGGACCTTCCCATCGTGCTCGTGGTGAGCTTCTCTTCCTCCTCCCCCGAACCCCGTTGCTCGCCGCCTCCTCTAGGCCGTGGTTACGCGGACGCCGAAGCTCGCCGGTGCCGTACCTCATCGCCGCCGCGGCCATAGCTGCTGCCAACCGCGTCTGAGCTCATCAGCGTGTTCGTTGCAGCCCCAGGAGCCGAATACACCCGCCTGCAGCCCCTACCGTGCCCCGTAGCATCAAACCCACACGCCACCGAACTCCGTCCGCCGCGGAACTGCTCGCCACCGTTAACTCCGGCCACCCCAGCACCAAACACCGCCACCGTTGGATGCGTCACATCACCAGCTACTCGTAGCACCCACCCGCGCATCAAACCGTGGCCGGAGCAGCGTTTCCGACGCCCTCCGTCGTCTTGGCCGCACCGGCGACTCGACGCCGGTAGGTTTGAACTGCTGACCATTGATTGGGTGGGCCCAGTTTGACCCCTGGGTCACTGACATGTGGGCCACCCTTGTTAATTTTAGTTAGATTAGTTTAGCGCTAATTAACCTAGATTAGTGACTAACCTTATACTAACTATCTCTGTTTAGTTAGTTAACTAACCACCGACACGTGGGACCCGCAGGTCAGGTTTGACCTAGACTGGGTCAGTTGACCGCTGACCTCACACTGACGCCAGGCTGACGGAGTAAATACTTTTCTGGATTTGTTCTTATATAGGAAATTTCAGAATATAGCCAAAACTTCTAAAATTCATAGTAATTCAACCGTAACTCCGAATCAAACAAATTATATATGAAAAATGATCAAAAAATCCAATCTATCCATCTATACCATTTTCATGCATGTTTGAACAACTTAAATCTGTTGTATACAACAATTTGAATAAATGGCATTTGAAATGCCTTATGTGGAGTTTGAATTTGAACCTAGGGTTCAAACCAACTTCATTTAACCTGCTGCTAGTTGCATTAGCTCAAACTACATCATATTGCCATGTCATGATCATGCATCATATTGTGCATTGCATTGATTGTGTTCTTCCTTGTTTGTCGGTGTTTGTCCCCTCTCAGTAAGACGTGTACCAACGATGTGATCGATGACACCAATGAAGAAATATACTATCTTCAGAAGTGCCAGGCAAGCAAAACCCCCTTGTTCATTCCGATACAATCCCACTCTCTCGCTCCTGCTCTCTTTTACTTCATTAGGACAACATCGATTCATCTGTTACTTGCTGCGGTAGTCGAACCCCTTATCCTTTGCATGCCCTGTCATTGCCACAGTAAATAGATGAAACCCACTAGCATGAGTAGGAGTTCTTTGAGCCCTGATGTGCCTACTCATTCATGCTTGTTTGTCATGCCTGGTATTGCTTAGAGTTGTGCCAGGTCTCATTCATCCGGGATGAATCAGAGGTGTGTGAACATGTCCTATTGTGTGTGAGCTAAGTGTTTGAACACGATTTGGTAAAGGTAGCGGTGAGAGGCCATGTAGGAGTACATGGTGGGTTGTCTCATTGCAGCCGTCCTCAGGAACTGAGTTCTGTGTTTGTGATCCATGATACAGTTACTACCATGCATTGGGCCTGAAATAAATGGACCCTCTCGGCTTCTTATTCACCCTAGTCCTCTGTCCAGGAGTTGCAAGTAGTTTCTGGTGTTTGTAGCCTACTGGAGGCCGTGGACAGCACTGACCATGGGGTGGGCTGTGATGCGGTAGGTGATGCGTGGCGGGTACACGGCACCCGTTAGGTGTCTCGGAACCCTGTTCACATCGTTCGGGGCCGTAGTTGGAAACCTCGGCCGGACTCCCTGCGGATGGAACCTGAATAGGCGATAAACCTGGAATAGGGACTTAGGTGTTTAGGTAGGTCGTGGCCGACACCCACGTTGGGCTTCCGCTTGAAGGTTGCCGAGTACATGTCGTGTAAACGGCGGTAAGTGGTGAGAGCGTGTATGAAGAAGTGCATCCCTGCAGGGTTAACTGTAGGATCGAAGAAGGTGAGAGTGTCTAGAGGGGGGGTGATTAGACTACTCGACAAGATAAAAATTATGCCTTTTGACAAAGACAATTTCTTGGCAGATTTTGCATATCACACAAGTCAAGTAGCTTACTACACATGCAATTCTAGAGTATGGGCAGCGGAAAGTAAATTGCACAAGTAGTAAAGAGAAGTGGAGAAGATCAAACGCAATTTGGAGACTCGGTGATTTTTCTCGTGGTTCCGATAGGTGGTGCTATCGTCAATCCACGTTGATGGAGACTTCAACCCACGGAGGGTAACGGCTGCGAGAGTCCACGGAGGGCTCCACCAACGAAGGGTCCACGAAGAAGCAACCTTGTCTATGCCATCATGGCATACGCCCACGGAGGACTAGCCTTACTCGGGGTAGATCTTCACGAAGTAGGCGATCTCCTTGCCCTTACAAACTTCTTGGTTCAACTCCACATCTTGACGGAGGCTTCCAAGCGACACCTAACCAATCTAGGAGGCACCACCCTCCAAAAGGTAATAGATGGTGTTGATGATGATGAACTCCTTGCTCTTGTGCTTCAAATGATAATCTCCCCAACACTCAACTCTCCTCACTGATTTGGCTGTGGTGGAAGAAAGGATTGAGTGGAAAGCAACTTGGGAAGGCTAGAGATCAAGCTTCATATGGTGGGAGTGGAGCAACTTGATCTCAACACAAGGGTAGGTAGTTTTCTTCTTAGAAATGTAAGGTAGGAGTGGTAGTTCTTTCTGATGGCTCTCTCCACGAATGAAGAGGGGGTGGAGGAGTATTCATAGCCTCCACACAAAATCCAACCGTTACACACATTTGACCAATATCGGTCAGACCGAAGTTGACAACTCGGTGAGACGGAAAGTTCAAATCTTGTGAATGTTGGGATTTTCGGTGGGATCGAAAATACAATCTCGGTGAGTCCGACTCTTCCAAAGACTAGGGTTTGCCAATCTCGGTGGGACCGACTTCATCATCTCGGTGACACCGATTTGATGTGAAGATTCTGAAGCTTGGCAACACTAGTTTGGTGAGACCGATGTTGAATCGGAAAATCCGAAATATCTAGGGTTTGGCTTTGTGGTGAGGTGGTTCATCTCGGTGTGGTGAGTTTAGGAAATCGGTGGGACCGAGATTACTTATGAGTGTATGTTTGAAGTGAGAGTTCTTGATAGTTTAGGAGATGTATCACTAAGCACTTTGAGCAACGGATCATTAACATAACCTCATCCCTTTTAATAGTATTGTCTTTCCTATAGACTCAATGTGATCTTGGATCACTAAACCAAAAATGGAGTCTTGAGCTTTTGCCAATGCTTGCCTTAGCATTTTGAGGGGTCCACCTCTCTAGTCCTTTGGCCATGCCAATGAGATTGACCTTCCTGAAACATACTTGATAAAAGCATTAGTCCAACCACAAAGTATGTTGTCATTAATTACCAAAACCACCCAGGGAGCAAATGTGCTTTCAATCTCCCCCTTTTTGGTAATTGATGGCAACACACAAAACAAGACATCAAAGCTTACTGAAAGAAAGACAGAATTATCACTAAAGCTTTGACAAACATGTAGTACACAGGCTCCCCCTACAAGTGTGCAAGATTTTCATAGATTATGGTTTTGGACTACCACAAGCACACAAGAGAGAAACACAAGATGTGCTACATGCAGCTTGGCTATATGCATCAGAGCAGATGAGAATAAGTGAGTGATAATGCATATGTGCATGGTGATTTCTTGCAAACAAGTATTCACAAGCAAGTCACCATCATGCACATTCTGCAAAGTGCATATACTTACCTTGAGGTTCCTTGGCATTGTACCTGAAGAAATAAACTTGGGAAAACAAGGTTAGATAACACAGGAATATTTCTTCAACCAACAGCAAGAACATCAAGAGTACCAAGCCAGGGATGACATGTATAAAGAGTATCTCATATTGAGCACAAGCTTGAATCAGCAAACATGTCTCCCAAAACTAAAAGGATTTTTCAATGAACTCTGAGAGATTTTGCTTTCCATAAGATATCAATTGTGAAAGCAAAGAAAGCAAAATCAAAAGAATGATGCCAAATGTAATATCCAATGTGGAACATGGCAAAGCTTTGATGTGTTTCTCTCCCCCTTAAGGTAAGATTGCTCTTCTTCTCCCCCTAAATTGTCTCTTCTCCCCTTATCTCCCCCTAAATCTTCTCCCCCTTTGACATCAAGTGCCGAAAAGGACAGCCGACTAGGAAGGTCAGGAAAGATGGAAGAAGGAAGTGGGATCCTTAAGAATCACAACTGGGCAAAAAGAAATATGCATAGAGATTCATTGAGTAGAGCTGCAGAAGATGATATCCTGAAAGAAAATCGGTGACACCGAAGTGAGATGGATCGGTGGGTCCGAAAGTCAGGGACTTAGGGCAGATCCTCTTTCGGTCAGACCGAAATTTTTAAGTCGGTGACGCCGAGTTTAATTCCAAGGAAATATAGAAATAATCCAGCTCTCTTTGCAAGGAATGTTTCAAAAGATTTGCAATGAATTTGTAAATGATTTGCAAGGAATTGATCAGAGCAAAAAAGATATTCACAAAAACAGAAGAAATAAAAATGAAAAAGATCGCTAGATGAAGTTTTTTTTTGAATGAAAACATAATGAGAAAACATAAGGGCAACTAGAAAGACTGCAAAAACATATGTACTTCATCTAGATAGGGGTCGGCGACTAGGTCACCTATGTTTGAGTATTTTGACTTAGGAGTCAAATGAGAACATTTGATCATAGGTCATACTCATCGTTTAAGCTCAAAATGGGGTTGCTATTTTTCGATTAAGCATTTGATGTGATCACATCTTATGAAGCTGCTTGTACTCATGACTTTGAGCAAAGCTTCTTAAAGATGTGAAGAACATACGTTGGGCTCTTTGTTGCTTTGCTCATGTAGGTGAACTTGATGTAGGTGCTCATAGAATGTGAAGTTGGAGCACCATTTCCAATTGTGTAGTTCATCTTCCTACATGGGTTAGGCAAGCAAGGAAATACTCAAGAATATCCAAGATGACAAGAGTGAAATACTAGATGTATAAGGTGTCAAAAAGGATATGTGGACTTTTGTTCCTTGAACTCAACATCCCAAAGGGCTAGATACTTGGTCAATGACAAGATTTCTCAAGATTTGAGTGTGTGGTAATCTTGTGGAATGTAGATCATCCAAGTACCTGCAAGGAGTTAGATGCAATACAAGGAGGCAAATGTGTCCATGACATATGATCATCATCATAAGAGAAATATCAAGGATTAGTCAAGTAGGCTCATGCCTTGCATGCATCAATGGAGTTTTCACTCCAAGTTTGAAGCATCAATGATGTTCAACTCACTCCTTAAGCGACAAAATACTTTCTCATCAAGGGGTTTTGTAAAGATATCAGCAAGTTGTTTGTCAGTTCGAACATGCTTAAGATTGATGTCACCCTTGGCAATGTGATCACGAATAAAATGGTGACGAACTTCAATATGTTTCATGCGAGAGTGTTGCACGGGATTGTGTCCAATCTTAATCGCACTCTCATTGTCACAAAGCAAGGGAACATGTCTCGCATGTATCCCATAATCCTTAAGCGTTTGTGTCATCCATAGCCGAGCACAACATGAACCAGCAGCAATATATTACGCTTGGCGGTGGATAAAGATACGAATTTTGTTTCTTGGAGGACCAAGATACAAGGGATCGACCAAGGAATTGACACGTGCCGAAGTTGACTTTCTATCAACCTGTCTCGGCATAGTCCGAGTCGGAATAGCCAACAAGATCGAAAGAGGCCCTCTTAGGATACCAAATGCCAAAGTTTGGTGTGTGTATCAAATATCTCACAATTCTTTTAACAGCTTTAAGATGACATTCTTTAGGGGCTGCTTGATATCGAGCACACATGCATACACTCAACATTATGTCAGGACGAGAAGCACAGAGATATAGTAGAGAACCAATCATAGATTGATAAACCTTTTGATCAACAGGTTCTCCATCTTTTGTCAAGTCATTATGTCCACTAGTAGGCATGGGGGTTCTCATACCTTTGCTTTCTTGCATGTTGAACTTCTTGAAGAGATCCTTGGTGTACTTTGTTTGTGAGACAAAGGTACCCTCCTTAGATTGCTTGATTTGCAACCCAAGGAACAATTTGAGTACACTCATCATGGACATCTCATACTTCTCCGACATGAGCTTTCCAAACTTCTCGCTAAAATGAGGGTTAGTTGAACGAAAGATAATATCATCAACATATATTTGGCACACAAATAGTTCACCATCAACCCTTTTCGTGAAGAGCGTTGAGTCTATTTTTCCAATCTCAAATCCTTTTTCAAGAAGAAAGCTAGTCAAGCATTTGTACCAAGCTCTAGGAGCTTGTTTAAGACCATAAAGAGCTTTGTGCAACTTGTAAACATGATTAGGCTTTTAGGATTCACAAATCCGGAGGTTGTTTCACAAATTCTTCCTCCTCAATTTCACCATTTAGGAAAGCACTTTTAATGTCCATTTGATAGAGAGTAATATCATGGTGGTTGGCATAAGCACGAAGAATGCGAATGGACTCAAGTCTAGCAACGGGGGCATAGGTCTCACCATAGTCCATACCTTCGACTTGTGTGTAACCTTGAGCTACGAGACGAGCCTTGTTGCGGATGACTTATCCATCTTCATCTTGCTTGTTCCGAAACACCCATTTGGTTCCAATGACGTTTTGATCATCCTTGGGCTTCTCTACCAAAGTCCATACGTTGTTTCTCTCGAAGTTGTGTAGCTCTTCGTGCATAGCGTTCACCCAATCCGGGTCTTCAAGTGCTTCTTCTACCTTCATAGGTTCAAGACTAGAGATAAATGAGTAATGCTCACAAAAGTTAGCTAAGCGAGTTTTAGAGCGAGTAATTCTGCCGGAGTCGATGTCGTTCATCATTTGTTCCACGGGATGATTCTTCTTGACTCTTGCTCGGACTCAGGATAGCTTTTGTTGTTGTTGTGGCTGAGCTTCCTCATCATCCTCATCTTCCTCTTCTTCTTCATTGTTGTTGGTGTTGTCTTGAGGTGGTGGAGAAGGAGGTTGTGGTGGATCTTCTTGTTGCACTTCCTCATCTTGGTGAGTTCCACTTGTGGAAGCTTCCATGTTGCCTTGAGGTTCATCTTTCCGTGAGGTAGGGGGCTCCACATATGTAGATGAGGTACTCTCCTTCACTTCCATGGGACGGATCTTTCCAATAGATAAATCTTGAATGGCTTCCGATGGGTCCTTGTCTCCTACATCAATAGGCATTTGCTCTACTTGCGAGCCATTAGATTCATCAAACTTCACATCTACCGTCTCTTCAACCTTTGGGTGAAATTATTGTGAGACACGGTAGGTGTGGGAGTTTGATCCATAACCGAGGAAAAAGCCTTCATGAGTTTTAGGAGCAAATTTAGACCGACGATGCTTATCAAGGATATAGCATTTTGAACCAAAGACACGAAAGTATCCCACTTGGGGTTTGTTACGGTGAGGAGCTCGTATGAAGTCTTGCCGAGGAGCTTGTGAAGATAAAGCCTGTTGATAGCATGACAAGCTGTCTCGACGGCTTCTCCCCAAAAGTGCTTGATGTCTTGTATTCATCAAGCATCGTTCTCGCCATCTCTATGAGCGTTAGGTTCTTCCTCTCAACAACTCCATTTTGTTGAGGTGTGTGCGTAACCGAGAACTCATGTAGAATCCCTTCCTCATCGAGAAAAGAGTCCACATGGGCGTTCTTGAACTCCGTTCCATTGTCCTCGAACTTTCTTGATCTTCACCTCAAATTGATTTTGGGCCTTTCGGCAAAGGTTTTGAAGATTCTCTGAACCTGCGATTTGTCATCAAGGAAAAATACCCACGAAATCTGGAATAATCATCAACTATAACTAGACCAAAGGAGTTACCACCAAGGCTTTTGTAAGCATTGGGACGAAGAGATCCATATGAAGAAGCTCAAGCGGTCTCCTTGTGGTCATGATGTTCTTCACGGATGACTTCCACCTACTTGTTTTCCTGCACGACAAGCACTACAAAGTCTATCTTTGTCAAAGAGAACATCTTTAACACCAAGAATATGATCACCTTTGATTAGCTTGTCTAGATTACGCATACCAACATGTCCAAGCCTTCTATGCCATAACCAACCTTTAGCAGATTTAGCAATGAAGCAAGTTCTAGGTTGAGCTTTCTTAGTGAAATCAACAATGTATAGATCACCTCTACGGATACCGGTAAAAACCATGTTATGATTGTCACGACGAAAGACTTGGCAATCAACTTTGGTGAATAGCACATTGAATCCAAAGTCAGCTAATCTAGACACGGAAAGTAAATTGTATCCAAGTGATTCAACAAGCATGACATTTTGAATAGAGCTATCATGAAATATGGCCACCTTACCAAGGCCAAGTACCTTACCCTTGGAGTTGTCTCCAAAAGTCACATACTTGCGTGGACCATCGTTCTTTGCAAGCTCTCCAAACATGTCTTCGTCTCCGGTCATGTGATCGGTGCATCCACTATCAAGAATCCACTCTTTTCCACCGGATATGTAGTCTCCCAGATTTGCCATAAGATTGATACTCTTCATGATCTTGTCTAGCTCAGTGTCCAAATCAGAGTAGTCGTCATCGTGCTCATGCTCATCATCATATTGACCCATAGATTGTTCATCATCAATACCTAGGTCAATTTGACAACGACTTGCATTAGTTTTGTCAATGTGACAATAATCATCGGAATGCAATACAAGAGCATTTCTAATTAGATCATTGATAAGACAAGGATCACCCTTCTTTTTCATAAGATCACGAAGCTCAAAGAAGCATTTATCAAAGTTGGGATCATTGGTAGCATCATATCAAATTCAATAGTCTTGTATAGAATTTCATCAAGACCTCTCAAAGAGTAGTCCGGATAAAGTTCTTCCAAGAACTTCCATATAGCATAAGCGCACTCAAAGTTTGTGACAAGCTTAAGCAAGTTATCGGGCAAACCTCTAATGATAAGATTTACAGTTCTAAGGTTCTGAAGCAAATCAAGCTCTTCATCCATGGTAGGGTGCAGCGGGTCAAATGGAGGCACATATGGGGTTTCAACATATTTGCAAGTTATACATCTTAAAGATAATAAGCATTTCAATCCTCCATGAGTTATAGGACACTCCATCAAGAATAGGCACTCTATGGTTAACACTCCCAAGCGTGAACCGTCCATCTTCCTCCAATGGTGTGCAAACCAAAGCAATGGAGACCAAGGCTCGATACCAATTGTAGGATCGAAGAAGGTGAGAGTGTCTAGAGGGGGTGATTAGACTACTCGACAAGATAAAAATTATGCCTTTTGACAAAGACAAGTTCTTGGCAGATTTTGCATATCACACAAGTCAAGTAGCTTACTACACATGCAATTCTAGAGTATGGGCAGCGGAAAGTAAATTGCACAAGTAGTAAAGAGAAGTGGAGAAGATCAAGCGCAATTTGGAGACTCGGAGATTTTTCTCGTGGTTCCGATAGGTGGTGCTATCGTCAATCCACGTTGATGGAGACTTCAATCCACGGAGGGTAGCGGCTGCGAGAGTCCACGGAGGCTCCACCCACGAAGGGTCCACGAAGAAGCAACCTTGTCTATGCCATCATGGCATCGCCCACGGAGGACTAGCCTTACTGGGGTAGATCTTCACGAAGTAGGCAATCTCCTTGCCCTTACAAACTTCTTGGTTCAACTCCACATCTTGACGGAGGCTCCCAAGCGACACCTAACCAATCTAGGAGGCACCACCCTCCAAAAGGTAATAGATGGTGTTGATGATGATGAACTCCTTGCTCTTGTGCTTCAAATGATAATCTCCCCAACACTCAACTCTCCTCACTGATTTGGCTGTGGTGGAAGAAAGGATTGAGTGGAAAGCAACTTGGGAAGGCTAGAGATCAAGCTTCATATGGTGGGAGTGGAGCAACTTGATCTCAACACAAGGGTAGGTAGTTTTCTTCTCAGAAATGTAAGGTAGGAGTGGTAGTTCTTTTTGATGGCTCTCTCCACGAATGAAGAGGGGTGGAGGGGTATTTATAGCCTCCACACAAAATCCAACCGTTACACACATTTGACCAATCTCGGTCAGACCGAAGTTGACAACTCGGTGAGACCGAAAGTTCAAATCTTGTGAACGTTGGGATTTTCGGTGGGACCGAAAATACAATCTCGGTGAGTCCGATTCTTCCAAAGACTAGGGTTTGCCAATCTCGGTGGGACCGACTTCATCATCTCGGTGACACCGATTTGATGACGAGCGTTCTGAAGCTTGGCAACACTAGTTTGGTGAGACCGAGTTGAATCGGAAAATCCGAAATATCTAGGGTTTGGCTTTGTGGCTGAGGTGGTTCATGTCGGTGTGGTGAGTTTAGGAAATCGGTGGGACCGAGATTACTTATGAGTGTATGTTTGAAGTGAGAGTTGCTGATAGTTTAGGAGATGTATCACTAAGCACTTTGAGCAACGGATCATTAACATAACCTCATCCCTTTTAATAGTATTGGCTTTCCTATAGACTCAATGTGATCTTGGATCACTAAACCAAAAATGGAGTCTTGAGCTTTTGCCAATGCTTGCCTTAGCATTTTGAGGGTCCACCTCTCCGATCCTTTTGCCATGCCAATGTGATTGACCTTCTGAAACATACTTGATAAAAGCATTAGTCCAACCACAAAGTATGTTGTCATTAATTACCAAAACCACCCAGGGAGCAAATGTGCTTTCATTAACATCATCTATTCGAATAGCCGTGTCCGCGGTAAAGGACTTCTGGGTTGCCTATAACAGTTCATAGACAAGTGAAAGTGGATACTCTAAAATACGCAAGATAAGCGTGAGTGCTATGGATGGCGTTCTCGTAGGGAGACGAGAGCGGATCCATAGTGGTGTATTGATATGGTGAATATGTGGACTCGTGTGCGCCACCTCAAAAGAGTTCCTTGCAGTTGTAGTTAGGATAGCCACCGAGTCAAAGCTGGCTTGCTGCAGTTAAACCCCACCATCCCTTTGTTGATCATGATGCATATGTAGCTAGTTCTGATTTAAGTCTTGCTGGGTACATTTGTACTCACGTTTGCCTATTTTACGTTTTTGCAGAGACTACCGTCTCACTAGTAGTTCCGCGTGGACTTCGACGTTTAGCTTGTTACCTCAGCTACGATCTTGTGCCCTCGGCAGGATCTGGTGGATAGTCAGGCTTCTCAGCCTTTTTCATTTGTAGATGTCTGTACTCAGACATGTTAAGCTTCCGCTTGTGCTTTGACTTGTATGCTCTGAATGTTTGGTCATGAGACCCATGTTTGTAATATCTCGCTCCTCGGAGCCTATTGAATAAAATATTTGAGTCGTAGAGTCATGTTGTGATGCCATGTTGTATTCACACATATCAAGCATATTGTGTGTATGTTATTGAAATGCTTGGTATGTGTGGGATCTGACTATCTAGTTGTTTATCCTTAGTAGCCTCTCTTACCGGGAAATGTCTCCTAGTGTTTCCACCGAGCCATGGTAGCTTACTCTTTGCTCCGGAACACTTAGGCTGGCGGCATGTGTCCTTCCTCGTTCTGTGTATACATCCCTTCGGGAAATGTCATGCGATGAATACCGGAGTCTGTTAGCCGCTATAGCCGGTTCACGAGTCCTGCTAGCCAGTGCTACTGCATGGATTCACTCGTTGATGACCGTCGTTCGATCTTTGGGTCATGGATGCATGTCCCTGTAAGTTTGTGCCACTTTGGATTTATGAGTAGCCATGTCAGCCCGGGCTCCTTATCATATTGATGCTAGCGACACTATCATATACGTGTGCCAAAAGGCGCAAACGGTCCCGGGCAAAGGTAAGGCGACACCCGTGGGGATACCGTGCGTGAGGCCGCAAAGTGATATGAGGTGTTACATGCTAGATCGCTGATGACCGACACATTCGATGTTGGGTCATGGATGCTTGTCCCTGTAAGTTTGTGCCACTTTGGGTTTACGACTAGCCATGTCAGCCCGGGCTCCTTATCATATGGATGCTAGAGACACTATCATAGACATGTGCCAATAAGCATAAGCGGTCCGAGCAACGGTGGCGACACTCGTGGGGATCTGCGTGCGTGAGGGCACAAAGTGATATGAAGTGTTACATGCTAGATCGATGTGGCATTGAGTGAGTCTGGCGGCTTTGCTACTCGTGTGGGAAACTCAAAGTGGCACAAACTTACATGGACAGCATCCATGACCCAAAGATCGAACGTGTCGGTCATCACGCATCAAAGTGAATCAGCTGTAGCACTGGCTAACAGACTCACTGAACCGGCTGTAGCGGGCTAACAGGACTCCGGTATTCATCGTGACATTTCCCGAAGGGATGAGACACGAGAGCGAAGAAGGACACATGCCGGCCAGCCTAAGTGTTCCGGAGCAATAGCACGCTACCATGGCTCAGTGGAAGCACTAGGAGACATTTCCCGATAAGAGAGGCTACTAAGGATAAACAACTAGATAGTCAGGCTCTTCAGCCTTTTTCATTTGTAGATGTCTGTACTCAGACATGTAATGCTTCCGCTTGTTGCTTGTATGCTCTGTATGATGGGTCTTGTGACCCCTGTTTGCAATAAATGCTATGATGGCTCTTTGAGCCTTATCTATATGAGTTGTTGAGTTATGCTGTGATGCCATGTTGTACAGCACATACTTGCGTGTTATGCGTACGTGTAATGTGTTCAAACATGTCCATCATTTCTGGAAAATGCTAGAAACATTAACCATAGGTGTTGCACCTTTTTCCATGTCATATTTGGGCTCTGAATTAAATCATATGGTATTTTCATTTGGGCATTTAAATACTATAAAATATTTTAAATGCTCAAATAATCATAAACTAAAATGTTTACTGTTGGATATATTCTAAACAGTAGCCATGATTAGTTTCATGATTTTTGGGTCGGTTTTAGTATTTTAAATAAAGCCCTAAAGACTACAGAATAATAGAAAAACAGAAACAGAAAGCAGAGAGAGAGAGATAGTTTTACCTGGCGCTCATCTGGCCTGCCCCAGCACGGCCCAGCCCATTGGCCTGTGCCAGTCGTCGTTGTCCTCTCGCCAGTCGGACAGGGCGCGTGCCCGACGCACGGGTGCGCTCTGCACGCTACACGAGCTCCCTTCCTGCCTGCATCCTCGCCGCTCTGGATGCCTCCGCGCACGCCACGCAGCCTCCCTGACCGCCCCTCACTCTCTCTCGTTGCTTCCCCCCTCCTCTGTTTCTCTCGCGCACAGCCACCCGAACGCGCCGTCGCCGCCGTTTGCCATAGCCGCAGCCGCAGCCAACCCCGAGCCTCTCCGACATGACCACGAACATCGCCATGCCCCCTTGTCCTCTCCGTCTAGCCACGCATCGCCGGAGGCCCTGCATCGACGCCATCTTCATCATCTTCGTCGCCGGTTGCCAGAGATCCCCCTCGATGCTCCGCTCGCTCCGGCGCCCCCCTGAGCTCGCCGAGGCCACAGCTACACCCGCTGTGAGCTCCTGTGTCGTTTCCCCCTCTCCCCTGGCTCAATTTCTTCCTCTAACACCGATGCCCGTCGCGGCCGAGAGCTTCTCGCCGCCGGCCATGGCGTAGCCGTGGCCACAACCACCGCAGCTCGTTCTCGAGCCCACCATCATGCGCAGCACGATCTCATGAGGCCTTAGACACCCACAGCGCCTCCTCCCGTGCTCTGTAGCGCCACCCCAAGATTGCCCGAGCTGCTGCTGCCGCCAAACCTCATCACCGGCCACTTTTCCGGCCACCCCAGCACCTACCACTGCCACCACTAGATGCGCGCGACTGCGCGCGTTCGAACGCAACAAACCACGGCTGAAACGATGCCTTGTGGCTCATTTCCGAGCCCCTCCGCTGTCGCCCGTGGTCGTCGCCGGCGCAACTCCGGTGAGCTGACGTGGCGGCATCATTAGCCACTAACAGTCCCACTAATTAAGCTTAGTCACACTGACAGCTGGGCCCCACCATCTAATTAAACGTAGCTTAGTTGTTGTTTAGCTTTAATTAACCTCAGTGGGCATCAACTTTGACCAAGCTGACGTGGCCGTTGACTGGCCCCACAAGTCAGCGACACTAACCAGCCCCAGCCACTGACCAGTGGACCCCACTGGTCAGGTTTGACCTGGACGACCCCGCTGACCTGCTGACGTCATGATGATGTCATACTAACGCAGTAAATCCTTTTCTGGATTTATTCTTATATAGGAAATTCCAAAAAATGTTGCAAACTTCAAAAATTCATAGTAAATCAACCGTAACTCCAAATGAAACAAATTATATATGAAAAATGATCAGAAAAGTACAATCTATCCATCTGTAATGTTTTCATGCATGTTTAAACAAGCTAACCTGCTGTTTAGCACAGAACAAGATAAAGCACTTAAAAGGGCCACTTATGAGTTTGAAACTTGAATCTTTGGTTCAAAATAGTTCAAACCCATCTGGTCTTAGTTGCATTAGCCCAATACACTCATTTTGCCATGTCTCATGCATGCATCATATTGTTGCATATTGTTTGGTGATGATTGTGTATCGGTGCTCTCTGCGGCAGGTCCTGCCCCTGAGGAGTACCGTGATTACCCCAACGAAGAACAATACTAGTGCACCGACCCGACAGGCAAGCAACCAACCATTTGATCATATCGATACAATCCCATGTTCTCGCTCCTGCTCTCTTTTACTGCATTAAGACAACGCGATTCAAACTGCTGTGTGCTGCGGTAGTTGAACCCATTTCCTCTGCATGACCTGTCATTGCCATAGTAACTAGCTGAAACCCACTAGCATGTGTAGGAGTTGATTGAGCCATATGAATGTGTTGTTCCTACCTTGCTATGCCTGCTATGCTTAGAGTCGTGTCAGGTCTGGTTCATCTGGGTGATGGGCTAGAGTGAAATGATCGTGTCAGTATGAGAGTAATGTGTTGAACACGATTTGGTAAAGGTATCGATGAGAGGCCATGTAGGAGTACATGGTGGGTTGTTTCATTGAAGCCGTCCTTAAGCACTGAGATCTGTATGTGTGATTTAAGAATCAGCTACTACCATGCATTGGGCCCGAAACCAATGGACCCTCTCGGCTTCTTATTCACCCTAGTCCTCTGTCCAGGAGTTGCAAGTAGTTTCTGGTGTTTGTAGCCTACTGGAGGCCGTGGACAACGCTGACCGTGGGGTGGGCTGTGATGCCGTAGGTACGTGACCGGGTATACCGGGCACCCGTTGGGTGTCTTGGAACCCTGTTCACATCGTTCGGGGCCGTATGTGGAAACCTCGGTCGGACACCCTGCAGATGGAACATGAATAGGCGATAAACCTGGACTAGAGACTTAGGTGTTTAGGTAGGTCGTGGCCGACACCCACGTTGGGCTTCCGCTTGAAGGTTGCCGAGTACATGTCGTGTAAACGGCGGTAAGTGGTGAGCGTGTATGAAGAAGTACACCCTGCGGGGTTATCATCATCTATTGAATAGCGCGTCATGATAAGGACTACTTGGTTGCCTATACAGTTCATAGACAAGTAAATGGAAACTACTAAAAGCCTCAAGATAAGCGTGAGTGCCGAGGATGGCTCTTGCGTAGGAAGACGGAGGTGGATCCTCGGTAGTGTATTGAAGTGGTGAGTAGTGGACTCGAGTGCGCAAAACCATTTCAAGTTGGAGTCTCGTAGGATAGCTTAGCCAAGAGTCAAAGCTGGCTTGCTGCAATAACCCCACGAACCCTTCTTGATAATGTGCATGTATGTAGGATCTGATGTAAGTCTTGCTGAGTACCTTTGTACTCATGTTGCTTTAATTTATATTTTTCAAAATGTGCTACAACCCCTTCCAATGGGTTCTTCATAGACGTTGACATCGATGAGTAGACTAAGGCCCAGGTGGTGATCCTGAGCTTGTGAAGGACCATGTAGTATAGCTAGGCTTACCCAAGCCTCTTTTACTTTACTAGTTGTCTGTACTCAGACAAGTTACTTCCGCTATTGGCTTGAATGCTTGTATGACTTGAATGTGGGTCGTGTGACCCGTACTTGTGTGTATGATATGTATGGCTCTCTGAGCCTTAAATAAAGTACTTGTGTTGTAGAGTCATGTTGTGATGCCTTGTTGTATTTGCACATATCGAGCATATTGTGTGTATGATTGAAATGCTTGGTATGTGTGGGATCTGACTATCTAGTTTTTTATCTTTAGTAGCCTCTCTTACCGGGAAATGTCTCCTAGTGATTCCACCGAGCCATGGTAGCTTACTCTTGCTCAGGAACACTTAGGCTGGCCGCACGTGTCCTTCTTCGTTCTGTGGTACGTCCCTTCGGGAAATGTCACGCGTGAGTCTGGAGTCTGTTAGCCGCTACAGCCCGATTTACTAGAGTCCTGCTAGCCCAGTGCTATAGCACAGATTCACTCGTGATGACCAACACGTTCGATCTTTGGGTCATGGATGCTGTCCTGTAAGTCCGTGCCACTTTGGGTTTACGACTAGCCATGTCGGCCGGGGTCCTTATCATATGGATGCTAGCGACACTATCATATCGTGTGCCAAAAAGCATAAGCGGTCCCGGGCAAAGGTAAGGCGACACCGTGGGAATACCGTGCGTGAGGCCGCAAAGTGATATGAGGTGTTCTGAGCTAGGTCGATCGACATTGAGTCGGGGCTCGACAGCGCGCGACGAAGCGACAGCCTTGAGCTTCGCCAGCGCCACCTGCTTGCCGCCCGCGCCGTGGACACACAGGCAGGCTCACGTTGCCGCCCGACTCGCAGACACCTCACATGCGCCCTACCTCTCTCCCTCGCCCTCTCCCGCCATGGCCGACGCTGCCGCGCTCGTTCCACCGTGATAACCACGTCCACCGTCGCCCCCGTACCGAGCCACCGTGTCCAACAACTCCGCCGTCGTCGACTCTGTCGAGCAGCCCGAGCCCCGAGCGCTCGCGAGCCCTGCTTCGTCTTCTTCGAGATCATCTTCACCCAGCACCGCCGCAGATCCCTTTCCCCGTCGCCGCCGCATCAGCTCGTCCCCGACCTCGCCGACTGCTCTAACATGATCGCTGTGAGCTTATCCACCTCCCCATCCTCTCCGTTCTCTCTCTCGTGCACCGTAGCGACTGCAAGAAGCTCACCCGCACGCGCCGCCGCGGAGCTCGTCGCCGACGTGACTTCGGCCACCCACAGGCCTCACCACCTTGTCCACTAACTCCACCGCACCCCCACGAGTCCAACGCACCTCGTCACGTGCCTCGTTGTACCCTGTAGTCTCGGGTTCATCTTCACCCGACTCCGGCGACCGCCAAGGTCGTCGCTGGCGACGTTCCCGGCCACCCCGAGCCCAACCACCGCCACCAAACTCTGCGGCTTGCTCCCAACTACCCATAGATGTCTCCGTCGACCATTTGGCCGCCGGAGCGTGAATTTGCACTTCCTCCGCCGCGTCTGGCCTCGCCGGCGGCTAAACGCCGGCGGGTTTGACCCGTTGACCTTGACCGGGTGGGCCCAGGTTGACTTCCCTAAGTCAAGTGGGACCCCCCCTGTTAATTAACTTAGATTAGAGCTAACTAATATTAGTTAGTTAAACTAACTCTTGACACTTGAGGCCCACAGTCGGTTTGACTGGACCAGCCCGTTGACCATCGAGGTCACCTGACGCCTTCTTGTGTGATAACTCATTTCTGGATTTATTTCTTTTTCAGGAAATTCCAGAAAATAACCAAAACTTCTAAAATTCATAGAAATTCAACCGTAACTCCAAATGAAATAAATTATATATGAAAAATGATCAGAAAAACCCAATCTATCCATCTGTACCATTTTCATGCATGTTAGAACAACTCATAGCTGCTGTTTAGCACAAATCATATAAATGGCATTTAAATATCCACATATGGAGTTTGAATTTGAATCTTGGATTCAAACCAACTTCATTTAATATGGTTGCTAGTTGCATTAGCTCAATCAACAGCATATTGCCATAACATTATCATGCATCATATTTGTTGCATTGCATTGATTGTGTCCCTCTTTGTTTGCCGGTAATTGTCCCCTCTCGATAGACGTGGTTTCGACAATGAGATCGATGACACCGATGAAGAGCTATAATATCTTCAGAAGTGCCAGGCAAGTAAAACCCCCTTGTTCATTCCGATACAATCCTACTCTCTCGCTCCTGCTCTATTTTACTGCATTAGGACAACAATAATTCATCTGTTACTTGCTACGGTAGCTGAACCCCTTATCCTCTGCATGACCTGTCATTGCCAAAGTAAATAGATGAAACCCACTAGTATGAGTAGGAGTTGTTTGAGCCCTGTTGTGCCTACTCATTCATGCTTGTTTGTCATGCCTGCTACTGCTTAGAGTTGAGTCAGGTCTGATTCATTGAGGATGAATTAGAGGTGTGTGAACATGTCCTACTGTGTGTGAGCTAAGTGTGTGAACACGATTTGGTAAAGGTAGCGGTGAGAGGCCATGTAGGAGTACATGGTGGGTTGTCTCATTGCAGCCGTCCTCAGGAACTGAGTTCTGTGTTTGTGATCCATGAAACAATTACTACCACGCATTGGGCCCGAAACCAATGGACCCTCTCGGCTTCTTAATCACCCTTGTCCTCTGTCCAGGAGTTGCAAGTAGTTTCTGGTGTTTGTAGTATCTTTGGAGGCCGTGGGCAGCGCTGACCGGAGGGTTGGGCTGTGATGCGGTAGGCACGTGGCCGGGTATACCGGGCGCCCGTTTGGTGTCACGGAACCCAGTACACATCGTTTGGGGCTGTAAGCGAAACCCCAGCCGGATCTCCTCACAGATGGAACCCGAATAGGCGATAAACCTGGACTAGAGACTTGAGTGTTTAGGTAGGCTGTGGCCGACACCCACGTTGGGCGGTACATGTTGTGTCAACGACGGTAAGTGGTGAGAGCTTGTGTGAAGAAGTACACCCATGCAGGGTTAACATTATCTATTCGAATAGCCGTGTCCACGGTAAAGTACTTCTGGGTTGCCTGTACAGTTCATAGACAAGTGAAAGTGGATACTTTAAAATGCGCAAGATAAGCGTGAGTGCTATGGATGGCCTTCTCGTAGGAAGACGGGAGTGGATCCATAGTGGTGTATTGATATGGTGAATATGTGGAATCGTGTGCGCCACCTCAAAAGAGTTACTTGCAGTCGTAGTTCAGGATAGCCACCGATTCAAAGCTGGCTTGCTGCAGTTAAACCCCACCATCCCCTTTGTTGATAATGATGCATATATAGTTAGTTATGATGTAAGTCTTGCTGGGTACATTTGTACTCACGTTTGCCTATTTTATGTTTTTTGCAGAGAGACGTCAGTCTCGCTAGTAGTTCCGCGTGGTCTTCGACGTTTAGCTTGTTACCTCAGCTACGATCTTGTGCCCTCGGCAGGATCTGGTAGACAGCCAGGCTTCTCAGCCTTTTCCATTTATAGGTGTCTGTACTCAGACATGATACCTTCCGCTTGTGTTTTGACTTGTATGCTCTGAATGTTGGGTCATGACACCCATGTTTGTAATATCTCGCTCCTCGGAGCCTATTGAATAAATACTTGAGTCGTAGAGTCATGTTGTGATGCCGTGTTGTATTTGCACATATCGAGCATATTGTGTGTATGTTATTGAAGTGCTTGGTATGTGTGGGATCTGACTATCTAGTTGTTTATCCTTGGTAGCCTCTCTTACCGGGAAATGTCTCCTAGTGCTTCCACTGAGCCATGGTCCTTCTTCGTTCTGTATACATCCCTTGAAATGTCGCGATGAATCCGAGTCTGTTAGGCGCTTCTGCCGGTTCACGGAGTCTGGTAGCCAGTGCTACTGCTGGATTCACTCGTGATGGCCGACACGTTCGATGTTGGGTCATGGATGCTGTCCTGTAAGTTTGTGCCACTTTGGGTTTCACGACTAGCCATGTCAGCCGGGCTCCTTATCATATGGATGCTAGGGACACTATCATATCGTGTGCCAAAAAGCATAAGCGGTCCGGGAAAAAGTAAGGCGACACCCGTGGGAATACCGTGCGTGAGGCCGCAAAGTGATATGAGGTGTTACATGTTAGGTCGATGTGGCATTGAGTCGGGGTCCTGACAGCTTTGGTATTAGAGCCTGACTGCCTATAGGATTACCAAGCCAAACTGGTCGAAGTTGAGTCTAGAAATGCTGTAGTTATATGTAGGGGAATTGATTGTGGGATGTTACTTAAGGCTCTTTTTACTCCTTATACCTCATGGTCTTCTGATCTGAGTCATCCTCTTCTCTTCTACGCGGTTTAGGAACTAGGCTTCTCATCTATCTACTGGGATGACGAGTTACTATGTTAGAGACTTATAGGATTGTTAGTTTCAAGCCTCAATTCAGTTTCTACTATTTTTAGTATGCTCTCAGTTGAACCAGAACCTTGATATGATGTTGTTAAGTGACTATGCAAATCCTTGTGAATGTCTCAAATGCTTTCTGAGCATTTACAGCCGTTATGCTGTCCGAGTCATCCCAGGTTTCTAAATAGTCTGATGCATTTGCAAATCCTTTCTTTCCGTTCCCGATGTCCTTTATGGTCAGAATAAGCACACTAACCGGTGCGTTGAGGTAATTTATTGCCTTGACATATATGTTGGAGCTATTATTATGACCCTAGGTGTTTTAGGGAGTCACCTAGTAATCTAGCAATGTTTTGTGTTCCCAGTGTGAAGATTCTGGCCATCATTCTCGAAAGCATCCCGTGAAGCCATTTAGTAGTAGGTATTCTATTCCTGGGTTTTTGAACTCGAGATTCACCCTACTTACTTCATGTTGATAGTGTTTGCTCTTTCCTTTAGGTTATTAGTAGCCCTTGCGATAGTCCTCGAGGTCTGTGGTATTTCCTTCTTCCAAATACTATGAACTGCTCATGGCAGAAGTTCCTCGTTGAACCGAAAGATCACAACCAGAGTGCTCTCGATGAGTTCTCCATTCTATATCGTGACTCTGCCAGCTCAACCTTTTGCATGGGTTATCCGGAAGAAATATGTTGAACTCGTTCGACATACTAATCTATGCATCCACAACTCAGAAAATCATATGTTCCTTTGAGTTGTCCCCCTTTAGTTGTCTTCTGACCTTCGTCTATCAATTGATAGTCAAGAGTATGCGTGTGTTCGTTTATCGATGCCTATTACTCTTGTGGTCCGTCAAGCCATTCTATTCTGGAATGACTAGGAGAAACAAACTCCAGAACCTGATCCATATCCAGGGTTGGGTCAAAGAAGTTGTGCTCCGCAGATCAAATTGCTAATCCAGCTTTTGTTCTGCTCTACCTTGGAGTATTATTATCTTTATATTAAGAATATCATGGGAATTACACACCATCCTCTTGGTATAGTAATACTTCTTGCCATCATTGTTCATTCCTCAGTTTCCGTGTTATTGTAACCGGAATGCCGACAAGTGAATCATGGTGTGTGAAATCAATACCGCTAGCAACTTTGTTGCTAGGTAGTTAAATGGACGATAACCTCATTCTTAGTGTGTTGATTATTTAATCGTCACCCTAAGACTGATTGTGCTACCTAGTCTCTATTTCTGGTGCACTCTATGATCAGTGAGTTAGGATTGTGTCAAACCCTCGCTCTTTTGATCATATCATCTTGCCCTGAAAAGCAAGGTTGTTCTCGAGCTTAGTAACATACCGGTGGTTCGTGATTTTCCGAATATCTTCTCGGAAGTATTACCAGGTTGTCCCCTGACTGTTATGTTGAACTTGTGATCAAGTTGGTCTCATATAAACCACCCCTTCTCCAAAAATCTGTGTTGGGTACCCCTGAGCTGTTTGGTTAAGCTAAACAACAACTTGGAGAGTTGGAAGATGGAAGCTTGTCCGATTTAGTTCATCTTAAGGGATATCTTGTATGTGTGTTGAAGAAAGATGATATCTTTATCAATTGATCCTCGTGACCAGTTGTTGGACCTATTGTCTTGCCAAAACTTTGGTTTGAGTGTGGGCTATCCTCAAATCAACTCAGAACCAACGATGTTCTTAATGTTGTCTTACTCGTGGTTGATCCCTCGAGCATACACCATTATATCCTTTGGTCTGACCAATACTATCACTTCTTCTCATAATTATGGAATCCCATTTTTATGGAAACTTGGATGAATTGTTGTTGAGCCCATCAGCAACATTGTTATCTTCTCCATGATTTCGTTGAACAATAAGCTAGTGTTGGAAACTTTTGAAAGCATTTCTTCATGCTAGCTCATGAAGCATATGTTCGGATGTAAGAAGTGACTTTCTCTAATTCATGTGCATGGATGCAAGTTGCCGCCGTGAATTCGGGAAAGCTGGCTTTGCTTCCTCTGGAGTCATTCCAAGTCAGTCATGCATACGTGCGAAGTATTTTGTGGTGTGGAGACTTGCAACCTTCATTCTATATGTGTCCCTAGAACACCAAGCCACTGATTGATTTGTTCAAGGAGAAGAAGTTCCTTCTTAAGAATCATGACTTATATTAGGACTTCGTTATCCTCAATGATGGTTTCCCAACCTGAACTTGGTAGTATTTTATTATAAGACTACCACGTGGTCCCGTTTGTGTCGGACAACGTGTTCACATGTTTGTAGCAGAACCGGCTGAAATTGTGGAGCTACTACCGTAGTCCATTTCCCGAGAATCTCGCAACCTCATCTCGTCAATTTGTGTTGCAAAATTTCATTCTTCTTTCTAGACTTGATGAGTCTAGAATATTCTGACACCAACCGGATCTGAATCTCAGGCAGATATGATGGTTGGAATGTTTCCCAAGAAATATAATATTGGTCTCTCTGTAATCCGGTAAGTGGATGTCGCGGCCAACACACCCAGCCGGAAGACCTATTATTGTAGTGTCTTGATTGAGGAAGTTGGCCACCTCCTCATAAGGATATCGTAAAATTTATTCTAGTAGTTGTTCCTTATGTATTCTTGAGCTCCCGAAGTTCGGCCAGCTACTTGATGTTCTAGATACTAAACCATTTCAATGAATGGGTTATGCTAGCACATCAAGGAGAACATTAGAAGCGGAGTGCTAAATGTCTCTCGGTCAATCATCCAGATTTAGTCCCCTTGGTCTCCCTAAGGTGAAATATGAGAAAGTGTTATCTTCCTTTGCATCTGCATCGTCCATCGCTATTCGTCATGGTAGTATGTTGTGTTTGTCAGCACCCTTGACACGGATGTTGGTGAAACCCTGATGAATATGGAATTCCTCTAGTTCTTGAGAGCATGCACAAGCGCTAGGTGTTATCATCGACACTAACTGGGATTGCTCTCAGTTTCCTCAGTTATGCTATAACTTTTCAACAGTGGACTCACTCTCTACTATTGAGCTTCTCACCAGTTACTAAAATCATCCCTTGTGTTGTTTTCAACAAGGCAATCCACATCATCCATTTTAGTCCGAGTATGACATTCTATCGAACCCCCTCCAAACAATCGCTCGAGTATTGCCCTAAGTTGGTATAAAGAGTCTCAATGATCTTTGAATCAAAGGTAATTCTTTTTACCACTTAAGGGGTGATTCTATGAGCCACCTCCTCTAAGATGTCTCGTTATGGTATCATGGCAACTTAGCTCCTCGCTGCGCTGACAACCGTTCACCACCTTCTTAAGTGTGGAATTGTAGTCTACCTGGTAAACCTCCGTCATCTGTTTCACTCCACTCCTCTAGATGTGCTTCGTCTCTCAGCTCGAGAGATGTTGCTATGTCTTATTCCGTGAGTTAATCCTGAGTTGTTCGACCTTCCAGAAGAACGATTCTTTTCGAGTCTTTCCTTTCCTCTCGTTGTCATGTTAGTTGGAGTTCTCAGAGCAAGACTTCAAGACAATGATGGTGATCGAATCAACATTCATTTGAAGTGCAACCTGGATCGTGAAGATTGTGTTAGTTTGCGCTCCCCTTTCATCTTACCCTACGCTTGAATCTCGGGACGAGATTCTTGTTTAGTGGGGATGAGTTGTCACATCCCCAGTTCAGGCCTTGCTTGTCTTTGCTTTATCATCCATGCATCATGTCTAAATTTATTGGAACTTGAAATAGGGATGCTTAAACCCTAGCACGAAATGAATTCAACTAGGGTCAAAATAAAATCTTTTTCATTGGACTCAAAATGCCCTCTAAAAATGTTCAACATTTCTGGTTTGAGGTCAAAGCATCTACCAAAAATGGTCTATATTTTTGCAGGACATATCTGGCTCTGAATTAAATCATACTCTATTTGCATTTGGGCATTTAAAAGCTATAAAATATTTTAAATGCTCAAATAATCATAAAAAAATGTTTACTATTTGATATATTCTAAACAGTAGCCATGATTAGTTTCATGATTTTTGGATCTGTTTAAGTATTTTTAATAAGGGCCATTTGCATTGCTGCCCCTAACTCGAACCACCTACTCAGATTTGCCCCTAATTTCAAAGCATGCTCAAATTTGCCCCTCTGCCATTAAGTCACTACTCAAAAATGCCCTTCCATCCAGTCAAAGGCCTTTGACCGTCAAAAGCCCATGTGTACTGTAGCAGACGGAAAGTGCTACAGTATTGGACGGAAAGTGCTATAGTACTCTACGGAAGGGCATTTTTGAGTAGTGACTTAACGGCGGAGGGGTAAATTTGAGCATGCTCCAAAATTAGGGGCAAATCTCAGTAGTGGGTTTTAGTTAGGGGCACAGATGTAAATGTCCCTTTTAATAAAGCCACACAGTTACAGAAAAATAGAAAACAAAAAATAAAAGAGAAGGAGGGAACTTACTTGGCCGCAGCACACCTAGCAGCCCACCTGGCAGACCCAGCACTGTGCTGGCCCATGCCAGCCAGCTGCTTCATCCACGCCAGGCAGGCACAAAGGTGACGCCGACGAGCGCGAGCTCGCCACGGCGCCACCTGCTTGCCGCCCATGCCCGTTGAGGGAGTCCTGGACTAGGGGGTGTCCGGACGGCCGGACTATCATCGTCCGCCGGACTCCAAAGACTACGAAGATACAAGATTGAAGACTCCGTCCCGTGTCGGGATGGGACTTTCCTTGGCATGGAAGGCAAGCTTGGCGATACGGATATGTAGATCTCCTACCATTGTAACCGACTCTGTGTAACCCTAGCCCTCTCCGGTGTCTATATAAACCGGGGGCTTTAGTCCGTAGGACACAACATACATCACAACAATCATACCATAGGCTAGCTTTAGCGTTTAGCCTCCTTGATCTTGTGGTAGATCCACTCTTGTACTACCCATATCATCAATATTAATCAAGCGGGGCGAGGGTTTCACCTCCATCGAGAGGGCCGAACACAGGTAAAAACATCATGTCCCGTCTCCTGTTACCATCCGCCTAGGCGCACGATTCGGGACCCCCTACCGAGATCCGCGGTTTGACACCGACATTGGTGCTTTCATTGAGAGTTCCTGCGTGCCGTCACCGATAGGCCGATGGCATCTTCAACCAACAACGCTATCCGGTGAGACTTTTCTCCCGGACAGATCTTCGTATTGGCGGCCGCCGCTGCGGGCTAATTCACTTGGCCATCGAGCAGGTCGGCTTCGCCGCCGCCGCCGAGCGGTCGAAGCCTAAACTTCACGGCCGATGTCGCGGAGACTTGATCTTGACGGACTCGAGCCACAATAGCGCGCCGCCGCATGTGGCAGCGGGCATGGTCTGGCTCTGCCGCCCGAGCGGTGCCTTGGTGGCGCTGCGAATCCGCTTGGCTATTAGTCGAAGCCGATCGCCAGATCGAGGGTCGGTGGATAGAGCGCGCCACAGGGGCTTCAACATCCACGGCGATGGGCGAACACTAATCCTATCCCATGCGAAACTCGTGATTCCGAGGTTCCGGACTCCTTGCCGGACTCCGAACCTCCCGCGCCCCTACCAATCGATTCGGATTGGGCGCCGGTTATGGAATTCGCTGCCGCGGACATCTTCCAACACTCGCCCTTTGGCGACATCCTAAATTCGCTAAAGCATCTCTCGCTATCGGGAGAGCCCTAGCCGGACTATGGCCAGGATGGTTGGGGTACAGACGGCGAAGAAATTCAGAGCCCACCCACCACCCACTTTGTAGCCACTGTCGACGATCTAATCGACATGCTAGACTATGGCTTCGAAGACATCGACGGTATAGACGACGATGCCGGAGACGAACAAGAAACAGCGCCTATAGGGCACGGGAGGACCACCTCGTCATATGACATATACATGGTGGATACCCCAAAAGAGAGCGACAACGAGGACCAACGGGCCGCGGCAGAAGATAACCCCGCCGATAAACAACCAAAGCGGCGGCGCAGACGCCGCCCTAAGTCCCGCCTCGACAATAGCAACGCTCCTAAGGAACACGTAATGCAGCAGGGCTCACAAGTGGACGACGAACATGCAGATAAGTGTCACACCCTGCATTTTGTAACATTTCATTTTTATCAATGAAGCATGAAAATTTGGACCAACAAAAACTTTTGCATTATTTGGCTTTTGTTTGGAGTTGGTTTTCTCTCTGTGTTTCTTTTCAAGTGCTTCTTGAAGTCAACTACTCTACACTCTATATTCCATCTCCTTACCCCAAGCTCCTGACCAATGATCATGCCATGTGAATATTGCTACATAGAATTTTCTTACAAAAATAATTTGGCGAAAGTATTTTTAAAATTAGTTTTCCAAAACCCTGAATTGAGGTTTGCCTTTGCAAGTACTTGATTAAGGGCAGTAAAATCTTTCAAAAATATATTTGACTCCTATTAGATATAGGATGCCCAGGAACCACAAAAGTATAATTTTAAAAGTTCTTGTTCTATTTTTTTAAAGGCTTTTCTTAAGGCCAGAAATGGTCTTTAATAGGAAATAATTATTTTTCTGTTTCTAAAATATTTGACAAAATTTAGGGAAGCTCATAGGACATATATTGTCCATATATAAGAGTTTCAACACATGGTCATGTTCAAAATATTGGTCAAATCCCTCTAAAACCCTTTCTGGATATTTCAAGCTTTTGAAATATTTACAAAGGAAATATTCTCCAAAATTTCCAGGAAAATTCTATCATGTCACATATGACATATCTGTTGATCTTGCCAAGTCTCATGACTTGGAGAACAAGATAACACCATCAAAACCCTCAAAACCATTTCTGTCCAATCTAAAGTTTGATCAACTTTACATTGCCAAGTATGTCCAAATGTGCTCAAATTTGGTGGACATGCTTCATTGATCTAATGATGCAACTGGACCAAATGGCACAGGTTGGAGAAGAGGAAATCTTGGTCAAAGTGCCTCAAAACCCTCTCGACCAAAATCAAGTTTGAACCACTTTGCACTACCAACTTTTCTCCAAGACCCCAACTTTGGTGAGCCTGATCATGTGACCAAATAAGGCTACCACACCAAGTGGCACATCAAGGAGAAATGATTTAGTCCACTGGATCTACACAAACCCATTTCTGCCCATTTCTAGGGTTTGCAAAAGTTGCATTGGCAACTTTGTCCAAATGAGCCCAAAATGGGTGGAAGGCCCTATATTTATGTGACATTTCACCCCTTGGAGTATCTTGGCCAGTGAGGATCATTAACTTAACCAAAACTCCATCAAACACCTACTGGCAAAATACTAAAAGGCCTCTTTTTGCCACTTTCACTAATCTCCATGAGTTAATCTCTTTGCCACAACCCCTCCTCACTTCCCTCTGTCACCTGGACACATTTCTACCCGAAGAAACAATGTGGAGGAAGGGGGGAATCAAGTTTGTCCTCTCTGGACAACCTTTTCTCTCCTCTCTCCCAGCTTCCCTCTCTCTTCGCACCCAGGGCATCTCGGGCCTTTCCTGGTCTTGTCCCATGCTCTTTGTAGCTTCCAGGCCTTAAGTGGACACGGCAGAGCACGCATAAGCGCACACATGCCGCCAAAGTCTGCCTCTGGGCGCTTCTGATGGCGGCCGAGCCCCGACGCCGCGCCTCCCGACCGTTCGTGCCATCCCATCGCGCCGGTGATGTGCCTCGGCGTCTGCTACACGCCGCCGTGCCGCCCCTCTGTCTCCCCTCTCTCTCCCCTCCTGCAGCAGCGTCAAGCGCCGCCCGGCTCGGCCAATGGCTGGCCTCACTGCCTTGACGCCAGAGCCCTCCCTCGCTCTCTCTCCTTCTCCTGGCGCCCTACTCCATTCCCACAGCGCCGTGGACAGCTCCTGCTCCTCTCCTTCGCCCTCAGGCGGATCCCTGGTGCCGTAGGCCACGCCCACGGTGAACCGTGGCCAGCCTATTTAAGGCACTCCGAGCTCTCCTCTTCCTTCTGTCGCTCTCCCACACCTAATCCACCTGGATCCACCCCTTCGCTCAGAGCCGCCCGAGCTCGAGATCGAGCTCGAGCTCCGCCGCCTCGGGTCGCCGTCGTCTGCGGGTACAGGCCCCCTCCGCCCTGTTTCTCCCTCGATTCGGCCTCCCCTCACCTCCTTGACACTTTCCCTCGCTTGCCCCTCGTTTTGCAGCTGGGAGCGGCCGGAGCCACCGGCGCCAAGCATCTCCGCCGCGGGACCTCGTCGCCGGCCAGCAGAGCCACCCGCGACCATCTCCACCACCATGGATCCGCGACTCCTGCTGAATCCAGCGGTAGTCTCCGCTCCACTTCCGTGCCTGTATCGCCGCCCGTGGCTTCGCGTCGCCTCGGCGGAGGTAGGCAGCGGCCGCCGTGGGGCCGGCGGTCGACCTCACGCTCGAGCGGGTGGGATCCACCGTCGGAGTTTAAAACGTCTTGTGCTGCAGACAGACCGCCGTCGGCGGCGTACTCGCCCTACGCCTTCGACGTGGCAGCCGCGTGGGCTGGGGTTTCCCCACGGGCTGCTGCTGCTCTTGTGGCCCCTCGGCCCGATGTACAGCGCCATTTCCCTTTTTTTTCTTTTTCGTAGTATTTCCAAAAATTCCACAGGCAGAATAATAGTCCAAATGCAGTGATTCCTATTTCTAAATTCCTAGAATATTGCAATCTATTTATTGGTACAACTTTCATTCAGATCCAATCACTTTTCCTTTTCTGTAAATATTTAAATGTGGGTTTTGGCCTTTAAATGAGCCTTTGAAAATCCATAACTCCTATTTTGCTACTCCAGGACCAAAACCAAAAGTTGCCCCCTTCCTAGTCTTCCTTCTAGTATTTTACAAAATTAAGTTGACATTTTTCAGAGCACTTTGACTTTTCTGTTTTTATTATTGCCTTATTTTTCCGTTGTTTTCTTGCAACGTTAGATCACGTGTTTGTGAGGGAGGCGAGGAGGAAGGAGGAGATCTTGGGAAGACTTTGAAGACCAAGCCAACCAAGGCAAGCAGCCCTTTGACCATGACTATGATGCCCCTTTTTATATGCATGTCATTTTTAGTTCTTTATCGATGATGCATTGGAATCATGACGAGATGGTGAACCACGTGGGTGGTTGCCACGATTACATCCCTCGTTGATACTTGCATGGTGCATGGCCCTACCTTTTTATGAGGGTTATGCCGGTGGGTAGTAGCTAGGATGCAAATGTAGGTGCTACGCAAATGGGATGGGTTGTGCATGATGAGAGAGGCAAAGTGATTTCAAAAGTATTTTCGAAAACCCCATCGGGTGCCACTTATGCCCGAGGGAGATGATGAGATGGGTGACCACTTGATGACGAAGTGGTGTGCCAAGTGAAAAGGGTGTGTGGTTTTCAAAGCGGATTGGTCGGAGTTGCGACCGTTATTCCAACCTTACATGCGCAACCACTCTACCCTTATATGGGAAAGGGCATTGTTGAGTACCTAGACCGATACTAGCTTGGAGCCCGCATTACTAGTGACGGGGAGAGTTGGTGCTCTCTCTTGGGGCGGGTCGTGCGGTAGGGCGACCATGACCATCTTTATGGGGCACCGGACACACCGTTGGTACCCGTGCGGTGGTATGTGATGGAAAAAGGAGCAAGGCTCCATGGAAATAATGTTGAAAATGTAAGACACGGGGTTCTCGCTAATCAGTGGACTCCTTGTTAGTGTCGTCTAGGAAAGGTAATGATCGGTGCTTACCGGGTACTTGAGGTACCATGGTCGTGGTTTGACACGGAAGTTCCCGGATCTAGTGGGTAAAGTGTGCAACCTCTGCGAGTGTAAAACTATTGAATAGCCGTGTCCACGGTCATGGACAGTTAGGTAACCGCTCTTGGGCTCGTCCACTTGTTTTCAAACCGGTGTGTGTGAGATGATGGTGTTGTTATGGATCAAGTCCAGGACTTGATCTGATCGAGATGGGTTGGTGCCCACTCCGTTTATGGTAAATGGGTTGGTGCCCATTCTATTTATGTTGATATCGTGACCAGTTTTCATGGTTCTTGGAATTTTCTTGATGCATGCTTTATAGGATGTTGAACATGTCCTGCACTCAAAACTAGCTTTATGCAAATCTATACCTATGTCATGCATTACCGTACCTTGAACCAAATCATGGGTTGCTTGCAGTACATTCAAAGTACTCATTGGCTTGCCTTGGTTATTTAATTGACCGGGCATGGAAGAACCGGAGTTGAAGAAGAGTTCTTTGGAGACGATCATGCGAACTAGGGCGTTTCGGTCGAGAATGCTGTAGGGTTAAGGCGGATGGCATGGGTTCTACTTATCGATGATGATTTCCGCTGCTGTGTTTCATTTGATGTTCAGCCCTTAAGGCTTTATCGATGTAAGACTTGACCAGGATGGTCACTATTTGTGTAAGGCGGTATGTATGGATGTAAGACTCTTGTTATTCAGCTTACGTGTGTTCGGTGAGCATTGATCTCGGGATCCTTTGTACACGTGCATTCGGCGATCACGACTTGCAAGTCGGGGTCCCCACAGAGCTGGTATCGAGCCATCTGTTGTAGGAAGCCTTAGTTAGCATGGGCGTTAGTTAGGCGAGACTATCCCTAGATTACCCATATACCTATGTTTTATGTTAGCATCCGAACACAGGTCACATTCCTTTATTGACCCTTCCCTTCCACTTTTTGTAGATGGCCGCGTGCCGAGGACCTCGACCCTTTGGGTTTCCGTGCTTCTTGAGGATAGCCTCGGGAAGTGCCAGTTCACTCGAGTCCCCACCTTCTCCTACCACGAGCACCGGGTCGACAAAGCACCAAGAAGGAGTATCACGTGGAGATAGTCGTGAGGCGAATGGCGCCCGACGAGCTGGTTCTTTGAGGACCCCGGATGGCGACACTTGCTTCTCGCCGTGGAGGCTGCTGCCCTCAAGGCACCGACTTCGCCTCCGGGATCTCCTGCCAGAGATGGCAAGAGAGCCAGCCACTCGTTACCTGCCTTATCGTAAGGAAGGTGGCGGCGAGAGCAGCGCACCAGCACCACCCTTGGACGAGGACTTCCTCTCCGCTTCGGACCTACTTCAGCTTTGTGTGCCGATGCAGCACAGCACACAGCCTCGAGTCGGCCGGAGACTTGGAGGAACTCCAGCGAGACCAAGGAGCTCCTCCGCATAGTTCGATTTAAGGCGGACAGGATCAAGAAGGATGGAGCACCCCCTGGACAGCCCGCGGTAGCTTACCGAGGCGGACGACCCCCACAGGTCGCAGCTGCCGAGGGAGCACCTCAGCCACGCCGTATGACGGCAAAGGAGTACCGCAACCTCTTCAAGACGCCACCAGCAAAGCAGCGCCGTGTTCAGCTCCTTCACTCCTCCACTTCCTCGAGCGATGAGGAGACCGAGACAGATGATGATGAGGAGGAAGACCCAGAGGAGCCAGAATACCCGGCCGAGCATTCCACCACTTAGATTCCGTTCAGGACTAGGATAGGCTAGCTCGTAGCCTATGGTAGGATAGGTCGAGTACCCCTTTTTGAAGTCGAGTCTTTGTAATGGTTCCTATGAAACCATGTTATGTTGTGTTTGCTTTCAACTTGCTTGATGAAGTCGTACTTTCCCTTGGGAACTTGTATGCGACTACATTCCCCATTTGGTTTAATGCATGAGTTTGGCCCTTACGCCTTTGCTTTACTTAAATTGTGTCACACCACCCCTTACTAGGCATTCCATCTCTCTGCTTTCCCTCATTGTTGTTCCCTATCATGAGACCTTGACCACTCCAACGGGATGCTGTTGTAACACGTCTTGGTACCTCTACCCAGCCGCAAGAAGCCGGAGGTTCTGCTGAGGCGAGCCAGCCAGACCAAGCCCAGGACAGACTCCACCACCACCACCTCCTCCAAGCATGGATATAGCTCAGCTTCTCCAAGCTTTTCGAGAGGCGCCAAGCCAACACAGCAGCCCTCGGATGATTGCTCAGTTGTCAACCGCCCGGCCCGGTGGGCACGGCCATGGGCGTTCCACACTAGTGGAGTTCAAGAAGCATGCACCACCCACTTTCATCGAGACTGCTGAACCCACGGATGCGCACGATCGGGTCCGCACCATTGAGGATCTGCTGGCACTAGTCGGATGCGAGGACCGAGACAAAGTGGCGTATCTTGCCTTGTCTCGGGGGACTGCCGAGCTTGGTGGGATGGATTCAAGGCTATGCATGTTGAGCAAGATATCACTTGGAACACTTTCAAGGCGAATTCCGCAAGGCCCACATCCCTTCTGGACTCATGGCCATCAAGAAGCGCGAGTTCCGAGCCCTGAAGCAAGGTAGCAGCACAGTCAAGGAGTACATGCGAAGTTTAGTGTTCTCTCAAGGTATGCCCTGAAGATGTCAAGTGCGATCTTTGCCAAGCGGGGCGCTTCATGGAAGGCCTTAACGGACTCGCAATACTCGCTTGTTGTGTGTGACTGCCCGACCTTTCTGATCACGGTGAACAAAGGCGCTCATGCTTGAGGACAAGCGGCGTGCCTTGGATGACACTCGTAAGCGCAAGATGATCGGCAAGGGTAGCTCCAAGCAACGAAGCCTCGTCCGTGGCAGCCAGCCCGGCCAAGCCAATCTATCGGCAGCCAAGAGCTCCTGCACCTCGCACCAACTATCCACCTCGGTATGCCAACCCGAGCCAGCTTACAACAACCCCAATAACAATCTTTGGCAAGGCGTCGTCCCTAATCAAGTCACTTGCTTGGATGTGGACAGCCAGGCACTACTCCAAGAATTGCCCCAACAAGAAGCCCGGCGCCCGCGCCCCAATCGCAGAACTCGGGACAAGGCCGTGGTATGCCACCGAGGAACCAAGCTCCCATAACTTGCCCAACAATGGCGGGGTCGTGTGAACCATGTCACGGTGGAAGAAGCCGGGAAGACCGGACGTCGTCTTTGGGTGCGTTCTTGTCAATTCAACACCAGAATCTGTTTTGTTTGATTACGAGCCACGCATTCTTTTGTCACCCAAAGTTTTGCATTAAAGAGTGGCATGACCCTACACCCTAAACAACCCTATGGTGGTACAAACCCCGAGCAGAGATGAGAGCCAAGATAGGATGTAAAGGAGTCGGGATTACCATTAACGGGTAGACTTCCTAGCAGACCTTATCATCCTAAAATCACAAGGCTTGGATGTGATCTTGGGAATGAATTGGCTCAGCAAGCACCAAGGCTTGATTGATTGCGCCAACCGGACGGTCACTATGACCAATGACCGAGGAGTCGAAGTCGATTTGCCTCAACCCCTCTCTGCTCAAGCCAACCAGGTCAACTGTTTGGTGAAGTTGGATTGGAACAAGTGCCGATGGTATGCGAGTATCCCGATGTTTTTCTGACGAGCTACCGGGAATGCCTCTGATCGGGACATTGAGTTCGTCATCGAGCTCATACCGGAGCAGGACCCATCTATAAAGCCTTATAGAATGGGATCGGAGGAGTTAGCGAGAATTGAAGAAGCGGTGGAAGAGCAGTTGAGGAAGGATTTATCCGCCCTAGTGCCTCCCCTTGGGGATCGCTTTATTACATTTGTAGCAAAGAAGGGCGGTACCATCCGCTTATGCATTGACTACCGCTCCCTCAATGAGGTTACAATCAAGAACAAGTACCCACTTCCCAAGATTGAAGATTTGTTTGATCAACTCAATGGGGCCAAGGTGTTCTCCAAGATCGACCTCGGATCTGGGTACTACCAATGAAGATCAGACCCCAAGATATTCGAAGGCGGCATTCAGTAACCAGATATGGCTGTATGAATGCACGGTCATGTCCTTTGGATTGACCAATGCCCTGACTTACTTCATGTACCTCATGAATAAGGTCTTCATGGAATATTTGGACAAGTTAAATCGTTGTCTTCATTGATGACATTCTTGTCTTCTCGAAGTCGGAAGAAGAGCACGAGCAACACTTGAGGATGGTCCTAGACAAGCTTCGAGAGCACCAACTGTATGCCAAGTTCAGCAAGTGTGAATTCGGCTGCGTGAAGTTGGATTCTGGGTCATGTTCTAACCGAAGAGGATTGTCGATCGACCCGCTAAGATTGAAGCCGTGGTGAATGGCAATCCCGAGCAATGTGAAGGAAGTCGAAGCTTCCTCGGACTCGCGGGATACTACCGCAAGTTCGTTGAAGGATTCTCAAGCATTGCCCGACCCATGACTCAGCTCTTGAAGAAGGACAAGAAGTTGAATGGGCGCCGAAGCGAAGAAAGCTTCGGGAGCTGAAGAAGAGGCTAACCACCGCTCGATTCGCCACACAGATATACACAAGGAGTTTGTGATATCTTGTGATCGTCAAGAACCGGATGGGAGGTGTTACGATGCAAGAAGGCGAGTCGTGGCCTACCTTTCAAGGCAACTACGACCTCACGAAGAGAACTACGCTACTCATGACCTTGAGCTAGCAGCGATGGTTCATGCCACGAAAACTTGGCGACATTACCTTTTGGGGAAGCGATGTGAGATATACACGGATCACAAAAGTCTGAAGTATATTTTCACTCAGAGGGAATTGAACATGAGGCAGAGAAGATGGCTGGAGTTGATAAAAGATTATGACCTCAGTGTTCAATACCACCCTGGAAAGGCTAATGTGGTAGCAGATCGTTGAGCGGAAGGCTTGCTCCTTGAATGCTATCTTTGAAGCACAAGCTACCCGCCTTGTATGAAGAACTTGAAAGCTTGGGTTGGAACTGGTTGCACCAGATTCTTGGCCAACATCGAAGTTAAGCCTACCTTGATGGATGACATCAAGAAAGCTCGAAGGGCATGAGAGTATTGAAGGCATCAAGAGGAAGATCAAGGCAGGCAAAGCCTCAGGATTCACAGAAGATGAGGAAGGAATTGTGTGGTTTGGGAATCGCATCTGCGTGCCCAACAAGGTTGAGCTCAAGAACCTGATCTTGCAAGAAGCTCATGACAGCCCATATTCCATCCACCGGGAGGCACCAAGATGTATCAAGACACGAAGGAAGATTTTGGTGCACGGGATGAAAAGGAGATTGCCACCTATGTTGCAAAATGTGGCGTATGCCGAGGGTCAAGGCTGAACATCGGCGACTGCTGGATTACTCCAACCACTCAAGGTTCCCAGTGGAAATGGGATAAAGTCGGAATGGATTTCATCTTTGGACTACCTAGGTCAAACAAGGGACATGACTCCATCTGGGTCATAGTTGACCATTTGACCAAGGTGGCCCACTTCATTCTGTCAAGACAACCTACAAGGGAACAGTTAGCCGTCTCTACATCAACCGAGTCGTGAGCCTTCATGGTGTTCCCAAGGAGATTGTGTCGGATCGAGGAACCAGTTCACCTCAAGGTTTTGGAAGAAGTTCCAGGAGGCCATGGGGACCAAGTTGTCTTTCAGCACTGCTTTCCACCCACAGACCGGAGGTCAGACCGAGCGAGTGAATCAAATACTCGAAGATATGCTCCGAGCCTGTGTCTTAGCTTATGGAGCTAAGTGGGAAGATTGCCTCCCTTTCGCCGAGTTCTCTTACAACAACAGTTATCAGGCCAGCCTCCAGATGGCACCATTTGAGGTGTTATCTGGCGGAAGTGTCGTACACCCTCAAGCTGGTCGGAGGCCGGAGAAGGACTTGTCTTTGGGCCTGATATCCTTCGTGAAGCGAAGAGCAAGTCCAGCTTGTCCGAGGCGTCTGAAGTCTGCCAAGTCAAGGCGGAAGAGCTATCAGACTCACGTCGCGAGACATAAACTTCGAGTCGGAGACCATGTCTATCTCGGGTCACCCCTCTCAAAGGAGCCCAGCGCTTTCATGTCAAAGGAAAGCTCGACCGAGATACATTGGCCCCTTCAAGATCATCGGCGGCGAGGAGAAGTGGCTTACCAGTTGGAACTTCCACTGAACTTTCGATGTGCACTGCGTGTTCCACGTGTCACAACTCCGGAAGTGTCTCCAAGTTCCAGACAAGCCCGACCTCTACAAAGACGTCAATCACCAAGCCATTGATCTTCAACCTGATTTGACGTATCGTGAGCGGCCCATCTGCATTCTGGATGAGGCTGAACGACACACTCGAAGCCGCACCATCAAGTACTTCAAAGTCCAATGGAGCAATCATACCGAAGCAGAAGCAACTTGGGGCGAAGACTACCTTAGATCCGAATTTCCGTACCTCTTTCAAGCCTAGTTTAGGAATCTCGGGGACGAGATTCTTGTAAGGGGGGTAGGTCTGTCACACCCTGCATTTTGTAACATTTCATTTTTATCAATGAAGCATGAAAATTTGGACCAACAAAAACTTTTGCATTATTTGGCTTTTGTTTGGAGTTGGTTTTCTCTCTGTGTTTCTTTTCAAGTGCTTCTTGAAGTCAACTACTCTACACTCTATATTCCATCTCCTTACCCCAAGCTCCTGACCAATGATCATGCCATGTGAATATTGCTACATAGAATTTTCTTACAAAAATAATTTGGCCAGAAAGTATTTTTAAAAATTAGTTTTCCAAAACCCTGAATTGAGGTTTGCCTTTGCAAGTACTTGATTAAGGGCAGTAAAAATCTTTCAAAAATATATTTGACTCCTATTAGATATA
Organism: Aegilops speltoides; assembly: GCA_021437245.1. Classification (NCBI taxonomy): domain Eukaryota; kingdom Viridiplantae; phylum Streptophyta; class Magnoliopsida; order Poales; family Poaceae; genus Aegilops; species Aegilops speltoides. Next base: position 113,908,653 of record CM038145.1, read on the forward strand.
GGATGCCCAGGAACCACAAAAGTATAATTTTAAAAGTTACTGTTCTATTTTTTTTAAAGGCTTTTTCTTAAGGCCAGAAATGGTCTTTAATAGGAAATAATTATTTTTCTGTTTCTAAAATATTTGACAAAATTTAGGGAAGCTCATAGGACATATATTGTCCATATATAAGAGTTTCAACACATGGTCATGTTCAAAATATTGGTCAAATCCCTCTAAAACCCTTTCTGGATATTTCAAGCTTTTGAAATATTTACAAAGGAAATATTCTCCAAAATTTCCAGGAAAATTCTATCATGTCACATATGACATATCTGTTGATCTTGCCAAGTCTCATGACTTGGAGAACAAGATAACACCATCAAAACCCCTCAAAACCATTTCTGTCCAATCTAAAGTTTGATCAACTTTACATTGCCAAGTATGTCCAAATGTGCTCAAATTTGGTGGACATGCTTCATTGATCTAATGATGCAACTGGACCAAATGGCACAGGTTGGAGAAGAGGAAATCTTGGTCAAAGTGCCTCAAAACCCTCTCTGACCAAAATCAAGTTTGAACCACTTTGCACTACCAACTTTTTCTCCAAGACCCCAACTTTGGTGAGCCTGATCATGTGACCAAATAAGGCTACCACACCAAGTGGCACATCAAGGAGAAATGATTTAGTCCACTGGATCTACACAAACCCATTTCTGCCCATTTCTAGGGTTTGCAAAAGTTGCATTGGCAACTTTGTCCAAATGAGCCCAAAATGGGTGGAAGGCCCTATATTTATGTGACATTTCACCCCTTGGAGTATCTTGGCCAGTGAGGATCATTAACTTAACCAAAACTCCATCAAACACCTACTGGCAAAATACTAAAAGGCCTCTTTTTGCCACTTTCACTAATCTCCATGAGTTAATCTCTTTGCCACAACCCCTCCTCACTTCCCTCATCACTGGACACATTTCTACAGAAGAAACAATGTGGAGGAAGGGGGAATCAAGTTGTCCTCTCTGGACAACCTTTTCTCTCTCTCTCCCGGCTTCCTCTCTCCCTTCGCACCCAGGGCATCTCGGGCCTTTCCTGGTCTTGTCCCATCTTTGTAGCTTCCAGGGCCTTAAGTGGACACGGCAGAGCACGCAGCGCACACATGCCGGCCAAAGTCTGCTCTGGAGCGCTTCTGATGGCGGCCGAGCCCCGACGCCGCGCCTCCCGACCGTTCGTGCCATCCCATCGCGCATGGCTGATGTGCCTCGGCGTCTGCTACACGCCGCCGTGCCGCCCCTCTGTCTCCCCTCTCTCTCCCCTCCTGCAGCAGCGTCGCCGCCGCCCGGCTCGGCCAATGGCTGGCCTCACCTGCAGCGGACGCCTTGAGCCCTCCCTCGCTCTCTCTCCTTCTCCTGGCGCCCTACTCCATTCCCACGAGCGCCGTGGACAGCTCCTACTCCTCTCCTTCGCCCTCAGGCGGATCCATGGTGCCGTAAGCCACGCCCACGGTGAACCGTGGCCAGCCTATTTAAGGCACTCCCGAGCTCTCCTCTTCCTTCCTGTCGCTCTCCCACACACCTAATCCACCCCTGGATCCACCCCCTTCGCTCCAGAGCCGCCCGAGCTCGAGATCGAGCTCGAGCTCCGCCGCCTCGGGTCGCCGTCGTCTGCAGTGCAGGCCCCCTCCGCCTGTTTCTCCCTCGATTCGGCCTCCCCTCACCTCACTGACACTTTCCCCTCGCTTGCCCCCTCGTTTTGCAGCTGGGAACGGCCGGAGCCACCGGCGCCCGAAGCATCTCCGCCGCGGGACCTCGTCGCCGGCGAAGCAGCACCCCGGCGACCATCTCCACCACCATGGATCGCGACTCCTGCTGAATCAGCGGTAGTCTCCGCTCCACTTCCGTGCCTGTATGTCGCCGCCGGCGAAGCTTCGCGTCGCCTCTGGCGGAGGTAGACGGCGGCGCCCGTGGGGCGGCTGTCGACCTCGCATACGGCGGGTGGGATCCACCGTCGAGTTTAAAACGTCGTGTGTGCATCATGAGACCGCCGTCGGCGGCGTACTCGCCCTTCGCCTTCGACGTGGCAGCCGCGTGGGCTGGGGTTTCCCCACGGGCTGCTGCTGCTTGTGGCCCCTCGGCCCGATGTACAGCGCCATTTCCCTTTTTCTTTTACGTAGTATTTCCAAAAATTCCACAGGCAGAATAATAGTCCAAATGCAGTGATTCCAATTTCTAAATTCCTAGAATATTGCAATCTATTTATTGGTACAACTTTCATTCAGATCAATCACTTTTCCTTTTACGTAAATATTTAAATGTGGGTTTTGGCCTTTAAATGAGCCTTTGAAAATCCATAACTCCTATTTTGCTACTCGGGACCAAAACCAAAAGTTGCCCCTTCCTAGTCTTCCTTCTAGTATTTTACAAAATTAAGTTGACATTTTTGAGCACTTTGACTTTTCTGTTTTTATTATTGCCTTATTTTTCCGTTGTTTTCTTGCAGCGTTAGATCACGTGTTTGTGAGGGAGCTGAGGAGGAAGGAGGAGCGATCTTGGGAAGACTTTGAAGACCAAGCCAACCAAGGCAAGCAGCCCTTTGACCATGACTATGATGCCCTTTTATATGCATGTCATTTTAGTTCTTTATCGATGATGCATTGGAATCATGGCGAGATGGTGAACCACATGGGTGGTTGCCACGATTACATCCTCGTTGATACTTGCATGGTGCATGGCCCTACCTTTTTATGAGGGTTATGCGGTGGGTAGTAGCTAGGATGCAAATGTAGGTGCTACATAAATGGGATGGGTTGTGCATGATGAGAGAGGCAAAGTGATTTCAAAAGTATTTTGAAAACCCCATCGGGTGCCACTTATGCGAGGGAGATGATGAGATGGGTGACCACTTGATGGCGAAGTGGTGTGCCAAGTGAAAAGGGTGTGTGGTTTTCAAAGCGGATTGGTCGGAGTTGCGACCGTTATTCCAACCTTACATGCGCAACCACTCTACCCTTATATGGGAAAGGGCATTGTTGAGTACCTAGACCGATACTAGCTTGGAGCCCGCATTACTAGTGACGGGGAGAGTTGGTGCTCTCTCTTGGGGCGGGTCGTGCGGTAGGGCGACCATGACCATCTTTATGGGGCACCGGACACACCGTTGGTACCCGTGCGGTGGTATGTGATGGAAAAAGGAGCAAGGCTCCATGGAAATAATGTTGAAAATGTCGGACACGGGGTTCTTGCTAATCAGTGGACTCCTTGTTAGTGTCGTCTAGGGAAAGGTAATGATCGGTGCTTACCCGGGTACTTGAGGTACCGCTGGTCGTGGTTTGACACGGAAGTTCCCGGATCTAGTGGGTAAAGTGTGCAACCTCTGCGAGTGTAAAACTATTGAATAGCCGTGTCCACGGTCATGGACAGTTAGGTAACCGCTCTTGGGCTCGTCCACTTGTTTTCAAACCGGTGTGTGTGAGATGATGGTGTTGTTATGGATCAAGTCCGGGACTTGTCTACGCCGAGATGGGTTGGTGCCCACTCCGTTTATGGTAAATGGGTTGGTGCCCATTCTATTTATGTCGACATCTGTGACCAGTTTTCATGGTTACTGGAATTTTCTTGATGCATGCTTTATAGGATGTTGAACATGTCCTGCACTCAAAACTAGCTTTATGCAAATCTATACCTATGTCATGCATTACCGTACCTTGAACCAAATCATGGGTTGCTTGCGAGTACATTCAAAGTACTCATTGGCTTGCCCTTTGGTTATTTAATTGACGGGCATGGAAGAACCGGAGTTGAAGAAGAGTTCTTTGGAGGCGATCATGCGAACTAGGGCGTTTCCGGTCGAGAATGCTGTAGGGTTAAGGCAGATGGCATGGGTTCTACTTATCGATGATGATTTCCGCTGCTGTGTTTCATTTGATGTTCAGCCCTTAAGGCTTTATCGATGTAAGACTTGACCAGGATGGTCACTATTTGTGTAAGACGGTATGTATGGATGTAAGACTCTTGTTATTCAGCTTCTGTGTGTTCAGTGAGCATTGATCTCTGGGATCACTGTACACGTGCATTCGGCGATCACGACTTGCAAGTCGGGGTCCCCACAATAAGCAACCATCCGAACATGACGAGTCAGATAATCAGTCCAGGCCCGGTGAAAACGACAGTCCGGACGATCCCATGCCGGACACGCCGCCGGAGAGCAAAAACCTTCGGAAAAGACTCGTCAACACTGCAAGAAGCCTAAAGAAGGAAAAGTGGAAGCTCAAAACAGCGGAAGACACACTCAGAATGAGATGGAGCAAAGTGCTCAAAACCACGGACAAATACGGCAATAGTCACCAATCAAAGAGCTACCCGAAGCGCAAGCTGCTACCAGAATTCGACGAGGAGGCCATAGAGCCTCCACCGTCAAAAAATAAAGAAAGGCTGCTGGTTGGATAGGCGGCGGATGATAGGCCAAATTCTGAAAGCGGCGCCGCACACAAACCAACTAATGAACCTGGAAAGACAGATGGCCCAGCCAGGTCCATCTACGGGCCAAAGAAGAAGGCCCCAGGAAGTAAGGCAACACGTCAAGTGTCCGAAGATAGTGGCACACCCACATACAGGGGCGCCGCACACCCACTATGTTTCACCGACGAGGTGCTGGACCATGAATTCCCAGCAGGATTTAAACCCATAAACATAGAGGCCTACGATGGAACAACAGACCACAGAGTGCGGATAGAAGATTACATACTACATATACACATGGCGGAGGAGATGATCTCACGCCATAAAATACCTACCCTCAAGCTCAAAGGGCCAGCTGTCATTGGCTTAAAATCCTCGAGAAAACAACGTGGGAAGTTGGGAAGAGCTTGAGGGCGCGTTTAGAACAAATTTTCAAGGGACCTATGTCCGCCCTCCGGATCTGAGATGATTTAAGTCATATAACTCAACAGCCCGGAGAGTCGGTATATAAATTCTGGAACAGGTTCCTCGCCAAAAGAACCAAATAGTCATTGTCGGACGCGAAGCCTTAGCAGCCTTCAAACACAATGTCCGAGACGAATGGCTTGCCGGACACCTCGGCCAAGAAAAGCCGAGGACAATGTCCGCGCTAACAAGCCTCATGACCGCTTACGTGCGGGAGAGGACAGCGAGCTAGCAAGATGCAGCACCAGCGACCCAAGTACATCGAGGATAAGAGATGGAAGCGGAAAATCACGTAGCGAGAAAAGAGCAGCGCCCGAATAAAGAAAAGCCCAAAAACACGGCGGTCAGCGCCGAATTCAAAAGCTTCGCATGCCAAACAGCAAAACACCGCCTCTTAAGAATAACGGCGATGAGCTGTCCAACTTAAACAAGATTTTGGGTCGGATATGTCAAATCCACAGTACCCCCGGAAGGCCTGCAAACCACACCCACAGGGATTGTTGGGTTTTTAAACAGTCCGGCCGACTAAACGCCGAACACAAGGGGCTCGACGCGTCAAGCGAAGACGATAAACCCCACCAGCAAAGCACCGGAAAACAAAAGACTTTCCCATAAGAGGTCAAAGCACTAAACTCACTTCATGTGATAATACGGAAAAATAGTGCGGCACTTCCTAAAAAGAGCCTCGCACGGTCCAACCCAGCAGACCATACAGATTGGATATCAAAACCAATCACTTTCAACCACCTGGACTATTCTAGAAGCATTCGAAACGCAGGACGGACTGCCCTGATATTGAATCCCATAATCGACGGATTACAATTTACTAAAGTCCTAATGGATGGAGGCAGTGAATTAAACCTGCTGTATTCAAATACAATCCGCAAGATGGGGATAGACCCTACCAAAATTCGACAAAGCCGCACTTCCTTCAAAGGAGTGACGCCAGGCCCTTACGCCAAGTGCACAGGCTCCCTATTATTAGAAGTCGTGTTTGGCTCACCGAACAACTTTCGGCACGAAAAACTAATTTTTCACATCGTCCCATTTAAAAGTGGTTATCAAGCACTCTTGGGACGAAAGGCTTTTGTCCGTTTCAACGCCATACCGCATTATGCGTCTCTTACACTCAAGATGCCGGTCGCGTAGCATCATTTTGATCACGGTCACTTAGAGACCCCGGACTCTGATAGACGAGTCCGGCTTTAGCAGGCTAGGGGTTCCCTAGCCGCACACCTCTTCATAGAAGGCTGCGCGCACAAACAACCTCGGGATCATACAAACCCCGCTTTACTTATTTATATTTCTTCTTTTACATACATATTTTTCGCACTAATTGTTTTCAAACTAAGTGTTCCTCTCTTTTTACAGATGAACAACGTGCATAGCAGTAACAGAGACACACAGTAGCAGGCGTGCAGTAGGGACCCGTTGTGAGGATTCTTTTCAGATTAAGACCCTGCGTAAACCTTTTTTACTGTCTCTTGTTGTTATTCTCCCTTGGTTTCTCCTATAGCCAAAGCGGAGACTGATGTTTTGGCATCGGCCGCGTTAGAAGACCATGCCCGTACCTGGACACTAGGGGCTTAGGGCATTGTTCTGCCCATTATTATAAAGACCGAACACCTTAGGGAGTGTTCGGCGTCTCGAGTTAGGCATTATATGCATCAGCTCCGAATCATGTCTTTGGTCAAATGTTGGGTTTGCCCGGCTCCTGTGTTTTGCTGCCTTATGTTCCATATCATCGGCTAACGCGGCACCAGGAGAACTACTGCGATCGTGCCCCAGTTTGGCTGGGCGAGCACCTCAGTAGAGAATGCCGAAAACTGACTGTCATGATATAGCGAGAGACTGGTCAACCACTCGATCGACTACCGGAATGTTTAGAATTCCCGCCTTGACGAAGGACCGTTTCCCGGTCAGGCACACACGCGCCCCGAATTTGGAGAAGTGCGGTGCCCCCAGGGGCTATATCGTAGCCCCACCCTCAAACTCCACTGGCTAAGTGAAAGTGATAAAGCATTATAGTCCGGATTGCCTCGTTCGCTACGCTACCACCTCCTTAACAGGACCGAGACGTCGGATTAACTGTGAAAATGCGCTATTTTTGCGAACACCCCCGCACTTTGTGCGTGGGGGCTGAAGTCGAAGACTGTAATCTTTCAAGTTATACAAAAGTATACGTAAACGGCCGCATAGGAGAAGTTTCACTACTTGGACGCAGAAGTATAAAAAGCAGTTATAGCATAATCATCGTTTTACAAGCTAAAACGTTCATTTGAACGTGACATTTTTGAGCACTGCGACTCTATTACCTGGCGCCACGCATAACTTCCCGAAATAGTGCTCGGCAGGAGTCGGCTTTCATCCGAACCTGGGCGGCAACAGCGGTGGCATCCATCTCGTCCAATGTGCCTTCACACGGCGAGAGCCATCCGCGCCCTCGATGCGAGCCGACCGCTTCATCTCCTTGATATGCGGCACCGCTCAAGGAATTGCTGCGATGGCGAAGTAGCTTCGTCGCCTTGGGCCTCTCTGGCCAGACATGAGCCACGATGTCAGTCATGGCAAGTCCGGACAACCTATTTAGTTCGGCCCATTCGGCCAACCGGTCGGTCAATGAAAGTGAGCGATCCGGACTATGGAATTGAGACCAATATAGCTCTTCCGTCTTGTGATCCTTCTGGCTCCGGAAGTGCTCAACGGCATCAGCCGCGCTTGCCGCTAAATCCATATACGGATCCTCCGGACTCTACAGCCACTCAAATTGAGCATACTTTTGATCCATAAACTGGCGACGCAGCAAAAAAGACTTGCCAGCCACGATATCTCCGGCCTGGTGCAACTCCTCCTTCATGGCCCGCATTGCAGAGCGGGCATCCTTGGCCTTGGCGGTGGCCTTCCTCAGGTCTTCCCGCTCCAATAAGCGCTCCTTTTCAAGAGCCTCATTGCGGTCGGCAGCATCTTTTACTTTCATGGACAATTCGGCCACCTCTGCCCTGCTTAGGCAGTGCGCAGCCCTTTCGGCTTTCAACTCCTCGGCCGCCCTCGAGGCAGCCGCGTCACTCCTTCGGGCTTGCTCCTTCGCTTGAGCAAGTTCGGCCCGAAGGCTCTCCACAGCAGCAGCACCGTCTGTACAACAGCATATAATTTATCAGAGGAGGGCTTTGACCCCCTTAATAAAGCGATTGTGGAGAACTCATTTACCTTGCGAGTCGTCAAGTCGCAGGTTGACAAGTGCGATGTCCGCATCCGCCACGTCAAGTTGCCGCATTAACTCGGCAAACCCACTAGTCCGGCTAGCCCTCGAACTATCTGCCACCTGCATAGGAACGGCGACATTAATTACTTGCGATTTCGATCCTCGGCACGCTGTCGTTTTCGACAACCTACCGAGTCTCAGGGGCTACTATCTATACAGGGCACACTTTTATGTGCAAAACTGTCAAAAAATAGAAGGTGCGTCATTTTCACGTACCTCAAATCCCGCCAGCAAACTCATAGCGGCATTAAGCAATCCGCTCTCGGCGGACGAAATCCTTCCAATCACCATACGCATCAACGCACGGTGATCTTCTGAGATGGACGCCCTCTCAAGCGATTCTTGATTCTCCGGCGGATACCGGTGGCGCCGAACTCTCCGGCCCCTCGGACTCGGGGATACCCTCCGTGGCGATACCTCGGGCTCATCTCGCCTTATCGGCGGCAGCGAGCGGAGGTGTTTCGCTCTCCATCATCTCCAGAAGAAGGTCCCCCGAAGACGAACTCATCTGAGAAGTCTGCAAATCTGAACTGCAAGATAAATATTTCGGTTACCCACAGAAGCACAAATGGAGGTATTTCCTTACTAATTAACTCCCCTTTTTCATACTCACGGCTCGTTAGAGGGCTGATCCTTTGGCGATGATTGTACGTCCGGATTCTCCCCGGACGCCGGACCCCCCCGGTGAAGATCTCTTCCCCCGCTTAGGGGCTTTGGCCTCCGGATCTTCGGAGGCGGTCCTCTTCTCCCCCTGGAGGGAGGGGTTTTTGGTTCCCCCATCTTCAGACGCCCCTTTGGGCGGAATAACAGCTCCTCTATTTTCCCCATCACCCCCTTCCATGGGCACGGCCTCCAACATTCTGACCAGCACGGGCTCAAGTGCGGTCTCTGGGAGGGGGGCCGGACACCTTATCAGCCTTGATCGCGCCACCCACTCCTATGAAGAGTAATGGGTCAGGAGGCAAACTCTAGAGAAGCAGATAAATTGAACGTCCGGACTCTGAGCTATTTACACGAGTGTCCAAGGCGATTGCGGCTTAGGCTGCGTCCTCGGCCAATTCGGACCGCCACCTGCGGTCGAAGAACAACTTGTACATCTCCACGGGTGTCGCACCCATGAAGTGTTAGAGAATCCGAGGTCCCTCCGGGTTAAACTCCCATAGACGGAGAGGACGGCGTTTGCAGGGCAGAAGATGCTTGATTAGCATGACCTGCATCACCACAACCAGATTGATCTCCCTCGCCTGGAGGTCTCGTATCCGGCCCTGCAATGAGGGCACGTCTTCGGACGGCCCCCAATTGAGCCCTTGGTTGACCCATGACATCAGTCGGCATGGAGGTCCCGGGCGGAACGAAGGCGGCGACTTTTGCTTGCTGCCCTTCGGAGCGGTGATATAGAACCACTCCTGCTACCACAGCCCGAGTTCCTCTTGGAAGGAACCCTCGGGCCACGGGGCATCGGTCCTTGAGGGAGTCCTGGACTAGGGGGTGTCCGGACAGCGGACTATCATTATCCGCGGACTCCAAGACTACGAAGATACAAGATTGAAGACTCCGGCTCGTGTCCGGATGGTACTTTCCTTGGCGTGGAAGGCAAGCTTGGCAATACGGATATGTAGATCTCCTACCATTGTAACCGACTCTGTGTAACCCTAGCCTCATCCGGTGTCAATATAAACCGGAGGGCTTTAGTCCGTAGGACAACATACATTACAACAATCATACCATAGGCTAGCTTCTAGGGTTTAGCATCCTTGTACTACCCATATCATCAATATTAATCAAGCAGGACGTAGGGTTTTACCTCCATCGAGAGGGCCCGAACCTGGGTAAAACATTGTGTTCCTCGTCTCCTATTACCATCCACCTAGACGCATAGTTCGGGACCCCCTACCCGAGATCCGCCGGTTTTGACACCGACATTGGTGCTTTCATTGAGAGTTCCTCTGTGTCGTCACCAATAGAGCGGATGCCTCCACCCGTCTTCAAAGACGGTGTTTTTGCCGGAGGGGCCTTGGCCGCTGGCCAAACTATCCGTCTTGGTGGTTTTCTCATGACCGCCTGTCCGGCCGCCGCTTCGGCAATGACTTGTCAAGTCGTCGGAAGCAATCTTCGCGTCAGCCCTAAAGCTGCCGAACAGTTAGATCCAATAGAGCTCTCGTCTGTTAACGAGCTCTTGGATCGCATCACCGCCCTGGGAGTCGCTACGGACTACAACCAGATTGGGCTTAAAACCGATCTGAGAGAGATTAACTCTCCCCAGGCCACCCACCACGTCGCAGTGGTAGAGGAGCAATACGGCAACTCTTTGCCAGTGTTGAAAACAATTCATGTCCGGATTCCCGAACCCTCCATGCCCGATTCCCGCGGAGGGACGGACTTCGATCGAGCATTGAACTTAAAATCATGCATCGCCCCGGACTCGCTGGATTGTGCCCAGCAAACCAAACTTCCGAATTCGGAAACCCCTTGGCCTTTGAGCCTCATGATGGGCAGGGATCCGGATTTTATTCCACCCACCCACCCAGACATATGCGATCTATCTCTAATACGGCAAGATCCTCTCAAACAATTACATCACTCTTGGGCGATTCCTCCTGGTTATGGGCGGGATAAAGGACTGCCGAGAGGAAAACGCAATATCAATCTTTCGCAATAAGCGCACGGACAAGGGAATACTAAGCGCCATTGATCGTTGCAAAATTACGTCTTCACCGATCGGCATCCATAAATGCGAAATCTTGTGCGATGGAGAGTTTCGGAAAACCGAAAATCAATTTTGGGATAATCCGCCCCAAACCCGATCCATGATAAAAGGCGCCTTACACTCAGGCCCAAGATGCAAAAATGAAAAAACAAAAACCCAATAAGGGAAACGGAACTGTACTGGAGGGATGGCTCAATGGACCCTGTAAGCTTCATAGTACAGAGGGAACCATCCCAACACATAGCCTTCGAGTATGTTGGATATTATGGCAGGTGGCCAAAAGTGGCGAAGAGCTTCTAGCTCCGGGAAACCACTCCAACAATACCAGCACGATGTCAACAGTCTTCGAGACTTTCGCATCAAATAATATGCCAAAACGAACAATCCATGAACTCGCCGAAGTCTACCAAGTAGCAACAACAAATCCATGGGCGACACAGCTATTACCTTCAATGCCAGCGACGAGCCTACATTCCGAACAACGAGAGCCCCCGCCAAGACTGGTACTTAGTCCCATAGTGGGCGGCTTTCGTGACAAAAGTCCTCATGGATGGCGGCAGCGGACTAAACCTCATGTATGAGGAAACTCTGCGAAAAATGGAAATCGATTGGAGCCGTATTGAGCGAAGCAGCACAACCTTTAGAGGAATAATCCCTAGCCGGGAAGCGCGCTGCACCGGAAATATCACACTCGATGTGGTGTTCGGCTCTCCGAACAATTACAGATCCAAAGAAGTCACGTTCCAGGTGGCCTCGTTCAGCAGTGGGTATCACGCCATATTAGGACGAGAGGCATTCACAATTTTTCAAGCAATACCTCATTACGTGTGGTGACCCCGACTCGCAAGTCGTGATCGCCGAATGCTGCGTGTCTGATGATCCCGAGATCAATGCTCACTTGAACACACGAAGCTGAATAACAAGAGTCTTACATCCATACATCTTGTATTACACAAGTAGGACCATTATGGTCGAGCCTTGAGTACAACATCGCGATGGAAACTTCGTCGATAACTTGGACCCATGCCATCCGCCTTAACCCTACGGGCATTACTCGACCGAAGCGCCCTAGCTCGCGTGCTCGTCACCGAAGAGTTCTTCATCACATCCTGTTCTTTCATGCTCGGTCGATAAAATAACCGTTGGCAAGCCAATGAGTACTTTGAATGTACTACTTAAGCAACCCATGTTTGGTTCAATGTACGGTAATGCATGACATAGGTAAAGTTTTGCATAAAGCTAGTTTTGAGTGCAAGGACATGTTCAACATCCTATAAAGCATGCATCAAGAGAATTCAAGTAACCATAAGAACTGGTCACAGATATCAACATAAATAGAATGGGCACCAACCCATTTATCATAAGCAGAGAGGGCACCAACCCATCTCGATCGTGTCAAGTCCTCGACTTGATCCAAGACAACACCATCATCCCACACACACCGGGGTTGAAAACAAGTGGACGTAGCCCAAGAGCGGTTACCCAACTATCCATGACCGTGGACACGGCTATTCGAATAGTTTTACACTCTGCAGAGGTTGCACACTTTACCCACTAGATCCGGGGAACTTCCGTGTCAAACCACGACCCGCGGTACCTCAAGTACCCGGGGTAAGCACCCGATCACTACCTTTCCCTAGTCGACACTAACATGGAGTCCACTCGATTGGTAGTAACCCCCGTGCCAAACATTTCTCATCATAAAGTTGTGGAGCCTCGCTCCCATATTCATCACATACCACAAGCACGGGGTACCAACGGTGTGTCCGGTGCCCTGTGAAAACAGTCATGGCCGCCCTACCTGGCACGACCCCGTCCCAAGAGAGAGCACCAACTCTCTCCGTCACTAATGTGCGGGCTCCAAGCTAGTATCGGTCTAGGTACTCAATAATGCCCTTTCCCATATAAGGGTAGAGTGGTCGCGCATGTAAGGTTGGAATAACAGTGCAACTCCGACCAATCCGTTTTTGAAAACCACTCACCGTTTTTGCTTGGCACACCACTTCGTCATCAAGTGGTCACCCATCTCATCATCTCCCTCGGGCATGAGTGGCACCCGACGGGGTTTTCGAAAATACTTTTGAAATCACTTTGCCTCCTTCACCATGCACAAACCCATCCCGTTTGCGTAGCATCTACATTTGCATCCTATCTACTCCCACCGGCATAACCCTCATAAGAAGGTAGGGCCATGCACAATGCAAGTATCAACGAGGAAGTAATCATGGCAACCACCCACGTGGTTCACCATCTCGTCATGATTCGATGCAACAATAATGAAGAGCTATAAATGACATGCATATAAAGGGGTTTCACAGTCATGGTCAAAGGGCTGCTTGCACATTCCTCGAGTCTTCAAGTCTTGGTCCTTCTCCAAGTACTCCATCTACTTCGCCAACTAACGTCGGAAACAACACAATAAGCAACACAACAAGGCAAGAATAAATTTGCTCTAAAAATGTGAAGTTGACTTTTATTGGATACCTCTGGTCATACGAGGAATGACCAAAGTGATTTCATTGGGAGTGGATCAATGGACATCTCCGAACATTTCAATATGATGGAATCAAGGGTTTATGGACTTGCTAGAAGTGTACAGAAATATATTTTGAAAAATGATCAAAGGTACCCATTTGACAAAGCATGATTTTAGAAGCATCCAGAATTGGTTTCCTTTGGATTTGGAGTTCAAATGAATTTCCTATGAATTTGCAAAGCTGATAAATATGAAGAAATGGCTCAATAATTTAAGTGGTACAGAAAGCATCAAACAAAAATGTTCATAAACTAGGTTATGAGCTTAGATTCATCTAGGAATTGGAATCATGGCATTTGGATCAGTATTGAGCTCTCTGTGATTTTCTAAAGCTTATCATAGAAATAGGAAAAATAGGATGTGATAATTATTTGTGGAGATAAAGTATCTGGAAAAATGTGCAAGTTGCACAATGTGATAGATCAGGAATTTATGAACCTATAGAAATTAGAATCATCAAATTTGGACTTGATTTGATTTATTTGTGGAGTTTTCAAGTTATTTGGAAAAGAAAAAGACAAGGAAGGGTTATACCTATCTGCGCTTTTGCCGCTGACAGCATAGCGCCCTAACGCTTTGGGCGGCCCAGCTGCTCGCCACGCTGGCGGCGTGAGGCCACGTCGGTGGCGCCTCCAGAGTCGCCTCCTGTGGTGGAAGCGACATCGCCCATGCCGCCTCACTTAAGCGGCGAGGCGCGACCCACCCGTCCGTGGCCCCCTGCTTCGCCGGCCGACAGGCGGGGCCCAGACGCAGGTTCGTCTGCTACCTCCCGCGCGGGCGCGACGGGGAACAGGGCAAGTGCTCGACGGCGGCTGTCGGCGCTACCGGCCACTGTTTTCGGAGCTCCGGCCACCGGCGTGCTCAGCGAAGAATGGCGCATCCGACGAGGTACTCCACGGAGGCAGGGGTGGTCGGATGCGGGCGGTGCATCACCCGCGGCGGATGGAGGTGACGGCGAGGTTGGGGCATGGCGCTGCGGTGCGTCCCTGGACGAGGAAAGAATCGTGGGAGCTCCGTCTTGCTCCGGGGAGCCTGCTGGTGGGGAGAGGAGAGGGGAAAAAGCTCAGGCTTGGCTGAATTTAGGTGGAGGCCGGCGGCACTGCTCCGGCCATGGAGGTGGACAGAGGGCACGGGAGGAGGATTGGGTTGGTCCAGGGGGTCACTGGGAGTGAGAGGGTGCGAAAGGAGGCCAGAGAGGGCTCCGGGGTGGCCTTAAATAGGAGGGGCGGGGTGCACCACGGAACCGTGCGCCGGCGAGGCCGTAGCCGTCGCTAGAGGCCACGGAGGGCTTGGCCAGTCTGGGGTCTTCTGGGCGTGGTCCACGGCCAGGGAAGGAGAGAAGGGCGGGAAGCATCAGGGTGCAAGCGTGTGAGCATGCCCATTGGGGCTCTCGGCGGCGGCCAGCGTGTGAAAGGGGCAGCAGGAGGAGAGAGAGGAAGGGACAGAGTGGTGGCGTGTTGCGGACGTCGAGGGCGTCGTGGCGCGCTTGGGCAGCCCGAGGTGGACGGGAGTCTGGCGGCAGGCTCGGCCGCCATCATGGCAGCTCAGGAGCAGGCTTTGGCGGCATGAGTGCGCTTTGCGTGCTCTGTCGTGTCCACTTGCGTCTTGGAGCTTCCTTGGATGCTCTAGAGTGGTCGAGGAGCTAGGTGGGCGCTGCATATAGAAAGGAGAGAGAGAGAAGGAGTTGTCATGGTTAAGCAGAGAGGGAAAAGGGATGGGTTCTACCCCAAATAATTGAGCTATAGAAGGAGGAGAGTTCTTGGAGGTAGGAGATGGCAGGAGAGGCTGTGGCAAAAGTTGAGCTCCCCAAGAATAGTGGAAGGGGTCACAATAGTGGTTTTTGCAAAATGCCAGAAGGTGTTTGATAAAGGTTTGGGCAAGAATATGACTTCCATTTGTCATGAGGCTCCACAGGTGAAATTACACATATAGTTAGGGCCTTCCACCAATTTGGAGCTTAATTGAAGAAAGTTGACAATGCAACTTTGGTAAACCCTAGAAATGAACAGAAATGGGTTTCCCAAGATTTAGTCATGAAAATAGGTTCTCCTTGATGCACCACTTGGTGTAGTGTCATCATTTGATCATGTGATCATGCTCACAAAAGTGGGGGTGATGGAGAGAAAGTTGGTAGTGCAAAGTTGTTCAAATATGGTTCTGGACAGAAAGAGTTTTGGGGCACTTTGATCAAGTTAACTTGCTCTCCAACTGGTGCCATTTGGTCTAGATGAATTATTAGACCAATGAAGCATGCTCACCAAGTTTGAGCACATTTGGACATACTTGGCAATGTAAAGTTGCTCAAACTTCAGAATGGACAGAAATGGTTTTGAAGGGTTTTTGTGAAGTTATCTTGTTCTCCAAGTCATGAGACTTGGCAAGATCATCAGATATGTCATATGTGACATGCTAGAATTTTCTTGGAATTTTTGGAGAATATTCCCTTTGTAAATATTTCAAAAGCTTGAAATATCCAGAAAGAGTTTTTGAGGGGTTTGACCAATATTTTGAACATAACCATGTGTTGAAACTCTTATATATGGACTATATATGTCCTATGAGTTTCCCTGAATTTTGTCAAATATTTTTGAAGCAATGAAATAATTTTTACCTATTAAAGACCATTTCTGGCCTTAAGAAAATGCCTTTAAATAAAATAGGAAAATAACTTTTAAAATTATATTTCTGTGGTTTATGGGTATCCTATATCTAATAGGAGCCAAATACATTTTAGAAAGATTTTACTGCCCTTAATTAAGTACTTGCGATTGCAAACCTCAATTCGGGGTTTTGGAAAACTAAATTTAGAAAATACTTTTTGGCCAAATTATTTTGTAAGAAAATTCTATATTGCTCTATACACATGGCATGATCGTTGGAAAAGGTTTTGGATCAAGGAGATGAAGTATAGGAGTTGGAGGATTTATTTGATTTTGAGCACTAGCAAACAGCAGGCAAAAATCAAATCAAGCAAAGACAAAACACTCAAAAGTTTTTGTCAAACCACATTTTTAGCATGATTTAATGACTTAAGTGTTGAGCCATGAAAATCAGGGTGTGACAGACCTACCCCCTTACAAGAATCTTGTCCCGAGATTCCTAGGCTAAGGCGGAAAGGGATCTGAAACTTGTATCCGGGGTAGTCTTCAAGTCTTCATGTTATACCTTCCGTGTAGTGCTCCTTGAGATTGAAGTACTTGATGGTGTGGCGTGTATGACGCTCTCGGTTGAACTAGGTTCTTTGAGGGTCTCTTGCGTTAGGTCAGGTTGGACTAGGGGTCGGTGGCTCGGTGGTGGCGTCCTTATAGAGATCGGGCAAGTTAGGAAGTTGGAAACACTTAGGGGTTGGGATGCATGGAAGCGTTGTGCACCCTGTGTCGCTCGGTGGCAACTCCAGGTGGTAGCCGTCTATTCTTCGTCTTGTAGGGATCTCGGAGGGGTTGTTAAATCTTGGAGTGATCTCGAAGAAGGCCGATGGATCTTGGGCGAGCTTCCTTTGACATGGAAGGCTGGGTTCCTTTGAGAGGGTGACCGGAGATAAACATGGCCTCCAACACGGAAGGTCATGTCTCGACGACGTGAGTCGGTGTAGTTCTTTTGTCTTGACTTGGCAGTCCTCCAACGCTCTCCGACAAGCTGGACTTGCTCTTCGGTTTCACGGGGATATCGGCCCTGAGACAAGTCCTTCTCCGGTTTCTAACCAATTGAGGGGTATGCGGCACTTCCGTCCGTATAACACTTCAAATGGTGCCACCTGAAGGCTTGACTTCAAGGTTAGTTAAGAATCCTGGTGCAACCAGTTCCAACCCGAAGCTTTCAAGTTCTTCATACAAGGCGGGCAGCTTGTCCTTAAGCATAGCATTCAAGGAACAAGCCTTTCTGCTTAATGCATCTGCTACCACATTAGCCTTCCCAGGGTGGTATTGAACACTAAGGTCATAATCTTAGATCGAGTCTAGCCATCTCCTTTGCCTCGTGTTCAATCCCTTTTTGAGTGAAAATGTACTTGGACCTTCGTGATCCGTGTATATCTCACATCCCTTCCGTAAGAGATAATGTCGCCATGTCTTGTGGCATGAACCACTGCTGCTAGCTCAAGGTCATGAGTAGCATAGTTTTCTTCATGAGGCCGTAGTTGCCTTTGGGAGGAGTGGCTTGCGGATATGCACGGTCTTCAACGCGGAAGCTCATCCCTTGACGACGGTGGTTGGTATAGTTCTTCCTCCTTGACATGGCGGTTTCGGATGTTCCCTAACCAGGTGATCAACTCTTCTTCCGTCTTCATGTGGACATTCATGTCCTCAAGTAAGGATAATGATCTACTTGCCCAAGTACTCTATGAAGTATTTGGGGTTCGCAGAGCGGGCTGAGGCATTGGTGAGGGTCACGGTTGAGCATTGGTCAAGGTCTTATTGATCTTGAGCCAAAGCCCAAGGTCAGGATCCGACCATGTTGTGGCTTGGTAGGGCATAAGGGTTTCAAGGATTCTAGTGTGCGAATGAACATTTATCATCCTACCTTTAAGCACGGTTTCTGAGATGCCAATAGTCTATCTAGTCCTTTAAACAATCACATCATATCACTGACAGCATCATTTGCGTAGGTCAACTCCAATCATCACCCATGTGATTCATATCCTCATGGCTCTCAAGAGGAGGTCTAACAAAATCATATATGACCACAATCCCCAAACCCATATGTATGTCTATCCCTAAAAATCCATGGGTAGAACATACAAGCTGCTAAGCTTGATCGTGATAATCCAAGTGCTCAGCCTATTCTTCCAAGGCCTAAGATAAAGCACCTCTATCCTAGAGAAACACGTCGTAAGCCACTCCAAGATCTTATTCCCTTCCTATGAATCAACTCCAACAGCCCATTAACTTCCATCAATCCTTTGCATAATCCTTAATTCTTCAAGTCCAATGCCTATTTGGTATTCCACATGATCTTCTAAAGTCCTTATAATCCCCGAATACTTGAAAGGGCTGCCTTACTATAGTTAGTCCACCAATTGCCATTATTGTATTCTAACAATACTCCAAGGTCAAGCTCACAAAGATGCCTAAGTAAACTCCGACAATTAGCCCAATCTCCTAGTTTATAGTCCACCGAGAAACATGGTATCATGATCGAGATCATCAGTCTAAATCCAATTTACTCCGAACCATGTAGACATACTCAGCATCTATATTCAACTAGGATCACCTATTTAAACCCAAATCTTGTGTCTAATGAGAAATCCCACATGCTCCCCCAAGTCATTTACGTAATATCAACTGTCTCCTATCAATATCCCATGGCTAAGTTAATTCCAAATACTTCCAAGAATTCCAGCTTGTGATCATAATTGTCCTATAAATCCAATTTACCCATGGGTAGTGAGAGCTACGCTACTCTATAATCATGATCCCACCAAGTTCATCCACCAACATGAAAGCCTCATAATCCACCAAATAGTCTCGGACGATCCTTCAAAGTTATTGACATAAACCCACCAAGTCATCTGTCCTCAAATCCTATATCCTCAAACTGGTCTTCCTATGGCATCGTCAGATCTGGTGCTATATTAGGATGATAATGTGCTCGTTCACTATGTCCACTGGTTCCATAATGAACCCAGTGACAAGCAAGGTTACGGAGGCTTAATGATTCTCTTGCAATTCCGTAGGTTAAGCTCGTGGTTAAGGTTTCGAGCTGGGGTATCTCGTGAAGTCTCGAAAGGTCTAGGAATGGGTTTCTAGTCTTGAGGGTTAAACATAATTCTACGGGGTTGCACTTGGTCGAGGAGGCTGTAGTAAAAGTCATCAACGCTTGCTGGTCGCCGAGGTGAAATCCTTGGTGCATATTGTCTTGCTTGTCTTCGGTTGAGGAGAGAGATGAGAGGGGGAAATAGCATAGAGGAGGGGAACGCCTAAAGGGGGTTCTATAGTGCAAGTGCGAACAAACAAGTGCCAAAAAGGGTCAAACACAAACAACAAAATAAGGCAGGTGATATAGTCGCGTACTTGTTGCCTAGGGCAAAAGGGCGACTGATATCAAAACACAAACAAATAAAAGCAAGCAACACACAATCATGGTTCTATTCGAACCATCATACGGACTTGACTGCGCATAGGGGGTACACGACTCATCCTACCCTAGGGGTTCTCGGACTCCATAGTCGTGCCTTGTGCCTCGTGCAGTCTCCCGGGTTTCCCTCAGGTGTTGCTACGCTTCTTGTAGTTGTTCGACGAAAACGATCCCGGTTGAGCTTGAAGAGTCTTCAACAGCTTCTCGCCTGTTGAAGTGATGGGGTGAAGGTGGCTTCTCATAGCAGGCATTGACTCGGTCTTCTGTTGTCTTCTAAGCCATCGATGGTACCAGGTAGGTAATCCTTTATGCAATGACATGATCAAAGCGTAACAGAGGTCCATCATGTCGGTTACGTTGATGATAACATCGACACCAAGAGCGGGGAATGAGGAGAACCGTTTTCCTGCTCACTATGGTGAGGCGGACCAAATGGCTAGGTTCTCATCCATCGGTGGTTGCCGATACAACAACGGTAGTGACATGGTTACTCTATTAGCGATCATGATCTTGCATATCCTATGCCCTGATCATCGCGGCTAAGGTTGCATCATCTTGGGGGCAGTGTCAAGGGTGTCACCATCTCCTGGGTCTTCAGGTCCTTATTCCTCGAGGATGTATCTTCTGTTGGTATCGTCTTGTTGTGATGTCGCCTATCTTGTGTTCAGGAGATGTGGGTGAATGTCTGGCAAGGCATCATCCTTCCATATTATCCACGAGGATTACAAGGAATCCTGTGGTCAGGGGCATAAGGGTTCTAGCGACCAGAGGTTTTGAAGGGGAAGAGACCAGTAAGGAGAGTATACCTTAGTTTTCGAAGAACTGAGAAGGGAAGAGAAGTACAGATAATTTTGAAAAAATAGTAGTAGTTTTGAAAATAGTTTTATCCTAACTAACGACCATGCTAACTAAGGCTTCCTACAGTCAGGATGGCTCTGATACCAGCTCTGTGGTGACCCCGACTCGCAGGTCGTGATCGCCGAATGCACGCGTGTCAAATGATCCCGAGATCAATGCTCACTTGAACACACGAAGCTGAATAACAAGAGTCTTACATCCATACATCTTGTATTACACAAGTAGGACCATTATGGTCGAGCCTTGAGTACAACATCGCAGCGGAAACTTCGTCGATAACTTGGACCCATGCCATCCGCCTTAACCCTACGGGCATTACGACCGAAGCGCCCTAGCTCGCGTGCAAATCACCGAAGAGTTCTTCATCACATCCTGTTCTTTCATGCCTGGTCAATAAAATAACCGTGGCAAGCCAATGAGTACTTTGAATGTACTACGCAAGCAACCCATGTTTGGTTCAATGTACAGTAATGCATGACATAGGTAAAGTTTTGCATAAAGCTAGTTTTGAGTGCAAGGACATGTTCAACATCCTATAAAGCATGCATCAAGAGAATTCAAGTAACCATAAGAACTGGTCACAGATATCAACATAAATAGAATGGGCACCAACCCATTTATCATAAACAGAGAGGGCACCAACCCATCTCGATCGTGTCAAGTCCTCTGACTTGATCCAAGACAACACCATCATCCCACACACACCGGGTTTGAAAACAAGTGGACGTAGCCCAAGAGCGGTTACCCAACTGTCCATGACCGTGGACACGGCTATTCGAATAGTTTTACACTCTGCAGAGGTTGCACACTTTACCCACTAGATCCGGGGAACTTCCGTGTCAAACCACGACCCGCGGTACCTCAAGTACCCGGGGTAAGCACCCGATCACTACCTTTCCCTAGTCGACACTAACATGGAGTCCACTCGATTGGTAGTAACCCCCGTGCCAAACATTTCTCATCATAAAGTTGTGGAGCCTCGCTCCCATATTCATCACATACCACAAGCACGGGTACCAACGGTGTGTCCGGTGCCTGTGAAAACAGTCATGGCCGCCCTACAGCACGACCCGTCCCAAGAGAGAGCACCAACTCTCTCCGTCACTAGTAATGCGGGCTCCAAGCTAGTATCGGTCTAGGTACTCAATAATGCCCTTTCCCATATAAGGGTAGAGTGGTCGCGCATGTAAGGTTGGAATAACGGTCGCAACTCCGACCAATCCGTTTTGAAAACCACTCACCGCTTTTTGCTTGGCACACCACTTCGTCATCAAGTGGTCACCCATCTCATCATCTCCCTCGGGCATGAGTGGCACCCGACGGGTTTTCAAAATACTTTTGAAATCACTTTGCCTCCTTCACCATGCACAAACCCATCCCGCTTATGTAGCATCTACATTTGCATCCTATCTACTCCCACCGGCATAACCCTCATAAGAAGGTAGGGCCATGCACAATGCAAGTATCAACGAGGAAGTAATCATGGCAACCACCCACGTGGTTCACCATCTCGTCATGATTCCGATGCAACAATAATGAAGAGCTATAAATGACATGCATATAAAGGGGTTTCACAGTCATGGTCAAAGGGCTGCTTGCACTGTTCCTCGAGTCTTCAAGTCTTCCGTCCTTCTCCAAGTACTCCATCTACTTCGCCAACTAACGTCGGAAACAACACAATAAGCAACACAACAAGGCAAGAATAAATTTGCTCTAAAAATGTGAAGTTGACTTTTATTGGATACCTCTGGTCATACGAGGAATGACCAAAGTGATTTCATTGGGAGTGGATCAATGGACATCTCCGAACATTTCAATATGATGGAATCAAGGGTTTATGGACTTGCTAGAAGTGTACAGAAATATATTTTGAAAAATGATCAAAGGTACCCATTTGACAAAGCATGATTTTAGAAGCATCCAGAATTGGTTTCTTTGGATTTGGAGTTCAAATGAATTTCCTATGAATTTGCAAAGCTGATAAATATGAAGAAATGGCTCAATAATTTAAGTGGTACAGAAAGCATCAAACAAAATGTTCATAAACTAGGTTATGAGCTTAGATTCATCTAGGAATTGGAATCATGGCATTTGGATCGATATTGAGCTCTCTGTGATTTTCTAAAGCTTATCATAGAAATAGGAAAAATAGGATGTGATAATTATTTGTGGAGATAAAGTATCGGAAAATGTGCAAGTTGCACAATGTGATAGATCAGGAATTTATGAACCTATAGAAATTAGAATCATCAAATTTGGACTTGATTTGATTTATTTGTGGAGTTTTGAAGTTGTTGGAAAAGAAAAAGACAAGGGAAGGGTTATACCTATATCGCAAGACCTTGCAAGCAGCATAGCGCCACAACGCTTTGGGCCGCCCAGCTGCTCGCCACGCGGGCGACAGGCCACGCCGGTGGCGCCCACAGAGTACGCCTCCTGTGGTGGAAACGCATGCGCCCATGCCGCCCACTTAAGCGGCGAGGCGCGACCCACCCGTCGCTGGCCCTCGCCTCTTGGGCGGCCGACAAAGGGCCCAGACGCAGGTTCGTCATACCTCCCAGCGGGCGCGACAGGGAACAGGCAAGTGCTCGACGGCGGCTGTCGGCGCTACCGCCATGTTTTGAGCTCCGCCACCGGCGTGTTTCAGCGAAGAATGGCGATCCGACGAGGTACTCCACGGAGGCGGGGTGGTCGGATCTGGCGGTGCATCACCCGCGGCGGATGGAGGTGACGGCGAGGTTGGGGCATGGCGCTGCGGTGCCCCTCGACGAGGAAAGAATCGTGGGAGCTCCGCCTTGCTCCGGGAGCCTCGCTGGTGGGGAGAGGAGAGGAAAAAGCTCGGGCTTGGCTGAATTTAGGTGGAGGCGGCGGCACTGCCGGCCATGGAGGTGGACAGAGGGCACGGAGGAGGATTGGGTTGGTCAGGGGTCACCGGGAGTGAGAGGGTGCGAAGGAGGCCAAGAGGGCTCCGGGGTGGCCTTAAATAGGAGGGGCGGGTGCACCACGGAACCATCGCCGGCCGAGGCCGTGAGCCGTCGCTAGAGGCCACGGAGGGCTTGGCCAGTCTGGGGTCTTCTGGGCGTGGTCTACGGCCAGGGAAGGGAGAGAAGGAGCGGGAAGCATCAGGAAGGCGTGTGAGCATGCCCATTGGGGCTCTCAGGTGGCCAAGGCGTGTGAAAGGGGCAGCAGGAGGGAGAGAGAGGAAGGGGACAGAGTGGTGGCGTGTTGCGGACGCCGAGGGCGTCGACCGGCGCTTGGGCAGCCCGAGGTGGACGGGAGGCTGGCGGCAGGGCTCGGCCGCCCATGAGCGCGCTCAGAGCAGCAGGCTTTGGCGGCATGAGTGCGCTTATGTGCTCTGTCGTGTCCACTTGCGCCTTGGAGCTTCCTTGGATGCTCTAGAGTGGTCGAGGAGCTAGGTGGGTATTGCATATAGAAAGGAGAGAGAGAAGGAGTTGTCATGGTTAAACAGAGAGGGAAAAGGGATGGGTTCTACCCCAAATAATTGAGCTATAGAAGGAGGAGAGTTCTTGGAGGTAGGAGATGGCCAGGAGAGGTGTGGCAAAAGTTGAGCTCCCCAAGAATAGTGGAAGGGGTCACAATAGTGGTTTTGCAAAATGCCGAAGGTGTTTGATAAAGGTTTGGGCAAGAATATGACTTCCATTTGTCATGAGGCTCCACAGGTGAAATTACACATATAGTTAGGGCCTTCCACCAATTTGGAGCTTAATTGAAGAAAGTTGACAATGCAACTTTGGTAAACCCTAGAAATGAACAGAAATGGGTTTCCCAAGATTTAGTCATGAAAATAGGTTCTCCTTGATGCACCACTTGGTGTAGTGTCATCATTTGATCATGTGATCATGCTCACAAAAGTGGGGGTGATGGAGAGAAAGTTGGTAGTGCAAAGTTGTTCAAATATGGTTCTGGACAGAAAGAGTTTTGGGGCACTTTGATCAAGTTAACTTGCTCTCCAACTGGTGCCATTTGGTCTAGATGAATTATTAGACCAATGAAGCATGCTCACCAAGTTTGAGCACATTTGGACATACTTGGCAATGTAAAGTTGCTCAAACTTCAGAATGGACAGAAATGGTTTTGAAGGGTTTTTGTGAAGTTATCTTGTTCTCCAAGTCATGAGACTTGGCAAGATCATCAGATATGTCATATGTGACATGCTAGAATTTTCTTGGAATTTTTGGAGAATATTCCCTTTGTAAATATTTCAAAAGCTTGAAATATCCAGAAAGAGTTTTTGAGGGGTTTGACCAATATTTTGAACATAACCATGTGTTGAAACTCTTATATATGGACTATATATGTCCTATGAGTTTCCTGAATTTTGTCAAATATTTTTGAAGCAATGAAATAATTTTTACCTATTAAAGACCATTTCTGGCCTTAAGAAAATGCCTTTAAATAAAATAGGAAAATAACTTTTAAAATTATATTTCTGTGGTTTATGGGTATCCTATATCTAATAGGAGCCAAATACATTTTAGAAAGATTTTTACTGCCCTTAATTAAGTACTTGCAAGTGCAAACCTCAATTCAGGGTTTTTGAAAACTAAATTTAGAAAATACTTTTTGGCCAAATTATTTTTGTAAGAAAATTCTATATTGCTCTATACACATGGCATGATCGTTGGAAAAAGGTTTTGGATCAAGGAGATGAAGTATAGGAGTTGGAGGATTTATTTGATTTTCAGAGCACTAGCAAACAGCAGGCAAAAATCAAATCAAGCAAAGACAAAACACTCAAAAGTTTTTGTCAAACCACATTTTTAGCATGATTTAATGACTTAAGTGTTGAGCCATGAAAATCAGGGTGTGACATTACGGGTACATGAAGCTCAAAATGCCTGGGCCCAGTGGAATAATCACTCTCGCTAGTGATCCGGACATAGCACTCCGCGCCGAAAACAAGACAGCCGCACTAGCCCTCGAGGCACTATCCGAAGCCTTAGCGACAGAGGAACTCACCGCGCTGCGCTCTACGGTGAACAGGGACGATGTGATACTCGATAAAAGATCCAAGTCCACCTCCTTCAAACCAGCAGACGAGATAATAAAATTCCAGGTCCATCCAACGGACCCAACAAAGACGGCCTCCATTGGGGCACAATTGAACCCCGAAGTAGACGCCGCACTGCGCGAATTCCTTCGGGAAAATTGGGATATCTTCGCCTGGCATCCTTCGGACATGCCCGGAATCCCTCGCAGGTTGGCGGAACACAGCCTAAACATCCTAAGAGGATTCAAGCCAGTCAAACAGTCTCTTCGACGATTTTCTGAGCCCAAGAGACAGGCAATGGGAGAAGAGCTAGCCAAACTATTGGAAGCCGGATTCATTAGAGATATCAAACATCCGGACTAGCTAGCAAATTTGGGGATGGTACCAAAGAAGGATAAATCCTGGCGCCTCTGTGTCGATTTAAAGACCTCAATAAAGCTTGCCCAAAGGATCCCTTCCCTCTCCCCCGCATCGATCAAATTATCGATGCTACAGCAGGGCACGATTCGTTCTGCTTCCTGGACGCATATTCTGGTTATCATCACATCAAGATGGCGGAAGCAGACCAAGCCGCAACGGCATTTATCACTCCATATGGACCATTCTGCTTCAACACGATGCCCTTCGGACTAAAAAACACCGGCGCAACATATCAATGCATGATTCAAACATGTCTAGCCACCCAGATCGGCAAAACAGTCGAGAGATACGTGAGACGACGAGTCACAAAACAAAACACGCCGAAACTTTAGTAGACGATTTGAGGCTCACATTCGACAACCTCGAGCATATGACATCAAGCTGAATCCGGAAAAATGCGTTTTGCATACCACCGGAAAGTCTTGGGCTTCATCGATCCGTAGAGGAATTGAAGAAAATCCGCTAAAATCCGAGCTCACACAGCTTGGATATTCCAAAAGACCTCAAACAAATACAAAAATTAACAGGATGCTTGGCAGCCCTAAGCCGATTTATCTCCCGTTTAGGAGAAAAGGCGCTGCCCCTCTATCGCCTCCTCAGGCGCACCGAACACTTCGAGTGGACGGATGCTGCCACTGCCGGACTCGAGGAAATAAAGGCCATATGGGCAACAAATCCGGTCCTGGCTGCGCCCACTTTGGGCGAACCAATGTTGTTATACATCGCAGCAACGCATCAAGTTGTAAGCGCGGTCCTCGTCGTCGAACGAGTGACAGAAGGGCATAAATTCCCTCTTCAAAAACCAGTGTACTATGTATCCACTGTGTTAACCCCCCTGCAAATCCCGTTACCCGCACTATCAGAAGATAGCATATGCGGTGTTCATGGCGTCCCGGAAACTCCGACACTACTTCCAAGAGTGTTCGATAACAGTGGCCTTTGAAGTACCACTCAATGACATTATAAATAACCGCGACGCAACGGGCAGGATTGCAAAATGGGCCATTGAGCTCTTACCATTCAACATAACTTATAAACCTCGACGAGCTATAAAGTCACAAGTTTTGGCTGACTTCATCGCCGAATGGACGGAAGCCGAACTCCCTAAAGAGTACGGCGCATACTCCAATTGGATTATGCTTTTTGATGGCTCCAAAATGTTGGCTGGACTGGGGGCTGGCGTCGTACTGACGTCCCCAACCGGAGATACAGTCTAGTATGTACTCCAAATAATGTACACGGACTCCAACAATGCAGCCAAATACGAGGCCCTGTTACATGGTCTCCGGATGGCAGTCTCCATGGGCATTCAACGCCTAGAAGTGCGCGGGGATTCAAACCTTGCAATATCCCAAATAAATGGAGACTTTGACGCCAAGGATCCGAAAATGGTAGCATATCGCAACGCTGTCCTAAAAATGTCAGCTCGGTTTGAAGGTCTGGAATTCCATCACATAGCTCGAGATAATAACCAGGCGGCCGACGTACTGACACGCATCGATGCGAAGCGTGAGGCCGTCCCTCCTAATATCCTCCTGGAACGGCTCTTCAAGCCATCCGTACTATGGGAAGAGGATCCCGGTAGTGACAAACCGAAGAAAACCGCACCAACCGGTGATTCAGCAGATGACATAACACCCTCCGCCCACATCATAATGGCAGTAATCGCCACGTGGACAGAACCTTTCCTAGCCTACTTACTTAGGCAGGAACTTCCCGAAGACCAAAATGAGGCCCGCTGCATAGTCCGGCGATCGAAGGCCTACAAGGTCCATGAGGGAGAACTTTATAAGAAAAGTACCACCGGAGTCCTTCAAAGGTGTATCTCCGAAGAAGAAGGGAAAAACCTCCTAGCCGAAATTCATGCCGGACTAGGCGGACACCACGCAGCAGCCCGGGCCCTTGTAGGAAAGGCATTCCGTACAAGATTTTATTGGCCGACGGCTCGGGCAGACGCACAGGACTTGGTCCAGCGATGCGTTGGTTGTCGACTCTTTGCTAATCGAGCCATATGCCACCCACCGCCTCAAAACCATACCCATTACCCGGCCGTCATGTCAGGGGGCTTGACATGGTTGGACCCTTAAAGGGGGAACCCACAAGCAAAGGTACCTATTGGTCATGGTGGATAAATTCACCAAATGGATAGAGGCCAAACCGGTCAAAACGGCAGAGTTCGGACCAGTGATAGACTTTATATCAGGGGTGGTACACCGTTACGGAGTCCCCCACAGCATCATCACCGACAATGGCACGAACTTCACGGCCGACGAGGTTAAGTCATGGTGCAAAAATATGGGCATCAAGCTCGACTATGCTTCAGTTTATCACCCTCAAACCAACGGTCAAGTGGAAAGAGAAAATGGTCTAATCATGAGCGGCATTAAACCCAGATTAGTAAGGTCACTTACTAAATCCGACACACAATGGGTCGAGGAGCTCGACCAGACTTGGGGCTGCGGACAACGCCTAACCGTACTACCAGATTCACACCATTTTTTATGGTATACGGCGCAGAGGCAGTCTTGCCCTGTGACATTATTCATGACTCACCTCGAGTACGCATGTACGAGGAAAGAGAGGCCGAGCTTGATCGGCAGGACAGCTTGGACACATTGGAGGAGGAACGTGATGTCGCGAAGGCTCACTCCGCATTTTATCAGCAGCAGGCCCGACGATATCAAAGCAGAGAAGTACGGGCCAAGACTTACAACGTTGGTGAACTAGTTCTACGCCTGTCGGACAAGAAAAAGGACAAGCTCAAGCCTAAATGGGAGGGCCCCTTCATTATCGATCAAGTACTGACCGGCGGAGCATACCCTCTACAAAATGCGTCGGATAACCGACTCGAGTCGAACCCATGGAACGCAGCCCGCCTCCGACGATTCTATGCCTAGCGCTGGACTAAGAGTTCGTCCCCTTCCCCTGTCCAAACTTTTACATTTTGGCTGTCTTTTGTTTCTCTTTTTATCCTTTTTATTCGAAAGCCCTTACAGGCCTATTTCTGCATTCTTTGCAAACACATGATGTGCCATCCGCACTCATTATTCCTGGGGGCTTCTTTTACAGAAGCTCAATTATACGGGTTTCATACCCAACACATGTGTCAAGCTTCCACATGTACCTTTTACTCGCCATTATATGCATCGATATACTTAAGTTTTGGCCAAGCTGAGTTGCCTGGCTCCTGTGCTTACCCCTACGTTCCCGATTGTTCGGCTAGGAGGTAAAGGGAGCACCTCTGCGATTGTTACTGCCGGGTCAGCCGGATGTGTAACTCAGACTGGGTGAAGCCGAAAGCTAGCGTTCTTAAGGGAATATTCGGTCGGTGATTTAAAAGATGACTTTTTAACTATTTTATCTATCTGCTCCCAGATGTTTTACTGCTTTCTTTGCAGTCCGGACATGCACTTTAGGGCATGCCCCCCAGCGAAAGGAACCCTTAACGGAACTATTCTCCCTGGAAGATGTTTCTTACTAACCATCTAATATAACATAACTAGTTGGGCAATTGTCTGATAAAGCACTAATGACCCCTACGCCTGGTCTCCATGCATACCATGGTTGTGTCTCAACCAAAGAGGTATTCGGACACACTCCGGACTCTAGGGTCCCAAGGTTGAAGCGAAAAGGTCGGCAAAGACAAACGATCTACAATCCGGCTAGAAGGCATTTCACATGTCACTTTAAAGGATAATATACATTGTCAAATTTACTGATTGTATTCCTCCTCAATCCCATCTAACAGGCTGTCTAGTTTACAGTCCCGTTGGGAAAATTTAGCAGCCAACTCTACTTGGCTGTACACTAAACTCACAGGGATCTCCTTCCCATCGGGCCCCACCGGTCCAACTTTGGCCATGTGGTTGGGATCCGCCTTCTTGTACCGCGTCTTCACCATGGCCCAAGCCTCCCTGGCACCTTGACGGCAAGCCGAAATCTTCCACAAACTGAAGCGCTGCCGCACTCCATGAAGCTTCTCCGCAAGCTCCCCGAGGCTCTCGGGTAGGGTGAGGGCTGGCCATAAAGCCCGAACGACGCCGCCATTACTCGCCGAACTCGCTCGAGTAGCTGCAACAGTTTGGGAAGTTGATCACCCGTTGATATGGGCATCTCCTCTATAGGACGACCCGTGAGTATACCTACAAGACATATCATGTCAAAATGCATCCTCGCCGAACTCTTCTTTTCAAAAGAGTCCGCTCAAGCACTTACTATAAATGCCGCGACGAAGCCGCTGATTCTCCTTAACGGAGCGGACAGCTCGGCTCGAACGCCTTTCAGCTCTTCTCCGAGCTTGGCGTTGGCATCCCGGAGCTTGTTCTTTCTTGCTGAACCCTCGTTCAAGACACTCTCGCCTGCCTTTAGTCGGGCGCAGCAATACTTGCTGTCCGGATCTTGTCGGCGGTACCTACAATGTCATTATTAGACTTGCCGCACGCCGCACAGCGCTTATGTTTATTAATAAAAATGTGTTACCAGGAGGGGTCTTTGCATCTCCTCCTGCGGCAGCAAGTGTGGCCTCCAGTTGGGCCTTGCAATCTTGCAGCTCCCGAGTCAGCTGGGAGTTCTTCTCGGCAAGAGCCTGCGTTTCCAAATGATCCTTAATTCAGTTAGCATAACTACTTTAAGTCTCAGGGGCTACTGGTATATATAACCATTGAAATTCCCTTACCCGTGTGCCTTTCACATATTGCTCCGTGGCTCTCGTAAAACCATTTTGAGCGGCACGGAGATGCGCGTCCCCTGCGTTAAAGGCATCCAATGCCTCAGGGGAAAAGCACGCTTCACGAAATACTGTCCGGCGGCACCTATGGTTCATGGCGCTCTCCACCTCAGACTTGGTGGCGGACAGTCTATCAGTATCCTCCGTTGGAGAAGGATCCGGCTTGCGTCTTGCGCTTGCCTCCCCTCCGTGCCGGGCTGGAGCTTGGCGGTGTTGGTCGGATCGGCAATTCCTGCGCCGCAGATCCGCGAGCGCTTTTTCTCCTAAAGGTCATGAGCACTCAGCGCTTCTCGGAACGTTGCTCAAAATTCGAATACAAGCTATACCTTTGCGGCGACGTTTCCGTCGATCTGCGCTCCTTTTCCGCCTGCTGGTTCGGACTGGCCTCTGTTGGTCAGCCGCCGCGGGCTCGGCTTCCTGCCGTAAAGGCGCTTCCTACAAAATGCCATCGTTCGCGAAGGTCAGAAATGGGCAGGGAAGAGATAACGGTGTCCGGACTTCGGTTCCGGTCACGAAGCCGGACTTAGTCGGGGTAGTCCGCCGAATGGCAACCAGAGCATTGTCTATGCTGAGCTGGTGATACACCCGCCGATCAGCTCCACCTCAATGTCCGGGTCCTCTTCGAGGTCGGACCTGTGGATCCTTCTCGATCCTCGGGTTGTGGAGCAGGACTCACCATGTCCTCCACAGTCCGGCGTAGATCCTGCGCCGAAGACATAATGTAAGAAGCTTAAACTTCAAAGCATGGGTAGAGCCCTTCAAGGTGTTCACTTACCCATCCTCTAGGGTTGATCATGGAAAACCCATTCAAAGGGCTCGCTCAAGGAAGTCCTCCTTCTCCCCTTGTACAAGCGAGACAGATCTTTACCAGATCCTCGGCTGAATCCGCCCTTTGCGTCGTGCCGGTGGCATCGCCTTCCCGCTGAAATCCCACATGGGGTGGCCTCAGATTGTAGTGGCTGTACCCCACGCTTGATGCATGTCGCCATGACTCGATCATGGTCAAGCCGAATGAGCCATTAATCTTATTCGCCCATCAAATAATGGACGCCTTGTCTTCCTCCAATCGGGGCTCATGGGCGCCACCTGAGGCGTTCTTCAAGGGAGCAGCACTAAACTCCGGGAGGCCGATCCGGACTGGGTCTGGCAGCGGAGCGTCTCCAATATAAAACCACTCCGAGGGCCAGTCTTTGGACACCTTCTTGGGAGTACCGGATAGGTATCCGGTCCCGGCGATGCGCCATATTTCAGCGCCGCCCACTTGATATATGGACCCCTCGTGAGAACGGGGTACGAGGCAAAATAGCCTCTTCCACAATGCAAAATGGGGCTCGATGCCCAGGAATAGCTCACAAAGAGCTACGTAGCCGATGATATGCGTGATGAGGCGGGCGTGAGGTGGTGGAGCTGGAGTCCATAGAACTTCAGAGCCCGTGGAGGAACGGATGTATTGGAAATCCGAGCCCCTTATCGATAGGGGACAAAGCATACTCGCTCCCCCTTATTGGGGCTTGGAGTGTCCTCCGCCTGCCTCCCACCTTGATAAGTAACCAGTCCGCCCGGATCGGGACCATGAAGGCCGGAGGGCGAAATCCTCCGCTTGGAGCTTCACTAGCTCACAGCGAAATAGAGCTCCTCCTCCACCCCCCGGTGGGCTGGGAGCGCGTGAGGAAGAGCCGCCGACGATCCATGATGGAATGGATTTCTAGGTCAAAGGCGCCTGATGCGAGATTCAGGGAGGAAGACGGTGCGGTTTGGATCTGGATTCTTGCCTCTTCTATAGGCGGACGACTCACACAATTAGGGGGTGAAATGCAAAAGACACCCTGGCTTTTTGCATTCGTGCGACGCGTGGAAGAGGGTCATTATTTGGTGTAGAAGCCGAGGAACACAGTATTCAAGATGAAGCTGGACACTATTCGGCAGGTATATGGAATTTGAAGGGAGAACCCGCCTTGCAATGCCGAAGACTATAAACGCACTGGACTTATCGTCATTGAAGCCTGGTTCGGGGGCTACTAAGGGAGTCCTGGACTAGGGGGTGTCCGGACAGCCGGACTATCATTATCCACCGGACTCCAAGACTATGAAGATACAAGATTGAAGACTCCGGCTCTTGTCCGGATGGTACTTTCCTTGGCGTGGAAGGCAAGCTTGGCAATACGGATATGTAGATCTCCTACCATTGTAACCGACTCTGTGTAACCCTAGCCTCCTCCAGTGTCTATATAAACCGGAGGGCTTTAGTCCGTAGGACAACATACATTAATACAATCATACCATAGGCTAGCTTCTAGGGTTTAGCCTCCTTGATCTCGTGGTAGATCCACTCCTGTACTACCCATATCATCAATATTAATCAAGCAGGACGTAGGGTTTTACCTCCATCGAGAGGGCCTGAACCTGGGTAAAACAGTTTGTCCCTCGTCTCCTGTTACCATCCGCCTAGACGCACAGTTCGGGACCCCCTACCCGAGATCCACCGGTTTTGACACCGACAGTCATTTTGCTTATGGCCGCCCCGCCGCACTCCGCTTGACGCCTCCGATCATCTTCGGCTCCACATTGAAGGTCTTCAGCCACAGGCCGAAGTGGGGAGTGACGCGGAGGAAGGCTTCTGTCGGTGTACTAAAGTAGGGGTACCTTAGTACCCCGAACTTGTGCACGGGCGGTTGCAGCACCCCGTGGCAAGGCTCGCCGGGCGTCCGCCAAGACCCTCCGTCATTTCCATTTACTGCCATTCAAGAACAAAGTGTCAACCAAGTAGACAAAGCCCCGGCAAGATGAGCTTGCCGGGAAGTACAAGGCCCCGGCAAGAAGAGCTTGCCGGGAAGGACAAGGCCCCGGCAAGAGGAGCTTGCCGGGAAGGCCAACCAAGGCGCTTCCAGAAAACTTGCCGCGACGCCCCGCGCGTCCCGGCAAGGCCCGGCGACCGGCAAGCTTGCCGGCACGACAAGAGAAGGGTCATGCAAGCGAGGCGCTTGTTGCTGCAAGGCTGCCACTCTTCACCCGAGCTCCAGCAAGATCCAACAACGTGTCACCCTGGGGCCACCCCAGAGCACGTGGCGAGGCGCCAGGCAGCCATGCGTGTGAGGTGGCAAGTTTGGCGACAAGGAGGCCATCTTGGCGAAGCGGTGGCGCCTCTAACGGTCGCTTCTTGCAATTGGCATGACCGAACGGGCATTAAATGCCCTTGTCCCCGCCGTCGAGTTAGGTAGGGGACACTTTTGGACACTATTGTACCAACTCATGCTTACTCTTTTACCCCTCTTTCTGCGTTGCCACTGCCGGTAACCCCTTAGACTATAAAAGGGAGGCCCATGCGACGAGAAGGGGTTCGGTCCATTCGCACATCCAACACCACTACACGCCACGCCTCGAGCAAGAACAAATACAAACACAAAGCAGCAAGAGGAGTTTTATCTCTCGGAGAGCTCCGGCTGGGTAAAAAAGCTCTGCGTGCCGCCGCCGATCGATCTCAAGGCGCCCACCTCTCCCTTGCCGGACTAGAAGGGCCCCTGCCCCATAGGTGCTCGTGCCCACAGATACCACGACATCTTTGGCGCCCGGTAGGGGCGCCGAGGTCGTGAGCATCCGATCCGGCGTCGCGCGCTACATCAACATCTTCATCGACATGGCACCAAGAAGAAAACTTCGAGGTAGCCGCCCGCTCGCGATCGTCCTACCGCCACCGGAGCAAACGGGCGGTGGGGTGGACGAGGAGGAGGGCGCCAGCTGGGGACTCACATCGTCACCCGCCCAAGGACAAGGCCCCGCAAGGTTCAGCGTCTCGACATCCACCACACCCTCCCTGGAGGTGCAAGATCGACAATGCCACGGCGCCTCGGGCGCCATGCTCGCTGGAACAAGGCCAAGCTGGTGGGTCGCGGGACGCTCAAGGCCAACATGCACGCCAAAGATGTTGGCACGAAGCGTGCGGTCGCTTAGACGGATGCTGCTCCTTCTAACACCGTTAGGAGTTTGAGCATGTCTCGCACCTTGCGCCGCCACCGCCGCCGCCTAAGACTTCCAGAGGAAGCGCCGCTCGAGCCCGGCTGCTTTAGATTACCTCCGCGCTAGACAAGATCGACGATCGAGGGCCGCCATATATAGCCTCATCGGCTTCACTAACGGCGACAAGCCCCGCGAACGAAAGCACGCCGGTTGCGCGCAAGACGCCAGCGCAAGCTAACGCCGATAAGACCGCCGGGGCTACCACGTTGCACTCCTCGCCCAAGGTTAAGATCGCCACCGCTGGGCCAACCTCGATAACGACTTCCACCGCTGTGTATGGGCCCGCGAAGCTCGCCATTTATCAGCGCCAAGTTCTTCAAGAAAGACGCACGAAGACGCCGCAATCGCATCGAAGGTCAAGAGAAGCGCGCATCAATCCGACCTGCGCGCGCTGGGCCCATCGCCGATATGCATGCGCCGGGTAGCTAAAGCGACTTGCCGACGCGTAGGTTGCCCTGCGGGGAAGAAGAGGACCAAGTCCGCAAGAGTAGCTCGATGCCCACTCCGCAAGCGCACTCTTCGGAGTGCTGCGCTACCGCTGAGGACGCACCATCGAGCTCCACCAAGAATCGCAAGAAAGCAAAGACAGCTTCACAAGAGGCTAAGTCCGCAAGCGAGCTCGATGCCCACTCCGCAAGTGCGCTTTCAGAGTGTGCGCGCCACGCCGCCGAGGACGCACCATCGAGCTAGAGCACGCCGTTTTAAATTCTTAGGTTATGTTCCTTGAACGGCCGTGCCTTTGTATGGAAAACCTATGTGCAGAGGGATCGCTCGTGGCTGAGTTATGCCTTGATTTGTTTTCGAGTCCGCTCAACAAATGAAAGCGCTGTAACTAGCCCCAACAAGGTTTTTTGTCGGAGGCAGCACCGCCAATGGGCTGTTGATGTTCCAGACTCAGCAAGTGTGCTTGCACCGCAAGTCCCTAAAAAGCATAAGGGTAAAAACATACAAGGGATGGAATCAAGTAAAGGAGACAACATAGCATTTGGCTACTGCTCAAAGAAGCGCAACCTTGCCGGGACACGCATTTACGTAAAAGCTAAGTTGCCCAAGTCTCGAGCACAAAGCCCAGCCAGTTTCAAATTTTATGTTATATTCCTTGAACTCCCGCGCTTTGTATGGAAAACCTGTGCGCTGAGGAACTGCTCAGGCTGAGTTGCGCCTTACTTTGTTTCGAGTCCGCCAACAAATGAAAAAGCGCTGCAACTAGTCCGACAAGGTTTTGTCGGAGGCAGCACCGCCAAGCTGGTTGTTGATGTTCCAGACTCAGCAAGTGTGCTTATGCCGCAAGTTCCCTAAAAGCATGGGGTAGAGACATACAAGGAAAGTGACAGAATAAAAGATATAATATAGCAATCACCGCCATAGAGCGCAATGGTTTCAAATTTTAAAGTTATGTTCCTTGAATGGCCGTGCCTTGTATGGAAAACTCCGTGCGGAGGAACCGCTTCATGGCTGAGTTGCGCCTTGATTTGTTTTCGAGTCCGCCAACAATTCAAGTGAGCTGCAACTAGCCCCGACAAGGTTTCTTGCCGGAAAGCAGCACCGCTTAGTGGGCTGCTGATGTTCCGACTCAAGCAAGTGTGCTCGCTACCGCAAGTTCCTCAAAGCGAGGGTAGAAACATACAAGGCACCGAATTAAGTAGAGGGCATGACATAGCAAGCTTTGCTTAGAATAAAGTTGTATATTACAGTAAATAACTTGCCGCACTCTAAGAGATTGTCCCTATGACACATCTAGCAGCGGCAAGAACAAGGAAAGAGAAGAAAGGTGCGCCGGCACCTGGATCCCGGCAAGCCAGAGTTGCTGGGGGCTGCGAATGCCAAGATTCACCCCCGGCAAGCCAGAGTCGCCGGGGGCTGCGATATCAGATAAGCTTTTCGCCCTCATCATGCATCCTCTTATGGACTGGGAACGCTGGCCACGCCCCGAACGGCCGTGTTTTGTATGAAAAACTGCGCGCGGAGGAATCGACTCGCGGCTTGTTGCGCCTTTGATTTGTTTTCGAGTCCGCCAACAATACAAGTGAGCTGCAACTAGCCCTCGATAAGATTTTTGCCGGAGGCAGCACCGCCACTGGCTGCCGATGTTCGCGACTGCAAGTGTGCTTGCGCCGCAAGTTCCTCAAAACGTATGGTAAAGACATACAAGGCATAGAGTCGTAAAGGATATGGCATAGCAAGCTTCCCTTTTTCATTAAAAACATCCCATTCGGTATAGTCCATAAAGGATGAAAACATGAAAGAGAGGATTACAAATTCTACATGCAGCTAAGGCCCAAGGCTTACGAACTAAAAAGATAAGATGCTCAGAATCCCTTTCCCCCCCTTTTTCGTGGAGGTAGGTCAAGGAGGCGAAGAGGGCAAAGAGGCGCTTAGGTGAACTACGGTGCCGAAGACACCAAGAGAACATCCGGGGGCCACTGGGGCTTGGCGGAGACGGAGGCGCCGGAAGCAGAGCTCAAGACGGGCGGCAGACGTCAAGACGCTGTCGTGGGCACCACGCCAGATTCGACTGACGGCCTTGCCGCCAAACCTCTTCCTCTTCCGCAGCCTCCCACGCCACCGCCAAGGAGACGACTGGAGTTCAGAGGCCGACGACCGGATGATGGGGTCGCGGTGGCGACGAGGCGACGCTCGATGCCTAGTCGGGCCCGCCTGCTGTCGCCGCCGCCGCCCTCCTCGCTACTCGCCGAGGAGGAGTTCGCATCGGAGGAGCTGTTCACGAAAGCATCTCGCCCGGTGCCGGAGTCCCTCAAGACCTTGACGGAGAGGAGGTCGCCTCCATTAACTTAAAATGGAGGGTAAACCCCGCCGCTGCTATGGATGCGCGAACGCCTTCCACCCGCGATCAAGATACATCACGCTGGGGCTGGGATACGACGCTGACTCAGCGTCACGCTGATCAACAGCCCTCATGCGCAATCCCAGCTGTCTCGGCGGGTCCGCCCATCGCACAGAACGGTGCGGAAGCCGAGGCAACGGCGAGGTGCCCGCGAGCTTGACGAAGAACTCCCAAGGACATCCTCGTGTGGACCGGCGGAGGAGAGGAACCGCCGGCGGAGGCAAAGCCGACGCGCCGCCCGCCGCCTCTTTCCCCGCGCCGACCCGCCGACCTCGCCCATGACTCGCCTCCCTCTCCCCTTGGGGCTGGTTACGCCACAACGAGCTGGATAGGAAGGATGCGCTGTTCGGCAGCGACCCTCGCCGCCACCGATGAAGGGTTGTGGTTCCTTCCTCCATGGCGGATGAGAGGAAGGGCAGAAGTTGAAGAAAGGAGAAGATGAGGAAGTGCGGATTTTTGCGCCCCTTCCGCCCTTTTTAAGGAGCAAGATGGGGCTCGCCGCCTGGCCAGCCAATCGTGAGCACGGGTGAGCAGGAGTCGGGCCGACCCGCTGCCTCCGCCTGCGGACGGCTCGGCTTCCCACTTCCACCACCCACGCACCCCATCGCATGGGGGCCGCGTGGCGGGATGCAGAGCCAAGGCAACGGATGAGGTGACCTCGCCCCGCCCCGTGATCACAGGGGGGAGGGCGCCTTGGAAATCGCGCACGCCACCCACGCCTCCCACAATGCCG
This sequence comes from Aegilops speltoides, assembly GCA_021437245.1. Classification (NCBI taxonomy): domain Eukaryota; kingdom Viridiplantae; phylum Streptophyta; class Magnoliopsida; order Poales; family Poaceae; genus Aegilops; species Aegilops speltoides. Next base: position 113,946,738 of record CM038145.1, read on the forward strand.
CGATTGACGCGTGCCGTTACGGGAGGGCGCGGTGGATACAGAGTGGATTCGGTTTGGACCCAGGCCACGCGTGACCATGCACTGTTTTGGGCCTGGCCCAACAGCCCTCGGCACCATGTATGGCCCAGGCCCGGGGGCTCCTGTCGGTGTACTAAAGTAGGGGTACCTTAGTACCCCGAACTTGTGCACGGGCAGTTGCAGCACCCCGTGGCAAGGCTCGCCGAGCGTCCGCCAAGACCCTCCGTCATTTCCATTTACTGCCATTCAAGAACAAAGTGTCAACCAAGTAGACAAAGCCCCGGCAAGATGAGCTTGCCGGGAAGTACAAGGCCCCGGCAAGAAGAGCTTGCCGGGAAGGACAAGGCCCCGGCAAGAGGAGCTTGCCGGGAAGGCCAACCAAGGCACTTCCAGAAAACTTGCCACGATGCCCCGCACGTCCCGGCAAGGCCCGGCGACCGGCAAGCTTGCCGGCACGACAAGAGAAGGGCCGCGGCGAGGCGCTTGCCGCGGCAAGGCTGCCACTCTGCACCCGAGCTCCAATAAGATCCAACGACGTGTCACCCCGGGCCACCCCAGAGCATGTGGCGAGGCGCAGGCAGCCATGCGGTGCGAGGTGGTGGCGGTTGACAAGGAGGCCATCGGGCGAAGCGGTGGCGCCCTAACGGTCGCTTCCTTGCACTGTTGCACTCAGACGGGCATTAAATGCCCTTGTCCCCGTCCGAGAGTTAGGTAGGGGACACTGCTGGACACTGCTGTACCAACCTGCGCTTTTACTCTTTTTACCCCCTCTTTCTGCGTTGCCACCTGCCGGTAACCCCTTAGACTATAAAAGGGAGGCCCATGCGCACGAGAAGGGGTTCGGTCCATTCGACACATCCAACACCACTACACGCCACGCCTCGAGCAAGAACAAATACAAACACGAAGCAGCAGAGGAGTTTTATCTCCGAGAGCTCCGGCTGGGTAAAAAGCCCCGCGTGCGTCGCCTCGATTGGCTCTGCGTGCGCCCTCCGCTCCCTTGCCGGACTAGAAGGGGCCCCCTGCCCCATAGGTGCTCGTGCCCACAGCATACCACGACAGCTTCGCAGACGATAATGAATGCGGAGATATGGAGGATGGACTCCGGAGCCAAATCGTGAAAATCCAGCCCGTAGTAGAACATGAGCCCTCTCACGAAGGGGTCCGTCGGGAAGCCTAAACCCCGAGGGAGGTGGGATACGAAGACGACGTATTCGCCGGGCTTGGGAGCGGGCACGGCCTACCCTTGGGCAGGCAACCTGTGCGAAATCTCGTAGGACAGGTACTTGGCCTCACGTAGCTTCAATACATCCTCCTCCGTGATGGAGGAGGGCATCCACCGGCCCTGGAGGTCGGAGCCGGACATGGTTGAGAATCCGAAGCGCTCGAATCTGAGGCTCTGGGTGTTGGAACTGGGAGCAAGGAGGCGTCTCCGTGACCGTTTGGGATTCACCTTCGATAGAGGAGGCGTGGCGACAGGAACGGTTGGGTTACCCATGCACGTATTGATGAGAATCCCGAAATAAGGGGAACATGATCTCTGCTTCGACAAGACGTGCAAGGAAACCGCCGCTAAACGTGCTGAGGTGGTATAGTAAAAAACGATTCAAGTAAAAGCATGGTAGCGGTGTGACGCCACGCCGCATAATACGCCGCCAGATTGAACTGGTGTACATTTTATTCTCTACGGTGGAATGTGGAATATATTTTGCAGAGCCGACACTATCCCGTGTTCATGATCTTCTCGGATTATTCAAGGAGGAACCCGCCTTGCAATGCCGAACATTATGCGACCGGACTAATCGCCATTGAAGCTTTGGTTCAGGGCTACCGAGGAGTCTCGACTAGGGGTGTCCGGACGGCCGATTATCATCGTCCACGGACTCCAAAGACTATGAAGATACAAGATTGAAAACTCCGCCCCGTGTCCGGATGGGACTTTCCTTGGCGTGGAAGGCAAGCTTGGCGATACGGATATGTAGATCTCCTACCATTGTAACCGACTGGTAACCCTAGCCCTCTCCGTGCCTATATAAACCGGGGGCTTTAGTCCGAGGGACACAACATACATTACAACAATCATACCATAGGCTAGCTTTAGGGTTTAGCCTCCTTGATCTCGTGGTAGATCCACTCTTGTACTACCCATATCATCAATATTAATCAAGCAGACGAGGGTTTTACCTCCATCGAAGGGGCCCGAACTCGGTAAAAACATTGTGTCCCACGCCTCTGCTACCATCCGCCTAGATGCACAGCTTCAGACCCCTACCCGAGATCCGCCGGTTTTGACACCGACACTGTGGACACTGGCAGGCTCCACGCCGCCGCCCGACCAGCAGACACCTCACACGCCCGCCTCTCCTCGCCCTCTCCCGCCATGGCCGACGCTGCAAGGCCAAGGCCACCGAGATAACCGCGCCCACCGCCGCCTCAGATCGAGCCACCGTGGTCCAACAACTCGCCATTATCGACTACGAGCAGCCCGAGCCCCGAAGCGCCATGAGCCCTCGCTTCATCTTTCGAGGCGCTCGGCGCCAAGGCCACCGAGATAACCGCGCCCACCGCCGCCTCGCATCGAGCCACTATGTCCAATAACTCGCCGTTGCCGACTACGAGCAGCCCGAGCCCCGAAGCGCTATGCAGCCCCGCCGCCTTCTTCGAGATCATCTTCACCGAGCACCGCCGCAGATCCCTTTCCCCGTCGCCGCCGCATCAGCTCGTCCCCGACCTCGCCGACTGCTCTAACGTGATCGCCGTGAGCTTATCCACCTCCCCATCCTCTCTCGTTTCTCTCTCGCACCGTAGCGATCGCACGAAGCTCACTCAAGACGCCGCCACCGCGGAGCTCGTCGCCGACGTGACTCCGGCCACCCACAGGCCTCACCACCTTGTCCACTAACTCCACCGCACCCCCACGAGTCCAACGCACCTTGTCACATGCCTCGTTGTGCCCTGTAGTCTCGGGTTCATCTTCACCCGACTCCGGCGACCGCCAAGGTCGTCGCCGGCAATGTTCCCGGCCACCTCGTGCCCAACCACCGCCACCAAGCGCTGCGGCTTGCTCCCAGCTACCCGTAGATGGTCTCCGCCGACCATTTGGTCGCCGGAGCGCGAATTTGCACTTCCTCCGCCACGCCTCTGTTTCGGCCAAGGCTAAACGCCGTGGTTTGACCCGTTGACCTTGACCGGGTGGGCCCAGGTTGACTTCCCTGAGTCTATGACAAGTGGGACCCCACCCCTATTAATTAACTTAGATTAGAGCTAACTAATATTAGTTAGTTAAACTAACTACGGACACAAGAGGCCCATGTGTCAGTTTGACTGACCAGCCCTGCTGACCATCGACGTCATTATGACACATCACGACGCAAAGAACTCATTTTCTTGATTTATTTCTTTTTCAGGAAATTCCAGAAAATAACCAAAACTTCTAAAATTCATAGAAATTCAACCGTAACTCCAAATGAAATAAATTATATATGAAAAATGATCAGAAAAATCCAATCTATCCATCTGTACCATTTGCATGCATGTTAGAACAACTCATAGCTGCTGTTTAGCACAAATCATATAAATGGCATTTAAATATCCACATATGGAGTTTGAATTTGAATCTTGGATTCAAACCAACTTCATTTAATATGGTTGCTAGTTGCATTAGCTCAATCAATAGCATATTGCCATGACATTATCATGCATCATATTTGTTGCATTGCATTGATTGTGTCCCTCTTTGTTTGCCGGTAATTGTCCCCTCTCGATAGACGTGGTTTCGACGATGAGATCGATGACACCGATGAAGAGCTATAATATCTTCAGAAGTGCCAGGCAAGCAAAACCCCCTTGTTCATTCTGATACAATCCTACTCTCTCGCTCCTTATCTATTTTACTGCATTAGGACAACAACGATTCATCTCATTTACTTGTCATGTAGTAGCTGAACCCCTTATCCTCTCGTGATGACTGTCATTGTTACAAGAATGGATGAAACCCACTAGTATGAGTAGGAGTTGTTTGAGCCCTGTTGTGCCTACTCATTCATGCTTGTTTGTCATCCCTCGCCATCGCTTAGAGTTGAGTCGTCCGATTCATCGGGATGAATCGAGGTGTGTGAACATGTCATACCGTGTGTGAGCTAAGTGTGTGAACATGATTTGGTAAAGGTAGCGGTGAGAGGCCATGTAGGAGTACATGGTGGGTTGTCTCATTGCAGCCGTCCTCAGGAACTGAGTTCTGTGTTTGTGATCCATGAAACAATTACTACCACGCATTGGGCCCGAAACCAATGGACCCTTGTCCTCTGTCCAGGAGTTGCATGTAGTTTCTGGTGTTTGTAGTATGCTGGAGGCCGTGGGCAGCGCTGACCAGAGGGGTGGGCTGTGATGCGGTAGGCACGTGGCCGAGTATACCGGGCGCCCGTTTGGTGTCACGGAACCCTGTACACATCGTTTGGGGCTGTGAGCGAAACCCCGGCCGGATCTCCACACGGATGGAACCCGAATAGGCGATAAACCCGACTAGAGACTTGAGTGTTTAGGTAGGCCGTGGTCGACACCCACGCTGGGCTTCCGCTGAAGGTTGCCGAGTACATGTCGTGGTAACGGCGGTAAGTGGTGAGAGTGTGTGAAGAAGTACACCGCAGGTTAACATTATCTATTCGAATAGCCGTGTCCATGCTGTAAAGGACTTCGGGTTGCTCGTATAGTTCATAGACAAGTAAAGTGGATACTTTAAAATGCGCAAGATAAGCGTGAGTGCTATGGATGGCATGCTTCTCAGAGGAAGACGGAGCAGATCCATAGTGGTGTATTAATATGGTGAATATGTGGACTCGTCTGCGCCACCTCAGAAGAGCTACTTGCAGTCGTAGTTTAGGATAGCCACCGATTCAAAGCTGGCTTGCTGCAGTTAAACCCCACCATCCCCTTTGTTGATAATGATGCATATATAGTTAGTTCTGATGTAAGTCTTGCTGGGTACATTTTTACTCACGTTTGCCTATTTTATGTTTTTTGTCGAGAGACGTTAGTCTCGCTAGTAGTTACGCATGGTCTTCGACGTTTAGCTTGTTACCTCAGCTACAACCTTGTGCCCTCGGCAGGATCTGGTAGACAGTCAGGCTTCTCAGCCTTTTCCATTTATAGGTGTCTGTACTCAGACATGATAGCTTCCGCTTGTATTTTGACTTGTATGTTCTGAATGTTGGGTCATGAGACCCATGTTTGTAATATCTCGCTCCTCGGAGCCTATTGAATAAATACTTGAGTCGTAGAGTCATGTTGTGATGCCATGTTGTATTTGCACATATCGAGCATATTGTGTGTATGTTATTGAAATGCTTGGTATGTGGGATCGACTATCTAGTTGTTTATCCTTGGTAGCCTCTCACGGAAATGTATCCTAGTGCTTCCATCGAGCCATGGTAGCTTGCTATTGCTCCGAATGCTTAGGCTGGCGGCATGTGTCTTCTTCGTTCTCGTGTTCCGTCCCTTCCGGAAATGTCACGCGATGAATACCGGAGTCCTATTAGCCGCTACTGTACCCGATTCACCGAGTCCTGCTAGCCCAGTGCTACACACGATTCACTCGGCGATGACCGACACGCTCGATGTTGGGTCATGGATGCTCGTCCCTCGTAAGTTTGTGCCACTGGTTTACGACTAGCCGTGTCACTGGCTCCTTATCATATGGATGCTAGCGACACTATCATATACGTGCCAAAAGACGCAAACGGTCCGGGCAAAAGTAAGGCGACACCGAGGAATACCAAGGACCGCTTATGCCTTTTGGCACACGATATGATAGTGTCGCTAGCATCCATATGATAAGGAGCCCGGCTGACATGGCTAGTCGTGAAACCCAAAGTGGCACATACTTACAGGACAGCATCCATGACCCAACATCGAACGTGTTTGGCCATCACGAAAGTGAATCTGTGTCAGTAACACTAGGCTACCAGACTGTGAACCGGCAGAAGCGGCCTAACAGACTGCAGACTAACGCTGTGACATTTCCCTAAGGGATGACACAGAACGAAGAAGGACACATGCCGGCCAGCCTAAGTGTTCCGGAGCAGTAGCAAGTTACCATGGCTCAGTGGAAACACTAGGAGACATTTCTCGGTAAGATAGGCTACTAAAGATAAACAACTAGATATTCAGATCCCACACATACCAAGCATTTCAATCATATACACAATATGCTCGATATGTGCAAATACAACAAGGCATCACAACATGACTCTACAACACAAGTACTTTATTTAAGCCTCAGAGAGCCATACATAGCATACACACAAGTACGGGTCACACGACCCACATTCAAGTCATACAAGCATACAAGCCAACAATGAAGTAACTTGTCCGAGTACGCATAACTAGTAAAATAAAAGAGGCTTGGGTAAGCCTAGCTATACTACATGGTCCTTCACAAGCTCAGGATCACCACCTGGGCCTTAGTCTACTCATCGATGTCAAGGTCTACGAAGAACCCGTCGGAAGGGGTTGTAGCATCTTCTGAAAAATAGAAATTAAAGCAACATGAGTACAAAGGTACTCAGCAAGACTTACATCAGATCCTACATACATGCACATTATCAAGAAGGTTGGTGGGGTTATTGCAGCAAGCCAGCTTTGACTCTTGGCTAAGCTATCCTACGAGACTCCAACTTGAAATGGTTTTGCGCACTCGAGTCCACTACTCACCACTTCAATACACTACCGAGGATCCACCTCCGCCTTCCTACTAAGAGCCATCCTCCGCACTCACGCTATCTTGAGGCTTTTAGTAGTTTCCATTTACTTGTCTATGAACCGATAGGCAATCAAGTAGTCCTTACAAATGACGCGCTATTCAATAGATGATGTTAACCCCGCAGGGTGTACTTCTTCATACACGCTCACCACTTACCGCCGTTACACGACATGTACTCAACCTTCAAGCGAAGCCCAACGGGTGTCGGCCACGACCTACCTAAACAACTAAGTCTCTAGTCCAGTTTATCGCCTATTCAGGTTCCATCCGCAGGAGTCCGCCGAGGTTTCCACATACGGCCCCGAACAATGTGAACAGGTTCCGAGACACCTAACGGGTGCCCCCAGATACCCGCCACGCACTCTACCAGATCACAGCCCACCACACAGTCAGCGCTGTCCACGGCCTCCAGTAGGCTACAAACACTAGAAACTACTTTTAACTCCTGGACAGAGGACTAGGGTGAATAAGAAGCCGAGAGGGTCCATTGGTTTCGGGCCCAATGCATGGTAGTAGCTGTTTCTTAAATCACACATACAGATCTTAGTGCTTAAGGACGGCTTCAATGAAACAACCCACCATGTACTCCTACATGGCCTCTCATCGATACCTTTACCAAATCGTGTTCAACACATTACTCTCGTACTGACACGATCATTTCACTCTAGCCCATCACCCAGATGAACCAGACCTAACATGACTCTAAGCATAGCAGGCATAGCAAGGTAGGAACAACACATTCATATGGCTCAAACAACTCCTACACATGCTAGTGGGTTTCATCTAGTTATTGTGGCAATGACAGGTCATGCAGAGGAAATGGGTTCAACTACCGCAGCACACAGTAGTTTGAATCGCGTTGTCTTAATGTAGTAAAAGAGAGCAGGAGCAAGAACATGGGATTGTATCGATATGATCAAATGGTTGGTTGCTTGCCTGATGGGTCGGTGCAGTGGCTTTGGGGCAAGCGAGAGCTCGGGGCTCGGCTTGCTCGAAGGAGCGGAGGGCGGCGAAGCTCCTGGACACGATGGTGCGGCGCACGGATGACGGAGAGCGCGACTACGGCGACGGTGCGGCGGCGGTGGCGTCGGCCATGGTGTGGGAGAGCGAGGGTGAGGAGCTAGGAAGAAGGGGGCGTGTCTATGAGCTCGAGGGGGAAGTGGGTGATCGACCCAGGGCGGCAAAACGGCGAGGGGAGCAAGCAGAGCGGCGCAGCTGCGTGGCATGTTCTGGTGCCGACGACGAGCACCTGGCTGCCTGCCTGGCGAAGCCAAACAGCTCGTTGGAGCGGTGGCGGGGCTGGCCCGGCTAGGTGGGCTGGCTGGTGGGCTGCCAAGTTAGTTCCCTCTCTCTCTTTTTATTTATGTTTTCTATTTATTTCTGTAGCTTTGTGGATTTCTAAAAATACATAAGCAACTCCAAAAATCCCCAAACTACTCATGCCCACTGTTTAAAATATAAACATCATGGAACATTTTAGTTTAGGATTATTTGAACATTTAAAATATTTTATAAATTTTAAATGCGCAAATTCAAATACTTATGATTTAATTCAAAAACCTTAGGATGACCTTGAAAATTGTGCACCACTTTTGGCAGAGGTTCTGAACCAAGACAAAAATGATGGACATTTTAGAAGGGCATTTCAGGTTCATTGAAAATATTTTTGTAAACCCTAGTTGGATTCAGAGGGGTGGGGTTCGCCATCCCCATTTCAGGTTTCGCTGAATGGAATAGACATGATGCAACACTCTAATGCATGAACTAGCTAGGGTGTGACAACTCACCCCCACTCAAAAGAATCTCATCCCGAGATTTAGGTTCCTCCAGGAAGAAGGCGGGATACTCAAGTCGAAGACGATCCTCCCTTTCCCAAGTTGCTTCTTTCTCAGAATGGTGCGACCATTGAACCTTGAGAAACTTGATATTATGTCGTCGAGTGGTACGCTCGGCTTGATCGAGGATGCGAATGCGGTACTCTCAATATGTGAGATTGTCTTGAAGATCAAGCGTTTCATGGTCCACTCCACGGATAGGATCCGAGAAGCAACACCTGAGTTGAGAAACGTGGAAGACATCATGGACTCTGGAGAGATGCGGAGGTAGTTCCAATTGGTATGCAACTTCCCCTCGTTTGGCAAGAATGCGAAAATGTCCAATGTAGCGAGGATCCAATTTGCCTTTGATACCAAAACGATGGGTTCCCTTCAGAGGAGTAACCCGAAGGTAAGCCTTCTCGTCAACCTCAAAAGTCATAGCCTTATGTTTTCGGTCATATTGACTCTTTTGATGAGATTGAGCTGTTTTCAACATTTCACGAACGATGCAAACTTGTTTTTTCGCTTCCTCGATCATATCCGCCAAAGAATTGTCTTTCCCGTTTTCGACCGCTTAAGAGGCGTTCACACCTTCGCCCATAGAGAACTTCAAAAGGGGCTTTACCCAAGCTAGATTGATAGCTGTTGTTATAAGCAAATTCGGCAAATGGAAGGCATTTCTCCCAATCCATTCCGAATGAGATAACAGAAGCTCGAAGCATGTCTTCTAGGATCTGGTTGACGCGTAGAGCCACAACTTGCCAAACTGATTGATTTTTCTGACAGTCCATAAAGCCCATAACATCATGTTAGTTCCCGCGGCGCTCCGCCGTTTCGGGCCTCGCCGGCGGCTTAACGCCGGTGGGGTTGACCGCTTTGACCGCGCCGGCCGGTTAGGTGGGTCCGGCTCGTCAGGTGATTAGCTTAAGCTAATCACCTCCTAATCTAACCACGGACATCCACTGCTGGTCCCCGCCCCTAATCCTTTTTAATTACAAATAACCTCTGTTTAAACCATTGTCACCGACGCAGGACCCCACACGTCAGTTTGACCTCGTCAGCCCGGCTGACCTGTTGATGTCGTGGTTGACGTCTATGTCGATTTAGCTTATCCATTTTCTGGATTTAAATTAAATCAGGAAATTCCACAAAATTAGCAAAACTTAAAAAAAATCATAGAATTTCAACCGTAGCTCAGATTGAGATAATTTATATATGAAAAATTATCAGAAAAATGCAATCTTTCCATCTGTACTAGTTTCGTGCATGACAAACCAACTTATACATGCTGTATATGGGAAAACACATTATGGCATTTTAAGAGACTTAATTTAGAGTTGCATTTGAACCCTTGATTCAAATGGATCTCTTCCAAATAGAATGCTAGATGCATTAGCACAAACAACATCACATCTACATGCCATGATCATGCATCATATTGTTGCATATGTTGTGTATTGATTGTCGACACCGTTCCTTCTCGATAGGTTCTCGCTTCCCGAGAGTGTTCCAGAGTACTGCCTCGAGGAGCAAGGCCCTCTGCTGATCTACTGTGCAAGCAAACCCCCCTTGTTCATTCCGATACAATCCTACTCTCTAGCTCCTCCTCTCAGTTATTGCATTAGGACAACAACGATTCATCTACTACTTTTTGCTGTGGTAGTTGAACCCATTCCTCTGCATGACCCACATTGCCACAAAGAATAGTTGAAACCCACTAGCATGTGTAGGAGTTGATTGAGCCATGTTGTGTTCCTACCATGCTATGCATGCTATTGCTTAGAGTTGTGTTAGGTCTGATTCATTGGGAATGAATTGGAGTGTTACGATATGTTCTGATGCTGAGAGTGAAGTGTGAACACGATTTGTTAAAGGTAGCGTGAGAGGCCATGTAGGAGTACATGGTGGGTTGTCTCACCGAACCGCCCTAAGCTAATCGAAGTTCTATGTATGTTGTCCAATGACTCGATACTACCACACATTGGGTTTTGGTAACTCAATTCTCTCGACTTATTAACCAACTTGATCTCTGGCCCGTGAGTCGCAACTAGTTTCGTGTTTGTAGGTAGTGCTATTTTTCTACCAAGTGGCACCCGCAGGTGGGCTTGGGATAGACCAGCACACGTGGCCGGTGTACCGAGTGGCACCCGGATGGTGGGCTCGAGAACCCCGCAGACACATCATTTGGGGCCGTGAGCGACACCCGGCCGGATCTCCTTGCGGATGGAACCGTAATAGGCGATAAACCCGGCTAGAGCCTTGTGTGGTTAGTCGTCGTGGCCGACTTCGCCAAAGCTTCCGCTTGAAGGTTCTCGAGATACACGACGGTACATGGTGGTAAGTGGCAGAGCGTGTGAAGAAGTACACCCCGCAGGTTAACATGATCTATTCAATAGCCGTCCGCGGTTATGGACTTCTTGGATGCTTACATGGTACATAGACAACTTGAAGTGGATACTATAAAATGCTCAAGACAAGCGTGAGTGCTATGGATGGCCTTCTCGTAAGGAGACGGGGATGAATCCATAGTAGTGTATTGTGTGGTGATTAGTGGACCTGCAGCGCCTATATCACCTCAAAGAAGTTCTCGTAGTCGAGAACAGATAGCCACAGAGTCAAAGCTGGCTTGTCGCAACTAAACCACACATTACCCTCTTGATACAAGTGCATGTATGATAGGATCTCGATGTAAGTCTTGCTGAGTAACTTTGTACTCATGTTGCTTTATTTATGTTTTTGCAATGAGACTTCGGTCTTACTAGTGTTCTCGTGGACTTCGACAAGTAGCTTGTACCTCAGCTACGATCTTGATCGGATGTTGTAGATAGTCGCTCTTCAAATTTTTTTCATTTGTAGATGTCTGTAATCGCATATGTAATGCTTCCGCTTGTTGCTTGTATGTTTCAGTATGATGGGTCTTGTGACCCCTGCTTGCAATAATGCTATGATGGCTCTTTGAGCCTTATCTATATGAGTTGTTGAGTTATGCTGTGATGCCATGTTGTACAGCACATACTTGCATGTTATGCGACGCGTAATGTGTATTGCTATGTGTGGATCCGACTAACTAGTTGTTTATCCTTAGTAGCCTCTTATCGGGAAATGTCTCCTAGTGCTTCCATCGAGCCATGCTAGCGTGCACGCTCCTAACACTTAGGCTGGCCGGCATGTGTCCTTCTTCGTTCCTATAAACGTTCTTCGGGAAATGTCACGCAATGAATACCGAGTCATGTTAGCCTGCTTCTGCCAGTTCACCGAGTCAGTCTAGCCAGTGCTTTCTGCTGGATTCACTGATGATGACCGACACGTTCGATGTTGGGTCATGGATGCTGGTAAGTTTGTGCCACTTTGGGTTTCACGACTAGCCATCAGCCGGGCTTATCATATGGATGCTAGCGACACTATCATGAGCAGTAGGTTAGTCGCGTCAAAGTGATATGAGGTGTTACATGCTAGATCGATGTGGCATTGAGTCGGGGTCCTGACAGCTTTGGAGAACCCCGACTCAATGTCACATCGATCTAGCCTGTAACACCTCATATCACTTTGCGGCCTCGCGCACGGTATTCCCACGGGTGTCACCTTACCTTTGCCCGGGACCTTTTGCGCCTTTTGGCACAGATATATGATAGTGTCGCTAGCATCCATATGATAAGGAGCCCGGGCTGACATGGCTAGTCGTAAACCCAAAGTGGCACAGACTTACAGGACACGCATCCATGACGCAAAGATCGAACGTGTCGGTCATCGCCGAGTGAGTTCCGGCTGTAGCACTGGCTAGCAGACTCGCAAACCGGCTGTAGCGGGCTAACAGACTCGGACTCAACGCGCGACATTTTCGAAGGGTCCAGAGCATCGCCGCCTCCTCTTCATCGAGCAAGTCGAGCCCCGAGCGCCGCTGCCCCGGCCACCGTGACCGACCTCGCTCGACCTCGCCACCGCCGGAGATCCTTTCGCGCCGCCGCCGACCAGCTCGCCCCGACCACGCCGCCGCTTCCTCAAGACCGCCGTGAGCTCGCTACCTCCTCCCCTTCCTTTCTTGCTCGCACCACAGCAAGCGCACGAAGCTTCACCGCACGCGCCGCCGCCGAGCTCATCGTCGACGTGTCTCCGGCCAACCACCGGCCACCCCACCATGTCTAACACACTCACCGCAGCCCCAGGTTCCCAACGCAAGTCACCACGTGCCTCGTCGTGCCCCGTAGCTTCGGGTTCGTTTTCACTCGACGGAGAGGAGGGCGGCGGAGCTCCTGGACACGATGGCGCGGCGCAGGGACGATGGAGAGCGCGACTACGGCGACGGTGCGGCGGCGGTGGCTTCGGCCATGGTGCGGGAGATCGATGGAGAGGAGCTGGGGAGAAGGGGGCGTGTTTGTGAGCTCGAGGGGGAAGTGGGTGATCGACCCAGGGCAGCAGAACGGCGAGGGGAGCAAGCAGAGCGGCGGGCAGCTGTGTGGCACGTTCTGGTGCTGACGTCGAGCACCTGGCTGCCTGCCTGCTGGGCAAGCAGCTCATTGAGCGGTGGCTGGGCTGGGCCGGCTAGGTGGGCTGGCTGGTGGGCTGCCGTGTTAGTTCCTCTCTCTTTTCATTTCTGCTTATTTATTTCTTTAGCTTTGTGGACTTTCTAAAAATACCTAAGCAACTCCAAAAATCCCCAAACTGCTCATGCCCACTGTTTAAAATATAAACATCATGGAACATTTTAGTTTAGGATTATTTGAACATTTAAAATATTTTATAAATTTTAAATGCCCAAATTCAAATACTTATGATTTAATTCAAAAACCTTAGGATGACCTTGAAAATTGTGCACCACTTTTGGCAGAGGTTCTGAACCAAGACAAAAATGATGGACATTTTAGAAGGGCATTTCAGGTTCATTGAAAATATTTTTAGTAAACCCTAGTTGGATTCAGAGGGGGCTGGGGGTTCTTTCATCCCCATTTCAGGTTTCTGTTGAAAGGAATAGACATGATGCAACACTCTAATGCATGAACTAGCTAGGGTGTGACAACTCACCCCCACTCAAAAGAATCTCGTCCCGAGATTTAGGTTCCTTCGGGAAGAAGGCGGGATACTCAAGTCGCATTTACCATCCTCCCTTTCCCAAGTTGCTTTTTCTCGTAATGGTGCGCCATTGAACCTTGAGAAACTTGATATTATGTCGCCGAGTGGTACGCTCGGCTTGATCGAGGATACGAACGGGGTACTCTCGATACGTGAGATTATCCTGAAGATCAAGCGTTTCGTGGTCCACTCCACGGATAGGATCCGAGAAGCAACGCCTGAGTTGAGAAACATGGAAGACATCGTGGACTCTAGATGGATGTGGAGGTAGTTCCAATTGCTAGGCAACTTCTCCTCGTTTGGCAAGAATGCGAAAAGGTCCAATGTAGCGAGGAGCCAATTTGCCTTTGATACCGAAACGATGGGTTCCTTTCGAGGAGTAACTCAAGGTAAGCTTCTCGCCAACCTCAAAAGTCATAGCCTTATGTTTTCGGTCATATTGACTCTTTTGACGAGATTGGGCTGTTTTCAACTTTTCACGAACGATGCAAACTTGCTCTTCTACTTCCTGGATCATATCCGCCAAAGAATTGTCTTTCCCTGCTTCTCGACCAGCTTAAGAGGCGCTCGACACCTTCGCCCATAGAGAACTTCAAAAGGGGCTTTACCCAAGCTAGATTGATAGCTGTTGTTATAAGCAAATTCGGCAAATGGAAGGCATTTCTCCCAATCCATTCCGAATGAGATAACAGAAGCTCAAAGCATGTCTTCTAGGATTTGGTTGACGCGTTCTACTTGACCACTTGATTGAGGGTGAAAGGGAGTGGTAAAGGAAAGGCGGGTTCCCATAGCGTTTTGGAAACTTTCCCAAAATCGAGAGGTGAAGAGACTTCCTCGATCCGAGTTAATTTCTAGTGGAACACCATGGAGAGACACTATTCGGGAGATGTACAAGTCCGCTAATTGACTAGCGGTTATACTCTCGCGAACAGGTAAGAAATGGGCCACTTTGGAAAGACGGTCGATAACGATGAAGATAGCATTATTTCCTCTCTTGGTCCTGGGAAAACCGGTGATGAAATCCATACCAATTTTATCCCATTTCCATTCCGGAATAGCTAAGGGTTGAAGGGTGCCAGCAGGCCGTTGATGCTCTGCTTTTACATGACGACAGACGTCGCAATGAGCAACAAATTGAGCAATGTCTCTCTTCATCCTAGTCCACCAGAACCTCTGGCGTTGGTCCTGATACATCTTATAGTGCTACCGGGATGAATGGTGAGAGGAGATTCATGAGCTTCCTTAAGGATCAATCGCCTTAGGTTTCGCACTTTGGGAACCACCAGACGGTTCCCGAAGTATACGACTCCTTGATCATCAACGGAGAAACAATTCGCAACTCCTTTCTTGATGTTTCTTTTGATGCGGGAAATCCCCAGATCTACCTTCTGAGCTTTGATGATCTGATCCGTAAGGATAGGTTTTGCCACCAAGGTGGAAAGGAATCCTTGAGGAACGATGTGAAGGTTAAGCTTCCGAAATTCCTCTTGGAGAAGTGGTTGACTTTGTTGCAACATCAGATTGTTGCAATAAGATTTACGACTTAGCGCATCAGCCATGACATTGGCTTTTTTTCCTGGGGTGTAAGTTATCCCTAAGTAGAAATCTATGATCAACTCGACCCAACATCTTTGCCTGAGATTCAAATTCGGTTGGGTGAGTATGTACTTTAGACTTTGGTGATCAGTGAAGATTTCCAACGATTACCGAGGAGGTAATGTCGCCAGGTTTTGAGTGCATGGACTACAGCCGCAAGCTCTAGATCATGAGTATTTCCTCATGTGGATGTAATTGCCGTGAAGCATAAGCAATTACGTGTCGATCTTGCATGAGAATGCAACCTAGTCCTTGTCGCGAGGCGTCGCAATAGATAACAAAGTCCTTGGAGAAATCTGGTGGTACCAGTACGGGAGCAGAAGTCAAGCGTTTTTTTCAGTTCCTGGAAACTGTGCTCACATTGTGGAGTCCACTCGAACTTTTTATCTTTCTTGAGGAGTTCAGTTAGAGGTTTAGCAACTTTGGAGAAGTTCTCGACAAAGCGGTGACAATAGCTCGCTAAGCCAAGGAAACTCCGAAGTTGCTTGACCGATTTAGGTGGAGTCCAATTAAGGACGGCTTGAACTCGCTCGGGATTGACAGCAATACCTTTACCAGAAATTACATGTCCTAGATAGGTCACTTCTGGCAACCAAAATTCGCATTTAGAGAACTTGGCATAAAGGCGATGCTCTCGAAGTTTCATCAACACTAGCCTTAGATGTTCGGCATGTTCTTCCTCGTTCTTGGAGTAGATGAGTATATCATCAAGGTAAACCACGACAAATTTATCCAAATACTCCATGAAGATTGAGTTCATTAACCGAGAGAAGGTGGCTGGAGCATTGGTTAAACCGAAGGACATGATGGTGTACTCGTATTGATCGTAACGAGTAACAAAGGCCGTTTTGGGAATGTCCCCATTCCGTATTTTGATTTGATGGTAGCCCAACCTCAAATCCATCTTAGAGAAGACTGAGGATCCAGCGAGCTGATCATACAGGTCGTTGATCCTGGGGAGCGGATACTTGTTCTTTATTGTGACCAAGTTGACGGGTCGATAATCTACATCCATCCGGTCCGTACCATTCTTCTTGACGAAGAGGACGGGGCAAGCCCATGGAGATGAACTAGGACAGATGAAACCTTTTTTCAAGGACTCATCGAGTTGTTTCTTAAGTTCGGCTAGTTCTAGTGGTGCCATCTTATAGGGTCTTCTAGAAATTGGGACAGTTCCTGGAATGAGATCTATCACGAACTCGACATCTCTGTCAGGTGGGACACCTAGCAATTCTTCTGGAAAGCCATCCAGAAAGTCACGGACTACCGGAACATCTTCAAGGTCTGGCAAGGGGCTGGCATTAAGAGAATATAGTTGTCGCTTGGATACTCGGGTCAAGACATTGACTATCTTTCCCACAGGGTGCGTGAGTTGAACAGTCCTAGAGAAGCAAACAATCTTGGCATGATGGGCTGACATCCAGTCCATACCCAAGATGATATTAATATCTGAAGACTTGAGAGCTATCAAAGATACAAGGAAAACAAGTCTGTCAACCTAAATTTCATTCCCATGGCTTACTCTAGAGGTTTGCCATCTAGAACCAGGAGTAGAAATTTCCATGGTGGAAGGCATGTCATAGAATGCGGTGTTATGCAAGCGAGCATAGTTTTCGGATATGAATGAATGAGATGCTCCAGTATCAAAAAGAACAGATGCCGGGAGGCAATTAACAAGGAGCGTACCGAGAACAACGTTGGGATCCTCTTGGGCCTCTTCAGCTGAGACACAATTCACATGGCCACGTGAAGTGGTGGCCGGCTTGGCATAGAACACCTTCCCTGCTGGCTTGCCATGGCCAACAGCCTTTCCAGACTGGTTGGGGTTGGTCTGGGGACACTCGCGCATGTAGTGGCCCGATTCCCCACACTTGAAGCACGTCACGGGGCTGGTGCATGGAGGAGCATTGTTGGTTGCCCCACCATAGGGCTTAGCTGGTGCATACGGCTGAGCTGGACGAGGCGCCTGATAGGATGGCCTCGGTGTGAACCTGGGTGGCAGGGCAGTGTTAGGCACCCACACCCGGCACTTCTGTGGTCCAGCACCGGATGAGGAACCCAAATCACGGCCATGCTTACCGTGTTGCTTCGAAATCAGTCTGACCCGTCTCAGCACTGATGGCTTTGTTCACAAGCTTCTGGAAAGAGGTGTACTCATGCAGACGGAGATCTCGGCGAAGCTCGGGGCTAAGTCCCTTGTGGAACCTTGCCTGCTTCTTGGCATCAGTGGAGACTTCTTCGGTGGCATAGCGTGCGAGGTTACCGAACTCCCTGCTGTAAGCGTCCACAGAGAGTCGACCTTGGGTGAAACTGCAGAACTCCTCACGTTTACGGTCCATGAGACCCTCCGGAATGTGATGTTCACGGAAAGCCTCACTAAATTCTGCCCAAGTAGTGACATGGCCAGCTGGCCGCATAGCTACATAGTTCTCCCACCAGAGACTGGCGGGACCCTCGAGATGATATGCAGCAAAGGTGACCCTATTAGCCTCAGCTACGAGTGCAGAACGTAGCTTGTGAGTAATGCAGCGAAGCCACTCATCAGCGTCGAGAGGCTCGACGGAGTGATGGAAGGTAGGTGGGTGTAACTTGATGAAGTCACTGAGCGACACCAAGTTATTCCTCTGATACTGTGCTGTGTTCTGTTCGATGTGCTCCAACAAACGGTTGGTCTCCCGCTTGTTTCTCTCAGCCTCCAGCATAACTTCGGCCAGAGAAGGAGGGTGAGGCAGGTTTCCTTCGGCCTGCTCTGGGGGAGCAGGGTTGTTGCGGGTGTTAACCATACTAGGAAAACAAGACAATGGTTTAGTCCAGGATGATAAGATTCTGACATAGAAATGTAGAATCTAATGGATATCTCTGAATGCAAGATGATCATCTGTATGACATGGTATATACAGAAACTGCTTGTTTTATTCCATCGTCATACACACCATACAAGGTTTAGTACAAGACCAAACAAAGTACTACTATGGTGAAAGGGAGATTACATCTCATCGGAGGCATTCCAAGCTCCTATACATTATTTCTCCTACACCTCCGGAATTGATACACACTAAGTCATATTCCACAAGTCACGCAGGACGGTGGAAAACAACTATTACAATACTAGTGGAACTACTACTAACTTAGACATCTCCGTAGTAGTTCTCATAGAAGTCTCCTCCATAGCCTGGAAGTTCAACGTGAGCATCCGGAAACAAACGGTCCTGAGGAGCCTGTGGACCATAGGGGCTAGGGTGAGGTCTTGGACCAACAAACGGTGGCCTGCGGGGACCACGAGGTGGGGTGATGCCCCCCACATCATGCCAATCCATCATGTCTGGCAGGGCAGATCTAACAGGATACAGGTCTCTCATATCCATATATCCAGCTTGCACAGCTGCTGCAAACCGAGTCAAGGTAGCCCAGTGATCAGCACGGGTGTTGAACAGCTCCAGTCTCAAGGCCCGACTCTCTCGGTCCTTATCCTCGAGCATCTCGGCAGCGGTTATTTTGTTCGTGATTTTTCTGACATTGTTATGTGTATACTTTGCAGTCTCTTCTAGGATAACCAACATTTAAATCTCATCAAATGAGTCCAAGAAAATGTTCCTGTTATTCTGTAAAATATTGGCTTGAGCTAAAATGCAAACCAATATTTTTGGAGTGACTGAAATATTTATTTTGGGCCTTTTGAATTAAATCAATGACATATTTGAGTTGGATTTATTTCTTTTATATAAGAAATAAAGCCCAAACATTTTTGGAAGTTGCATGTGACCTTGGGCTAGTCCTGAGATCACATAACAATTTACAGAAAGTTCATAAAATGATCTGATATTCTAAATCAATCAAAACAAAATAACAGAAATAGAAGAACAGGAAAAGAGAGATAGAGAGAGAAGTACCTGGCGCTCACCTCTCAGCCCACCAGCCCAGCTCCTGTTGCGGCCCAACCCACCACCTCCTGGCTCCCTGTCGCCTTCCTCCTCGCGCCAGTAGGCAGGGGCGCGTGCCCGGCGCGCGTGGCCACACGCCGGCCACCACCTCCCTGCCTGGTTGCCTCCTCCTTCCCCTGGATGTCTCCCGTAATGCCACGCCATCCCCTGGAACTCTCTCGCTCTCCCCCCTGCTCTCTCCCTCACCCTTCCCCATCCTACCCGAACGGGTTCGTCGCCGTCGTTTGCCACCACCATGGCCACCTCCTCCCCTCGCCTCTCCTACATGCCCAGAAGCCCCACCACTATCTTCTACGCCTCTCCATCGACTCACGCGACGTCAAACGCCCTGAAGCGCCGGCCCTGACCTCCTCTTCCTCCTCGGGTCGCCGAGATCGCCACCGTCGCCCTGCTCGCTCCGGACCTCCCCCGCGCCCACTGACCTTCCCATCGTGCTCATGGTGAGCTTCTCTTCCTCCTCCCCCGAACCCCGTTGCTCGCCGCCTCCTCTAGGCCGTAGTTGCACGGACGCCGAAGCTCGCCGGCAACGTACCTCATCGCCGTCGCGGCCACAGCTGCTGCCAACCGCATCTGAGATCATCAACGTGTTCGTTGCAGCCCCAGGAGCCGAACACACCTGCCTGCAGCCCCTACCGTGCCCCGTAGCATTAAACCCGCACGCCACCGAACTCCGGCCGCCGCGGAAGTGCTCGCCGCCGTTAACTCCGGCCACCCCAGCACCAAACACCGCCACCGTTGGATGCGCCACATCGCCAGCTACTCGTAGCACCCACCCGCGCATCAAACCGTGGCTGGAGCAGCGTTTCCGACGCTCTCCGTCATCTCGGCCTCGCCGACGACTCGACACCGGTAGGTTTGACCTGCTGACCATTGACTGCGTGAGCCCAGTTTGATACAAAGCTATTAGGACCCCGACTCAATGCCACATCGATCTAGCATGTAACACCTCATATCACTTTGCGGCCTCGCGCACGGTATTCCCACGGGTGTCGCCTTACCTTTGCCCGGGACCGTTTGCGCCTTTTGGCACACGTATATGATAGTGTCGCTAGCATCCATATGATAAGGAGCCCGGGCTGACATATCTAGTCGTAAACCCAAAGTGGCATAGACTTACACGGACAGGCATTCATGACCCAAAGATTGAACGTGTTTGGCCATCGCCGAGTGAATCCAGCAGAGCACGGGCTATCAGACTTCGTGAACCGGGCAGAAGCGGCTAACAGACTCCTAGTATTCATCGCGGACATTTCCCAAGGGATGTATACATGAACGAAGAAGGACACATGCCGCCAGCCTAAGTGTTCCGAGCAATAGCAAGCTACCATGGCTCAAAGGAAGCACTAGGAGACATTTCCCAAGAAGAGAGGCTACTAAGGATAAACAACTAGATAGTCAGATCCCACACATACCAAGCATTTCAATAACATACACACAATATGCTCGATATGTGCAAATACAACATGGCATCACAACATGACTCTACGACTCAAGTATTTAATTCAATAGGCTCCAAGGAGCGAGATGTTACAAACATAGGTCTCATGACCCAACATTCAGAGCATACAAGTCAAAGCACAAGCGGAAGCTAACATGTCTGAGTACAGACATCTACAAATGAAAAAGGCTGAGAAGCCTGACTATCTACTAGATCATGCCGAGGGCACAAGATCGTAGCTGAGGTAACAAGCTAAATGTCGAAGTCCACGCGGAACTACTAACGAGACCGAAGTCTTTCTAGAAAAACATAAAATAGGCAAACGTGAGTACAAATGTACCCAGCAAGACTTAAATCAGAACTAACTACATATGCATCATTATCAACAAAGGGGGAAGGGGGGGTTTAATTGCAGCAAGCCAGCTTTGACTCGGTGGCTATCCTAAACTACGACTGCAAGTAACTCTTTTGAGGTGGCGCACACGAGTCCACATATTCACCATATCAATACACCACTATGGATCCGCTCCCATCTCCCTACGAGAACGCCATCCATAGCACTCACGCTTATCTTGCGTATTTTAGAGTATCCACTTTCACTTGTCTATGAACTGTACAAGAAACCCAGAAGTCCTTTACCGCGGACACGGCTATTCGAATAGATGATGTTAACCCTGCTCTCACCACTCACCGCCGTTTACACGACATGTACTCGGCAACCTTCAAGCGGAAGCCCAACGTGGGTGTCGGCCACGACCTACCTAAACACCTAAGTCTCTAGTCCAGGTTTATCGCCTATTCAGGTTCCATCCGCAGGGAGTCCGGCCGAGGTTTCCACATACGGCTCCAAACGATGTGAACAGGGTTCCAAGACACCTAACGGGTGCCCGGTGTACCCGGCCACGTACCTACCGCATCACAGCCCACCCCACGGTCAGCGCTGTTCACGGCCTCCAGTAGGCTACAAACACCAGAAACTACTTACAACTCCTGGACAGAGGACTAGGGTGAATAAGAAGCCGAGAGGGTCCATTGGTTTTGGGCCCAATGCGTGGTAGTATCTGTTTCATGGATCACAAACACAGAACTCAGTTCCTGAGGATGGCTTCAGTGAGACAACCCACCATGTACTCCTACATGGCCTCTCACCGCTACCTTTACCAAATCGTATTCACGCACTTAGCTCTCAACAGTAGGACATGTTCACACACCTCTGACTCATCCCCGATGAATCAGACTTGACTCAACTCTAAGCAGTAGCAGGCATGACAAACAAGCATGAATGAGTAGGCACAACACGGCTCAAAGAACTCCTACTCATGCTAGTGGGTTTCATCTATTTACTGTGGCAATGACAGGTCATGCAGAGGATAATGGGGTTCAGCTACCGCAACAAGTAATAGATGATTTGTTGTTGTCCTAATGCAATAAAAGAGAGCAGGAGCGAGAGAGTAGGATTGTATCGGAATGAACAAGGGGGTTTTGCTAGCTTGGCACTCTTGAAGACAGTATAGTTCTTCATCGGTGTCAACGATCACAGCGTCGGGACCACGTCTATCGAGAGGGGACAAATACCGGCAAACAAGAAGGAAACACAATCAATGCAATGCACAATATGATGCATGATCATGACATGGCAAAATGAGTGTGTTGGGCTAATGCAACTAGAACCAGATGGGTTTGGGTCATTTTGAACCAAAGGTTCAACCCCAAATTCAAATTATGAATCTAAATAGTGCATTATCATGTTTTGCACTAAACAGCAAGGTTAAGTTGTTTAAACATGCATGAAACCAGTACAGATGGATAGATTGGATTTTTCTGATCATTTTTCATATATAATTTGTTTGATTTGGAGCTACGGTTGATTTTCTATGATTTTTAGAAGTTTTGGCTATTTTCTGGAATTTCCTGTAAAAGAATAAATCCAGTAATTGAATTAATGCGTCAGCACTGCGTCACTGTGACATCAGCTGGTCAACAGGCGTCAACCAGGTCAAACCTGACTACTGGGACCCACTGGTCAGTGACCCAGTCAACTAACTAATTTAGTTATCCCTAACTAACCGTGCAGGGCCCACTAGTCAGTGACTGTAGTAACTAACCTAACTAGTTAATTAGTGCTAACTAGAGTAATTAGTCGAGCGGGGCCTGCAACTCAGTGAGAGAGAGGGGGAAGTCAAACTGGGCTGTGGGGTCAACCCACGCCGGTCAATGGGTCAGCGGTCGCCAGCGTTTAGTCGCCGGCGAGTCCAGACGCGGTGGTGCGCTGCGGGATTCGCCTACAGAGCGTCGTTTGGTGCGCGAAGCTTGGCTACGGGATGCGGACGCTCATCCGCATCCATCCGTGGGGGTGGCGGAGGCTGGGGTGGCCGGAGTTGTCGCCGGTGACGACCTTGGCGGTCGCCGGAGTTCGGGCGGGGTCGAAGCCGTCGCTATGAGGCATGACGAGGCGCGTGGGGAGGTGCTACGGGCTTCTGCGAGTATGGTGAAGACGATGGCGTGCTCGGAATCAAGCCAACATGGATGTGGCCACGACGGCGACGTGCGATGGTGGCGGCGGGTGCGGCCGAGCTCGGTGTGGTCGCTGTGGTGCACAAGAAGGCAAACGGAGAGGGGGAGAAGGGGCAGGAGCTCACAGCGGTTCCAGGGAGACGAACGGCGAGCACGGGGAGGCACGGACGATGACGGAGCATCTCCGGCGATCTGGGGGGAAGAAGGTTGAAGACGACGGCGTTGGCGGCGTTCGGGGGCGTCTGATGTTGCCTGACTCGGCGGTGAGGATGAGGGCGTCGAGGCGGAGCTCGCAGACACGGCAGGGAGGCGAGGGGAGCACGGTGAGCATGGCAAACGGCGTCGTCGACGAAGGTTGCGCTCGGGCGCGAGAGGGAAAGAGAGCGGAGGAGGGGAGAGGCACGAGAGAGGGTGAGAGGGGGCCAGGGGGTGTGTGGCGTCTGCGAGAGACGTCCAGGGGGGAATGAGGCAGCCAGACAGGGAGGAGGTGGCTGGTGTGGTCACAAGGCTTCGCACGCGCCCCCGCCACTCACACGAGGAGGAAGGCGACAGGGAGGAGGCGGTGGTGGGCTGGGCCGGCCAGCTGCAGTGCTGGGCCGGTTTGTGGCGCCAGGTAAGTGCCCCAGGTAGGTTCTCTCTCTGTGGTTTTTCTACTTATTAATGTTTTCTATTTTCTGCAATTGGTTTTGATTTGATTTAAAACATCAAATCATTTTTTAAACTTTCTGTAAATTGTATGTGAGCTCAGGAACTAGTCCAAGGTCATAGGAAACTTACAAAAATATTTGAACTTTATTTCTTATATAATAGAAATAAATTCAACTCAAATATGTCATTGGTTTAAGTCAAAGGCCCAAAATAAATATTTCTGTGATTCCAAAAATATTGGTTTGAATTTTACCTCATGCCAATATTTTTACAGAATAACATGAACATTTTCTTCGACTCATTTGATGAGATTTAAATGTTGGTTATTTCTAGAGGTTTTCTGAGGCTTTTGAAAAATTCCTCAATTCAAGTTTCATTTGAATTTAAACATGATGCTCACATGGAAGCTAGCATAGGTCAGGCCAGAACTAGGGATGTGACACTAATGGTATAAGGATAATCATGTCAAGGTTATTTAAGCCGCCATAGGTTCTATAAGCCGTCAAGATTATTTAAACCGCCGCGGGTGATCAGAGTTATCAATTGAGCATTGTCTCCTTAAAGCCGGCGATCTGAGTCGCCATGGCTAGATGAATCTAACAAGTACAGATTTTTGCCTAAGTGTTGCATAAACAGGTTTCACAAACTATAGTTATTATTTTGGATCAAACAGACGTTCAGAAAAGAAAAATTTCTAGACCTAAAACATGGTGCAGAGAAGTTCACATGTTCTACTGAGGATTCCTTACAAAGAAAGAAGATCTCCTAGTGCTGAAAGTGGATGCGAAGCAACTACCACACGAGATCTACGCTACTATTAGATCAAAGAGGCCACGGTAGAAGCAAATGCAAAGAACTAGGATGAACGAGGAATTGTACAGATGAACACGCTAGCCCAAGCATGGATCTATGGCGCATAAAGGGGAAAACTTACTGCGGGAGATCTGCTGCGGAGGGGCGCTGCCGTTTTCTGGTCAAGTTCAGGATGATGCAGCGGCCAAAAGTCGATGGAGACGAGATGCACTGCGGCGGCGGCGGAGCTCCAGTGACAGATGGGGCAAGAGGAAGAAGACGCGGATGGGAAGAATGAGGAAGACCTAGTCGGGTCTATTTATAAGGAAGGGCCACTGAAAGAGCACGAAAACGAGGAGGCCGAAAAATATAAGTTATCCAACTACAAGGAAACCTCGATTTTCAGGATGGTCATCAAGACAAAGATCCGTTGGGATGCATTGAATAAAATGTGCTTTTATGACAGGTGACGTCATGGCGGGTTACCACAAATCCAGAGGATCACGTCATGGCGTGTTACAAAAAAATTTATAAAGGGCAGAAGATTTTTTCTTAAGTGTCGAAGGTTGACATGAACCAGTTCAAATCAATCTGGGGCCTAATGTTGGGGATATAACTATTGGTATGACCTGCCCAGGAGGGGCCGGGTTATACTTACAAGTATTCTTCAACCCCAAAACCCAGGATAGAGATGGCGGTTCAGTTAAGGGACCAAAGCCCGGAAGGCGACTTAAGGCCCGTAGTGATAAACCGCCATGTATGTGTGACTTGTATTGTTAGGCAAGAATAGTTAAGAGACCGAGCTAGACACTGTTTATGAGCCGGCCGGGACTTTGTAAGCTGCAGGGTGTCGACCTCTCTATATAAAGGGATGACCTTCGGTGCAAGTAACATCAACTCGAGAGTTAGGTCAAGCGATTCACTCCCTGGTTAACGAGACATAAGCAATCCCACTCAAAACTAGATCGTAGGCTTTTACCTTCACCGTAAGGGGCCGAACCAGTATAAACCTCATGTCCTTTGTCCCGATTAACCCATTTAGCTTCCTAGTTGCGATGGCTCCACGACTAAGTCCTTTCACTAGGACATCTACCGTGACAATTCCACAACAAGAGCAGAAGGTTAAGATGCAGTTCCTGTGATCATGGCTAAGAAACAGTTGCTGAACTTCCTTGACAGCAATTTAGAGATGAAAGAGCTTGTGAAGATAATGGGCAAAATCGATGTGCTCTGTGGGATTATTGTCTCTTTATTTGAAGCGGATGTAGCACTCGTGATGTATTCAGTGGCCATGACATCAGCACTTTGCTGAAACTAGTAATGAATGAAACCTGTTTAGCAGCCTGGGCGTAGTGTTGTGAACATCTAATGATTTCTCTTAATGGAAATCGGAGGGTATCCCCATTTGCTCATAAATAAATAAATAGCAGAGGCCCTTTTGCTAATAAATAAATGAATTAGCAAAGGCCTTGTCGGGTCAGCTTTCTTCCCATTCGAAGATGTCGAGCAAATAGAAGTCCAACAGCAAACTATGTCGTCAAATTCAAGTTTCATAGCCAAATATGAGTAAAACTAAACAACAATTTCATCATGTTTTAGTTGTCATACAATCACCGAAAACAAATGAACATACATAATAAGTGATGTTCTCAGGAGCAGTGTAAGCATCATTTTGTTGTGCAACTTCATTAAATGAATTCCTCTGCTCAAACCTTTGCAATACTCTCCATTCGTCTCTACGAGCAAATGTGTCTTCCAGGAAAAATATCTGTGTTGCTTGATTTGCCTAAATAAACGGCTCGTTGGTCTCGTGCACCGCCTTGACATTGATGGATTTGAAAAAAATCATCAGCTCTGGGTTTTGCGATCCTGGAAAACAGGTTATACCAACGACAAAGACAATGTAACCACACACGGATGAACCTCAAATTGAGATATCTGCAATCGAACAATGTCTGTTATGTTAGCATACATTTCAGTTGTCACTTCGCCATACTTATCCGTGCTCATGATGGCACTGTTTTGTGTCTTCCTACCATCATCGCATGCAAGGGTGTTGTAGCGCACATCTCCAACAATGCAAGATTCATAATGTCTTACCCGAGTATCAGGACCCATTGCTAGTGCATAAAGGGCATCATCAACTGCCTGCCCATCCTCCCGCATCTTGTTAACCTATGGTTATAAAATAGACAAGTTGATCATCTTATGTACTCAATATATTAAAAAACTGACAGTGCAATTCAAAAGCTTACATGGCTCTTGAACCATTTCGCAAATCCACCCACAACCAGTTTGTCAATGTTTCTTGGATTTTGCGACACTAACTCCTTTTTATGCTGCACAACATAGTGATCACGTCAAACATCTAAATATATAAGAATGTGCTGCAAGTTTAGTAGATTACGATACATAAGCTGCAGTACTTAGCACTTACTTAATATAAGGTACTATCTCAGGACAGTTATTTTCAACACATATCGAACCATTTTGTCCAAATCTTTAGGTTTCTCGTCTTGTCGACTCTTCCTGTAACTCGAACAGAACAATCTAAAACATTGAGCCCGGAATTGTCTTCACCCACCTCTTTGCTTAGTTGATCAGTTGTTTCAATGTATTTTGAGCAGAATGTCAACACTTCTGTAGCAATGTAGGCCTCTGCAATCGAACCCTCGGGTCTAGCTCTGTTCCTAACATAGCCCTTGAAAGTGCCTAGCTGCCTTTCAATAGGGTACATCTAGCCATACTGTACTGGACCTCTAAGTAGTGCCTCATCAGGTTGATGAACAGCCAAATCCACCATCACATCAAAGAAGGCTGGAGGATATTTCTTCTCAAGGTCGCATAGGATAGTTGGTATCTTGTCTCTAAGACGCTCCAAAGCATATATTCAGATATTTCTACTGTAGAGTTCCCTGAAGAATTGTCCCAACTCTGCAACTGCTCTATATATGTCAGGGAAGCCCAATCCTCTAAGGATAATAGGTAAAACCCTTTGAAGTAGGACATGGCCGTCATGAGTTTTCAACCCTTGTACCTTGTTTCCATCTGCACTGACTCTCCTTTCAGGGTTGGAAGCAAATCCATGTGGGAATCTCACACGTGACAGGACCTCGTAGAATTCTTTTGTTTTTACCTTGTGCAAGATGTACACAGTTGGTGCCATATCATGTGGTTTACCATCATCTTGCACCTGCAAATCCTGTCTGACACCTAGGTGTGTCAAATAAATCCTAGATTTTAAGGTATCTTTCATCTTGCCTTCAATATTAAGAAGTGTGCCTATAATACTGTCACATATATTTTTCTCGATGTGCACCACATCAAGATTATGTTGCAGATCAAAATCTTTCCAATACTCCAAGTCCCACAAAGTGGACTTGCGGGTAAACAATAATCTCCCTTCTGCCCTGCCATGCTTCCTTTTCCCGCTACCATTATCAGGATGGTTTCCTGGTGTAATATGCCTGACCTTCGCTAATTCCACTTGCAACTCATTGGCATGAGCCTCTTTGGAGCATCACGGTTCTCATGCTTTGCATTGAACACATATCTTCGGTATTTTGTTGGACGTGGCTTGTCCTTAGCAAGGAAATGGCGGTGTCCAATGTAACAGATCTTGCTAAGTATTGCGTATGACAGCAAATTCATGTCACAACGAACATATGCATTGTAACCATGTGTCGTTCGCCCTCACAGAGTGCCCAAGGCCAGATAATCATGGATGGACCAAATTATAACAGCACACAGAAAGAAATCAGCTAGTGGGCTGCTATATAGGTCTCGAGTGAGAACACCCCTTCATAGCTGTTGAAGTTCCTCCACAAGAGGCTCGATGAATAAATCAAAATCCTTTCCAGGACTTTTTGGACATGGGATGGGCAAGGACATCATGTAGTTTGATTCTTTGGTGCAGACATTTGGAGGCATGCTGTAAGGGATAACAAGCACTGTCCACATGCTATATGTGGCACTCTGGTGGCCAAATGGGTTAAATCCATCTGAAGCTAAGCCAAGTCTAATGTTTCTCAGGTCAGGAGAAAACCTTGCGTTTCTGATTGAAGCTTTTATAGTCACTACCATGAGATGGATGGCTCCTTACATTCTGATCTTTGTACTCTCGGTTCCTAGAATGCCACAGTACATCCTCTCTTGTTTCAGCATCATGAAACAACCTCTGCAATCTTGGTATAATTGGAAAATGTCTCAGAACGTTATGAGGAATCCTCTTCACAGCATCAACATCTTTCCATCTTGATGATTTGCATTTTGGACATTCACTTAAGTTGGCATAATCCTTCTGGAATAGAACACGACTATTCTTACAAACATGGATCATATCATATCCAATTCCAATTGCACGAAGGAAATTCTTCATTCTACTGTAGGTGTGTGGAAGCTCAGACGCATCTGGGAAAGATTTGCGAAAAGCAGCCAACATCGCATCGAATGATTTGTTGGTCATCCGCTCAAATGTCTTCACCATAAGAAAGGTGACCATAGCTGAGATACTAACAACTTATTTCCTGGGGTGACAGCCACTATGCATTGTTCCAACATACGGGCCCACCATTTTTCTTCTGCAGGTGAAAGTTCATGAAATGCACGAGCATTTCGTAGCATTGTTTCAATGTTGGTCAAACTCACTAGCTCTACCACCACCACCTCCTCCTCCTCTTCCACCTGAGCATCAGCCAGATCAAGATGGTGATCTGCTACTTCCACATAGTTAGTAACATTGACGTTCCCAGCTTCACCATGATAAACCCACCTAGTATATGTGACCGACATCCCATACAAGTGTAGATGATTTTGCATAGTTGACTGGGGTCTTGTAACTGAATTCCTACAACTGCAGAACGGGCAAAGCACATCTGATTTAGGACCACCATACTCAGCTCTGATAAAGTTCATGAAGTTCTCAACCCCCTTGACATATGCAGCAAAGAATCTTCGAATAGAACTTATGCAAGTCATGTCCATCTGTTAGACATACAAATTAGTTCTTCTACTAGATATTACAGGAAAAAGATATATGCTTTTTTATGAAGTCCAAAAAAATACCTAGGTCGATGTCTAAAGCTATGGCAAGATATTTGGACAAGCAGATCTAAGTAACGAAATATATGTAAAGCTAATTCAGCAAACAAATTTGGGTGCTAAATTATGGCAGGCTGTTTCAGCAGTCAATGAGGCCGAGCACACAGCCATCAAAGGCCATCTCAGCAACAAAGATCGAGTATAAAAGGGTGTACAGCTATTTCACCTAACAGATTGGCTACTAGACCATGGCAATCTACGTCACAATAAATATATGGCAGTATATTTTAGCAACTAATTGGGCTTGGCATGCCATCTCAGCTAGGCAGATTGAGTGCAGAATAGGGCAAGGAAGCTTCTTAAGCAGAGCATATTGACTTTAACTACTTCGACAAACAGTGATATTAACAGCGTCTATCAGCTAACATTCAGCGCTACACCAACATGCACGGAGCCTTAGTCTAGAATGCACGTACCATGGGAGAAGCTAACCGCCATGTGTCTCCAAACGAACATCGCGAGCGGTGGCGGCGCTGACCGCCGTGCATCTCCACAAGAACGTCGCCAGCGGTGGCGGCGCGGCTAGAGGACGGCAGTCTATGAGAGCGTACTGTGGAAGCGTACGACAGTCTATGAGAGCGTACCGATGTCCTCCATCTGCGATCTCGATGTATGGGGGTGGGGTTCAAGACCCGTGAGGTGAAGGAGCTGTCTCCGGCGAGGAAGAGTAGAACACGGGAGACGGACGGACCAGTTGTCACACCATGCCATGCTGCCTCCCATGCCCTACTCATCCTCGGAGGAGTCCTGGACCTCGGCGGTGCCGGTGGATGTGAGGTCGATGATGATGGAATTGAACAGTCTGTCACTTCACCTGCCACATGCGCCACCAAACATTGGACAGCGACAAGTAGGATGCATGGCTGACGGTGCTCCCGTCATCAGCCGCCAGCGTGGCCACCACTTCTGCAGTCGCGTCCGCGTCTGGCTACGCCGCTATTTCTTCACGAGCAGCGACTTGAGCGAGGGCGGCAATCTCTAGCTTCATTCCCGAAGACAAGCTCTCCCATAGAGCATTCACGCTCGCGGTCATGCCGGATGTGGTGCCCGGTAGCAGGCGATGCGCTATGGTGTGGAGATTAGCTAGGTGTTGCCGCTTTAAGTAGTGCATTCCGGCAAGGCCAAGCATCCGGGTGCGTCATTAAGTCGCCAGAGTTGGTTCCTCGGGCACCGAGTCTCTTAATGATAGCATACGGACGAACGACATGAAAGTGGGCAGCTAGCGTCGGCTAGGAATGCACTGCGACGGCGAGGGACGAGGGTTTTTGGTGAGCTATGGTAGTCAGCTGCGGTCGTGGCAACGTTGGAGATGCCCTTTGCTCACATGCGATCACCACATGTCATGGAAAAAGCAAGACGACCTGGCATGGTCTCAGGTCCTGGGGATGCAGTTGGCCGCACTACAACACTCCATGAACGCGTCGCTGGGTGCGCGCACTTCGGCGCCCCGTGCATCCTCGATGAGCCAGGTGTTGATCTGCTGGTCGTGCCACAGCGCTAACGCCACCCTCAGCACACTGAAGCCGACCGTGTCCAGCGACGATGAGCGTGTCGCTCACCGCAGCCGCCATGTCCAAAGGTGGTGCGGGAGCTATGCCATGTTGCTGGTCCCCATGACCCACATGAACGGTTGCTGGTGGCGAGGAGGTCATGGGCCAACTCATCCATTGGACTAGTCTGTGCCACGTCATCCTGACGGGTGTGTCCCACATGTTGGTTTCCCTGTTTTCCTGGCCAAATTTGAGCGCCAGTGCTCCGTGTTGTGCATTAGGCACAGAACATGTGGTTTTTGTGCCCTGGTTCAAATGTGGTAGAGTACCAAGTTGTTACACTAGCCCTAAGTGTTTTGGTTTTGGGTACGGTACCACCCTTTTACTTTTCAACTAGTGAAGCGTAACACTTGATTAAGTAGTCGGATGGTGTGCTAATGTAGGTGTCCGACTGTTTGAAGGAATAATTGAGGTGTGCCCGGTCCGTGCCCGCATTTAGGGGGTCCAACTTACCATGTTATGACAGTAGTAACTATACTAGCCCCTGCGTACTCCCCCTGTTTTTATTTACTCCGCATTTTAGCTTTGCTCAAAGTCAAACTTTGTAAACTTTGACAAAGTTTATAGACAGAAATAGTAACATACAATAACAAATCAATACCATTAGATTTATTATTGAATATACTGTCACATCATATAGATTTGCTATTGTAAATGTTCATATTTTTCCTATAAATTTGGTCAAATTTTATGAAGTTTGACTTCATTCAATCCTAATACGCGGAGTAAATAAAAATTGAGGGAGTATCTTACTCCGTGACCAAGACGGAAGAGAAAACGAGACAACTTATTATTTATTTGAGTCGTTCAAGTATAATCATGTGGCGTTGCTTATTTCTCATTCCTCACCAACCCTCTTCTCCATCGATCATGCCGCCCTCCGTCGAGCCCATCCTCCCGCATGCCTCACTTGAACATTCCGTCGAGTATCATTCCCATGTGGGCCTAGACCATACTTGTATTTCCAATGTTGTAATTTGTCCGACATGCATACAGACAAACGGTCCATTTAAAGTTTCACTTTGACTCCACTACATGTCGGTTCCCATCTTAGTTTTGACATCCCATTCGGTTCATGCCCCAACACATCTTAACGATATCGATTGATGTTGAGAGATCAATTGCGTGTCATGCAAGGAGATAAAGGTTTGATATGTTTCTATGATAGAAATGACCCGCCCCCGGGGGGGGTCTGTGGGGATCAGAGTGAGTATATTTTACGTTCATAAGCGAAACGAACATACTGTACCCACCCTAGTCCTCTTTCAATCAATCTCCGGACCCCGAGATGAAACCGAGAGAGAACGAGTGGGTACATGTGTGATACCTAAGGAGGATTAAAAATTTTGAACCGATGATCATAGCATCAGCAAATCATATATAAAGGCTATTCAATGTTCGTTTCGCTTTTGAATGTACAATATGCTCCCTCCGACCCTTGCTAGTTTACATATAAGTTTTATGTGTAGTCAAAGTATCTCTACTTTGATCAAACTTACAGAAAAAGTGTCAACATTCCACAATGCCCACTCAATATTGTTAGATTCGTACGTACTCCTAGATTTATATTCAAACAGAGATGGTTTCCAATTTGTTTTCAAACACGTGAATGTGCTTGTTCTTGCGCATGCTCTTCCTACTAGGATTTCGCCACATATAGCCAGTCCATTAGTAACTTTTTTTAAGCTCCATGTCCAATAGTACTAGTGGAGTACTGACAACATCTACAGTAGAGTATGAAGTGCTCATAGTACTAGTACTCCCTCCTTCCATTTATATAGGGCCTAATGCATTTTTCAAAACCGCCTTTGACTATTGACAAGATTAAAAGTACATGAGATGTATAGTGTCAAAATTATATCATTGAAGCTCTTTTGACATACGAATTTGACCGTATGCTTTGTATAAGTTGCATGTAATATATTATTACTCTAACATTTGGTCAAAGTTAGCCTCAAAAAATGCATTAGGCCCTGTATAGATGGAAGGAGGGAGTAGTAGTGGAAGTGGATCCTCCGACATAGGTATCCCTGCCTTACCCTTCCTTTCGGTCACTGACTGGTGGGCCCCATGCTTGCTAGGCCCCGCATGTCAGTTACTCAATTGGTTCATCCACGTCAGGGGATACTCATCCGTAGTATACTCCCTCTGTTTTTATTTACTCCGCATAAAACGGAGGGAGTAGCAGTATAAATGACGCAGGCATGGGAGGGGGAGGGACGATGGTTTGCTCTCAGCTGCAGTCGCACAAGCAAGCGAAAATGCAAGACAAAGCGTGTTCCATTCGGTGAGCGACGTGGAGGGTCCAATGTGCCGGGGTGCAACGCAAACGCGACAAGAGCGATGTACAGTCAAAACCGATTGATCGGTCGTCATCGGAACCACTATTCACACTAGAACCTTCGCTGCTCGGCCTACGCCAGCCGCTGCTAAAACAACACCTCCTCTCCAGCCCATTCCCCCACCTTTCGATCCCCTAGCCCGCATCAAGCATCCCCTAGTTCGCCGGAAAGTCATGGTGCGCAGCAAGATCATGTAGTACAAGATGCTGACGCTGGAGCGCCGCGCAGATATCATGGCGGTGGTCGGCGCCACAGACCTCCATTCCCAAGCTTGCTTTGCGGCGGGCCAATTTCCGAGTTCTCTGGAGCCAAGCTCCAACGAGGAGGAAGCCGCTCCAATGTTCATGGTGGAGGTCACAGTGCAGAAGGCCCCCGATGCGTATGAGATGATGGACGTCGACTTCATGCCGGCGTCCGGGTTCCCCATGGTGCAGGCAGACCAGTGGTTCAACTTGGCGATACTAAAGGAGGACCGGGTGCGGGAGGCTCAACTCAACATGGAGCGCGCGCATGCCGCTGCCATCAAGGCCCTCCTGCAGGCGGAACTGGATGTCATGGATGTGAACCAGGCGGTGGAGGCTCAACTTGATGCGGGGCGCGCAGATGCCATTGCTATCGAGGCCCTCCTGCAGGCGAACCAGACGTCTTGGACTTGAGCCGGGCAGCGGAGACTCAACTCGACGCGGAGCGCACGGATGCCGCTGACATCAAGGCCCTCCTGCAGGCGGAACTGTACTTCCTAGACTTGAACCGGGCGGCGGAGGCTCAACTTGACGTGGAGCGCACGGATGCCGCTGCCATCGAGGCCCTCCTGCAGGCGGAACCGGACGTCTTGGACTCGAACCGGGTGGTGTTCTCGTCCGGGCAGAGTGCTCGCACGCTCCGCGTGAACGAGTAGCTGGAGGCTGAAGACAACCACGGTGCGGAGACACACGTCGGCAGCTATGGCTGGTTCGCGCCGGCAGCCAAAGACGACGAGGCCGTCTTATTCCCCGAGCAGAGATAGTTTTTCTTTATGTTGTTTTTAGGGATTTTTTGCTGTGTAAAAACATATATTTAGGCAAGTCGCCTGACTTTCATCATTTGGGTCAGTCGACCATTTCAGGCGGTTCGATGAATATCCTACGTCTCCTAACCCTTCTTCATCACCTCTTCTTCTTCCCCAACAGACCACCACACGGGTCATACAGATCTTCTCGAGCATGCAGTTGGATAAACATAATGTATGAACGAAAATTACGTGTCAGCTGTAGGATGGATGATTTTGGTTTGATCACATGCGGTAGCACGTATCAGTGAGGGTGTGTTCCCTAGGTTGGGTTTGCGGCGTGCAGGAGCGACTGTGTGAGGGTGCGGTGCGACCGCGACATGCAGGAGCGACTGTGTGAGGGTGCAGTACGACTGCAACAGCCGTGCGCAAGTTTACCTCCTTTTCAGTTTGAAAACTTTAGGCAAGGTTAGGAAAAATGTGTGGCGAAGTATGGAAATGCAAAGCCTAGACCCAAACAGGATACTAGTACGTACGTAGGAGTACTACTTGTGTTAAAAAAAGAAAGGCGGGGTTTTCCTTCGCGGGTTCGATCGATACAAATCCTCATTTGACGTGTCAATTAATGTGTATTTTTTTCTCCAATGCCCAAAGAGCTAACCATCTCACTCCTCATCGCTTGATGAATGCAGCACCATGCAAACCAACCTTCTCACTTCTTTCGGATTTCAAGCTCCGCAGACCCTTGATTGATTCGGACTCTGAGGAGCATGCGAAGAATTCATCCTCCCCAGTCTGCCTACTCGCCAATCTCATGGCCTAGCTCGACGAACGGGAAGGAAATGGGACATAGAAGTTTACCCAGGTTCGGACCACCTTGCGGTGTAAAACCCTACTCCTGCTTTGTGGTGGATGTTGGGGAACGTAGTCATTTCAAAAAAATTCCTACGCACATGCAAGATCATGGTGATGCATAGCAACGAGTGGGAAGAGTGTGTCCACGTACCCTCGTAGACCGAAATCGGAAGCGTTAGAACAACGCACTTGATGTAGTCGTACGTCTTCACGGTCCGACCAATCAAGCACCGAAACTACGGCACCTCCGAGTTCTAGCACACGTTCAGCTCGATGACGTCCCTCGAACTCCGATCCAGCCGAGTGTCGAGGAGAGTTCCACAAGACGATGGCGTGGGACGATCTTGATGTTCTACGGTCGCAGGGCTTCGCCTAAGCACCGCTACAATATTATCGAGGAGGACTATGGTGGAGGGGGGCACCGCACACAGCTAAGAGATGAAGAGATCAATTGTTGTTACTAGAGGTGCCCCCCTTCTCCGTATATAAAGGGGGAGGACGAGAGGGCCGACCAAGGGGAGGAGGCGCGCCCAAGGGGGGCAATTCTAATCCAAGTAGGGGGGGCCGCGCGCCCTGCCTCATCTCTTCCACAACTTGGCCCATTAGGCCCATTGCTTCTTCCTTGTATTCCCGTAACTCCCCGGTACCCCCGAAAATACCCGAATCACTCAGAACCCTTCCAATGTCCGAATATAGTCGTCCAATATATCGATCCTTATGTCTCGACCATTTCGAGACTCCTCGTCATTTCCCCGATCTCATCGGGACTCCGAACTCTTTCGATACATCAAACTGATAAACTCATAATTTAACTGTCATCGAAACCTTAAGCGTTCAGACCCTACGGGTTCGAGAACTATGTAGACATGACTGAGACATGTTTCCGGTCAATAACCAATAGCGGAACCTGGATACTCATATTAGCTCCTACATATTCTACGAAGATCTTTATCGGTCAAACTGCATAACAACATACGTTGTTCCTTTTGTCATCGGTATCTTACTTGCCCGAGATTCGATCGTCGGTATCTCAATACCTAGTTCAATCTCGTTACCGGGAAGTCTCTTTACTCTCTACGTAATGCATCATCCTGCAACTAACTCATTAGTCACATTGCTTGCAAGGCTTATAGTGATGTGCATTACCGAGAGGGCCCAGAGATACCTCTCCGACAATCGGAGTGACAAATCCTAATCTCGAAATACGCCAACCCAACATGTACCTTCGGAGACACCTGAGAGCTCCTTTATAATCACCCATTACGCTAGACGTTTGGTAGCACACAAAGTGTTCCTCCGGTAAACGGGAGGTGCATAATCTCATAGTCATAGGAACATGTATAAGTCATGAAGAAAGCAATAGCAACATACTAAACGATCAAGTGCTAAGCTAACGGAATGGGTCAAGTCAATCACATCATTCTCCTAATGATGTGATCCTGTTAATCAAATGACAACTCATGTCTATGGCTAGGAAACACAACCATCTTTGATCAACGAGCTAGTCAAGTAGAGGCATACTAGTGACACTATGTTTGTCTATGTATTCACACATGTATTATGTTTCTAGTTAATACAATTCTAGCATGAATAATAAACATTTATCATGAAATGAGGAAATAAATAATAACTTTATTATTGCCTCTAGGGCATATTTCCTTCAGTCTCCCACTTGCACTAGAGTCAATAATCTAGTTCACATCGCCATGTGATTTAACACAAATATTCACATCTGTATGTGATTAATACCCATAGTTCACATCGTCATGTGATCAACACCCAAAGGGTTACTAAGGTATGATCATGTTTTGCTCGTGAGAGAAGTTTAGTCAACAGGTCTGTCACATTCAGAGCCGTATGTACTTTGCAAATATTCTATGTCTACAATGCTCTGCACGGAGCTACTCTAGCTAATTGCTCCCACTTTCAATATGTATCCAGATTGAGACTTAGAGTCATCTGGTTTGGTGTAAAATCTTGCATCGTTGTAATTTTTTATAACGAGCTCTTTTATCACTTCCATTATCGAGAAATATTTCCTTAGTCCTCACTAAGGATATTCTTGAACGCTGTCTAGTGACCTACTCTTAGATCAAAATTGTACTCCCTTGCCAAACTCGAAGCAAGGTATACAATAGGACTGGTACACAGCATAGCATACTTTATAGAACCTATGACTGAGGCATAGGGAATGACTTTTCATTCTCTTTCTATTTTCTTCCATGGTCGGGTTTTGAGTCTTACTCAACTTCACACCTTGGAAAACAGGCAAGAACTCCTTTGACTTTTCCATTTTGAACTACTTCAAAATCTTATCAAGGTATGTACTCATTGAAAAATCTTATCAAGCGTCTTGATATATCTCTATAGATCTTTGATGCTCAATGTGTAAGCAGCTTCACCGAGGTCTTTCTTTGAAAAAATCTTATTCAAGTATCCTTTTATGCTTTCTAGAAAAATTCTACATTATTTCCGATCAACAATATGTTATTCACATATACTTATCAGAAATGCTGTAGTGCTCCCACTCACTTTCTTGTAAATACAGGCTTCTCCAAAAGTCTGTATAAAACCATATGCTTTGATCAACTCATCAAAGCATATATTCCAACTCCGAGATGCTTGCACCAGTCCATAAATGGATCGCTAGAGCTTGCACACTTTGTTAGCACCTTTAGGATTGACAAAACCTTCTGGTTGCATCATATACAACTCTTCTTTAATAAATCCATTAAGGAATGCAGTCTTGACATCCATTTGCCAGATTTCATAAAATGTGGCAATTGCTAACATGATTCCGACAGACTTAAGCATCGCTACGAGTGAGAAAATCTCATCGTAGCCAACACCTTGAACTTTGTCAAAAACCTTTTTCGACAAGTCTAGCATTGTAGATAGTAACACTACTTATCAGTGTCTGTCTTCCTCTTGAAGATCCATTGATACAATATGGCTTGCCGATCATCGGGCAACTCCACCAAAGTCCACACTTTGTTCTCATACATGGATCCCGTCCCAGATTTCATGGCCTCAAGCCATTTCGTGGAATCTGGGCTCATCATCGCTTCCTCATAGTTCGTAGGTTTATCATGGTCTAGTAACATGACTTCCAGAATAGGATTACCGTACCACTCTGGTGCGGACCTTACTCTAAAAGACCTACGAGGTTCTGTAGTAACTTGATTTGAAGTTTCATGATCATTATCATTAGCTTCCTCACTAATTGGTGTAGGCATCACTGGAACTGATTCCAGTGATGAACTAGTTTCCAATTCGGGAGAAGGTACTATTACCTCATCAAGTTTCTACTTTTCTTCCACTCACTTCTTTCGAGAGAAACTCCTTCTCTAGAAAGGATCCATTCTAAGCAATGAATGTCTTGCCTTCGGATCTGTGATAGAAGGTGTACCCAACTATCTCCTTTGGGTATCCTATGAAGACACATTTCACCGATTTGGGTTTGAGCTTATCAGGATGAAACTTTTTCACATATGCATCGCAACCCCAAACTTTAAGAAACGACAGCTTAGGTTTATTGCTAAACCATAGTTCATACGGTGTCGTCTCAGTGGATTTAGATGGTGCCCTATTTTAACGTGAATGTAGCTATCTCTAAGGCATAACCCCAAAATGATATTGTAAATCGGTAAGATACATCATTGATCGCACCATATTAAATAAAGTGCGGTTTATGACGTTCAGACACACCATTACACTGTGGTGTTCTAGGTGGCATGAGTTTGCGAAACTATTCCACATTATTTTAACTGAAGGCCAAACTCGTAACTCAAATATTCATCTCCACGATCAGATCGCAGAAACTTTATTTTCTTGTTACGATGATTTTCCACTTCACTCTGAAATTCTTTGAACTTTTCAAATGTTTCAGACTTGTGCTTCATTAAGTAGATATACTCATATCTTCTCAAATCATTTGTGAAGGTCAGAAAATAACGATACCCGCCACGAGCATCAACACTCATTGGACCGCATACATCGGTATGTATTATTTCCAAAAAGTCAGTAGCTCGTTCCATTGTTCCGGAGAACGGATCTTTAGTCATATTTCCCAAAAGGCACGGTTCGCAAGCATCAAATGATTCATAACCAAGTGATTCCTAAAAATCCATCTTTATGGAGTTTCTTCATGCGCTTTACACCGATATGACCCAAACGTAAGTTCCACAAATAAGTTGCACTATCATTATTAACTTTGCATCTTCTGGCATCAATATTATGAATATGTGTATCACTACGATCAAGATCCAACAAACTATTTTCATTGGGTGTATGACCATTTGAAGGTTTTATTCATGTAAACAGAACAACAATTATTCTTTGGCTTTAAATGAATAACCGTATTGCAATAAACATGATCAAATCATATTCATGCTCAACGCAAACGTAAAATAACATTTATTTAGGTTAACACTAATCCCCAAAGTATAGGGAGTGTGCGATGATGATCATATCAATCTTGGAACTACTTCCAACACTCATCGTCACTTCCCCTTCAACTAGTATCTGTTTATTCTGTAACTCCTATTTCGAGTTACTAATCATAGCAACCGAACAAGTATCAAATACCCAGGGGTTACTATAAACACTAGTAAGGTACACATCAATAACCTATATATGAAATATACCCTTGTTCACATTGCCATCCTTCTTATCTAACAAATTGTCAGGGCATTTCCACTTCCAGTGACCATTTCCTTTGTAGTAGAAGCCTCAGCTTCAGGATTTGGTCCAGCTTTGGGCTTCTTCGCGGGAGTGACAACTTGTTTGCCATTCTACTTGAAGTTTCCCTTTCTTTCCCTTTGCCCTTTTCTTGAAGCTAGTGGTCTTGTCAATCATCAACACTTGATGCTCTTTCTTGATTTCTACCTTCGTCGATTTCAACATCACGAAGAGATCGGGAATCGTTTTCATCATCCCTTCCATACTACAGTTCATCACAAAGTTCTACTAACTTGGTGATGGTGACTAGAGAACTCTGTCAATCACTATCTTATCTGGAAGATTAACTCCCACTTGATTCAAGCGATTGTAGTACCCAGACAATCTGAGCACATGCTCACTAGTTGAGCAATTCTCCTCCATCTTTTAGCTATAGAACTTGTTGGAGACTTCATATCTCTCAACTCGGGTATTTGCTTGAAATATTAACTTCAACTCCTGGAACATCTCATATGGTCCATGACGTTCAAAACGTCTTTGAAGTCCCGATTCTAAGCCGTTAAGCATGGTGCACTAAACTATCAAGTAGTCCTCATATTGAGCTAGCCAAACGTTCATAACGTCTGCGTCTGCTCCTGCAATAGGTCTGCCACCTAGCGGTGCATTAAGGGCATAATTCTTCGGTGCAGCAATGAGGATAAACCTCAGATCATGGATCCAATCCGCATCATTGCTACTAACATCTTTCGACACAATTTTTCTCTAGGAACATATCAAAATAAACATATGAAAGCAATAACGCGAGCTATTGATCTACAACATAATTTGCAAAATACTACCAGGACTAAGTTCATGATAAATTTAAGTTCAATTAATCATATTACTTAAGAACTCCCACTTAGACAGGCATCTCCCTATTCATCTAAGGGATCACGTGATCCAAATCAACTAAACCATGTCCGATCATCATGTGAGATGGAGTAGTTTTCAATGGTGAACATCACTATGTTGATCATATCTACTATATGATTCACGTTCGACCTTTTGGTCTCCGTGTTCCGAGGCCATATCTGTATACTCTAGGCTCGTCAAGTTTAACCTGAGTATTCTGCGTGTGCAACTGTTTTGCACCTGTTGTATTTGAACATAGAGCCTATCACACCAGATCATCACGTGGTGTCTCAGCACGAAGAACTTTCGCAATGGTGCATACATAGGGAGAACACTTCTTGATAATTAGTGAGAGGTCATCTTAAAATGCTACCGTCAATCAAAGCAAGATAAGATGCATAAAGGATAAACATCACATCAAATCAATATAAGTGATATGATATGGCCATTATCATCTTGTGCTTCTGATCTCCATATCTGAAGCACCGTCGTGATCACCATCGTCACCGGCGCGACACCTTGATCTCCGTCGTAGTATCGTTGTCGTTACACCATCTATTGCTTCTACGACTATCGCTACCGCTTAGTGATAAAATAAAGCAATTACAGGGCGTTTGCATTTCATACAATAAAGCGACAACCATATGGATCCTGCCAGTTGCCGATAACTCGGTTACAAAACATGATCATCTCATACAATAAAATATAGCATCACATCTTGACCATATCACATCACAACATGCCCTGCAAAAACAAGTTAGACGTCCTCTACTTTGTTGTGGCAAATTTTACGTGGCTGCTACGGGCTGAGCAAGAACCGTTCTTACCTACGCATCAAACCACAATGATAGTTCTTCAAGTTAGTGCTGTCTTAACCTTTGCAAGGACCGGGCGTAGCCACACTCGGTTCAACTAAAGTGAGAGAGACAGACACCCTCTGGTCACCTTTAAGCAACGAGTGCTCGTAATGGTGAAACCAGTCTCGCGTAAGCGTACGCGTAATGTCGGTCCGGGCCGCTTCATCTCACAATGCCGCCGAAGCAAAGTATGACATGCTGGTAAGCAATATGACTTGTATCGCCCACAAATCACTTGTGTTCTACTCGTGCATATGCCATCTACGCATAAAACCCGGCTCTGATACCACTGTTGGGGAACGTAGTAATTTCAAAAAAATTCCTACACACACGCAAGATCATGGTGATGCATAGCAACGAGAGGGAAGAGTGTGTCCACGTACCCTCGTAGACCGAAAGCGGAAGCGTTAGAACAACGCGGTTAATGTAGTCATACGTCTTCACGGCTCAACTGATCAAGCACCGAAACTATGGCACCTCTGAGTTCTAGCACACGTTCAGCTCGATGACGTCCCTCGAACTCCGATCCAGCCAAGTGTCGAGGGAGAGTTCCATCAGCACGATGGCATGGTGACGATCTTGATGTTCTACCGTCGCAGGGCTTCGCCTAAGCACCGCTACAATATAATCGAGGAGGACTATGGTGGAGGGGGGCACCGCACACGGCTAAGAGATCAAGAGATCAATTGTTGTTACTAGAGGTGCCCCCTCTTCCGTATATAAAGGGGGGAGGAGAGGGCCGGCCAAGGGGAGGAGGCGCGCCCAAGGGGGGCAATCCTACTCCATGTAGGATTCCCCCCTCTTTCCTAGTCCAAGTAGGAGAGGGGAAGGAAGGGAAGGAGAAGGAGAAGGAAGGAGAGGGAGGAAAAAGAGGAAAGGGGGCCCGACCCCCTAGTCCAATTTGGTTTGGGCTAGGGGGCCGCGCGCCCTGCCTCCTCTCTTCCACCACTTGGCCCATGAGGCCCATTGCTTCTTCCTCGTATTCCTGTAACTCGCCGATACCCCCGAAAATACCCAAATCACTCGAAACCCTTCCGATGTCCGAATATAGTTGTCCAATATATCGATCTTCACATCTCGACCATTTCGAGGTTCTTTGTCATGTCCCCGATCACATCCGGGACTCCGAACTGTTTCGGTACATCAAAACTCATAAACTCATAATATAACTGTCATCGAAACCTTAAGCGTGCGGACCCTACGGGTTCGAGAAGTATGTAGACATGACCGAGACACGTTTCCGGTCAAAAACCAATAGCGGAACCTGGATGCTCATATTGGCTCCTACATATTCTACGAAGATGTTTATCGGTCAAACCGCATAACAACATACGTTGTTCCTTTTGTCATCGGTATGTTACTTGCCCGAGATTCGATTGTCGGTATCTCAATACCTAGTTCAATCTCGTTACCGGCAAATCTCTTTACTCGTTATGTAATGCATCATCCTGCAACTAACTCATTAGTCACATTGCTTGCAAGGCTTATAGTGATGTGCATTACCGAGAGGGCCCAGAGATACCTCTCCAACAATCGGAGTGACAAATCCTAATCTCGAAATACGCCAACCCAACATGTACCTTCGGAGACACCTGTAGAGCTCCTTTATAATCACCCAGTTACGCTGTGACGTTTGGTAGCACACAAAGTGTTCCTCCGGTAAATGTGAGTTGCATAATCTCATAGTCATAGGAACATGTATAAGTCATGAAGAAAGCAATAGCAACATACTAAACGATCAAGTGCTAAGCTAACAGAATGTGTCAAGTCAATCACATCATTCTCCTAATGATGTGATAACGTTAATCAAATGACAACTCATGTCTATGGATAGGAAACACAAACATCTTTGATCAACGAGCTAGTCAAGTAGAGGCATACTAGTGACACTATGTTTGTCTATGTATTCACACATGTATTATGTTTCTGGTTAATACAATTGTAGCATGAATAATAAACATTTATCATGAAATAAGGAAATAAATAATAACTTTATTATTGCCTCTAGGGCATATTTCCTTCAGTGGATTGGCCTCGAGGTGGGCTGAGGATGAACTAGTATAGTGGGAGAACAACCTCAGGAGGTGTGTTCTTGAGCTCGTGTGAGCTGGTGAGGGTGAGAGTGGAATGGATTCGATCCCTCTCTATGGTGGTGGTTAGGTCCTATTTATAGTGGCCTTGGTCCACCTCCGAAATGAAGGCAGGAAGGGATCCCACAACGACCAAATTCGAAGGGAGACAACTAGTACATCCTATCCTGACAAAAGTAGCATTCGCCTGCAAAGCCTCTAGTCGTGACGCCATGGTGAGCTCGGCGATGACCTTTGTCCTGTCGTCCTGGCGATCTTGGTCTTGTTGCACGGGAATGGAAACCTTTGGTTGATTCCTCACGACTTCACGCCTGCGC
This sequence comes from Aegilops speltoides, assembly GCA_021437245.1. Taxonomy (NCBI): domain Eukaryota; kingdom Viridiplantae; phylum Streptophyta; class Magnoliopsida; order Poales; family Poaceae; genus Aegilops; species Aegilops speltoides. The sequence goes on from CM038145.1 coordinate 113,990,996, forward strand.
TTGCCTCCTTAGCACCAAAGAGGAAACTGATGTCCTGCACCCGCTGGGGCCCACCTAGCCTTGGTCATCATGGCTCACGTCATCTAAGCCTCACGAGGTGAGGCTTGCATAGAAATCTCCGCTCCTCAAGAACCAGCCTATGGAGGCCGCTCCTTCTGAAGGTCTTGGTGTCGTCCGCCTTACGAGGCTTGGGCCCTCCCGAGGGTCTTGAGTTGTTGATGCTGAAGGTGGGGTCATCGATGGAGCCATGCTGTGGCCCGCAGGCAGGCAAGTCTGGGTACCCCTGTTCCCCGAACACCGATAGTAGCCCCCGGGCCCAAGGCGCGCTCGAACTTGGCTTTGAGGCAAAGCCAAAGTGCATGTGCGGCCTTGGTCAACGCGTGGCAGGTCATGGGATGTGGGCGTCTCCGCTTCCCCACGCGGCCTCGGCAACTGTCCCGGGCTGACAAAAATGTTGATGCCTGCCGCTGAGTCTTACCATTGCCTTACCTTCGTCTTGCTCCACATCCCCTTCTCCCTCTGCTCAGAATGCCTCCAAATCTACTGAATCCTTCCCCCGAGCTCGCCACCGATGGCCTCCGACAAGGCGAAGTCATCGGCCCCAGCCACGCGCTTGGCTTCCTGGTTCGAGCCGGCCCTGAGCACGTCCTCCATTCCTTAGGAGAAGCTCCTTGCCGCCGTGCTCCCACTGACGACATGTGATACGTCTCCAACGTATCTGTAATTTTTGATTGTTCGATGGTATTATATTACTCCTTTTGGATGTTTATGGGCTTTATTTTACACATTTATATCATTTTTGGGACTAACCTACTAACCGGAGGCCCAGCCCGTACTGCTGTTTTTTGCCTATTTTAGTATTTCAAAGAAAAGGAATATCCAACGGAACAAAACCTTCGGGAGCGTGATTTTTGGAACGAACGTGATCCAGAGGACTTGGAGTGCAAGTCAAGAAGCAGCCGAGGCTGCCACGAGATAGGAGGGTGCACCCCCCCTATAGGGTGCACCCCCTGTCTCGTGGGCCCTCGGGCGTCCACCGGCGTACTTCTTCCTCCTATATAAGCCTACGTACCCCGAAAACATCCAGGGAGCAGACGAAACACAATTTCCACCACCGTAACCTTCTGTATCCACGAGATCCCATCTTGCAGCCTTCGCGGGCGCTCTAATGGAGGGGGAATCGACCATGGAGGGCTTCTACATCAAGATCCTTGCCCCTCCGATGAGTTGTGAGTAGTTTACCACAGACCTACGGGTCCATAGTTATTAGCTAGATGGCTTGTTCTCTCTTTTTGGATCTCAATACAATGTTCTCCCCCTCTCTTGTGGAGATCTATTCGATGTAAACTCTTTTGCGGTGTGTTTGTCGAGATCCGATGAATTGTGGGTTTATGATCAAGTTTATCTATGAACAATATTTGAATCTTCTCTGAATTATTTTATGTATGATTGAGTTATTTTTGCAAGTCTCTTCGAATTATCAGTTTAGTTTGGCCTAATAGATTGATCTTTCTTGCCATGGGAGAAGTGCTTAGCTTTGGGTTCAATCTTGCGGTGTCCTTACCCAGTGACAAAAAGGGTTGCAAGGCACGTATTGTATTGTTGCCATCGAGGATAACAAGATGGGGTTTATATCATATTGCTTGAGTTTATCCCTCTACATCATGTCATCTTGCTTAATGTGTTACTCTGTTCTTATGACTTTAATGCTCTAGATGCAGGCAGGAGTCGGTCGATGTGTGGAGTAATAGTAGTAGATGCAGGCAGGAGTCAGTCTACTTGTTACGGACGTGATGCCTATATACATGATCATGCCAAGATAATCTCATAATTATTCGCTTTTCTATCAATTGCTCGACAGTAATTTGTTCACCCAACGTAATACTTATGCTATCTTGAGAGAAGCCACTAGTGAAACCTATCGCCCCCGGGTCTATCTCTTATCATATTTGCTTCTAATCTACTTTTATTTGCATCTTTACTTTTTGCATCTATATTATAAAATACCAAAAATATATTTATCTTATCATACTATACTTATTAGATCTCACTTTCACAAGTGGCCGTGAAGGGATTGACAATTCCTTTATTGCGTTGGTTCGAGTTCTTTGTTTGTTTATGTAGGTCCGTGGGAGTTTTGAGGAGCCTCCTACTGGATTGATACCTTGGTTCTCAAAAACTAAGGGAAATACTTACGCTACTATTGCTGCATCACCCTCTCCTCTTCGAGGAAAACCAACGCAAGCTCAAGACATAGCAAGAAGGATTTCTGGCGCCGTTGCCGGGGAGGTCTTCGCTCAAGTCAAGACATACCAAGTACCCATCACAAACCCATCTCCCTCGCATTTACATTATTTGCCATTTGCCTCTCATTTTCCTCTCCCCCACTTCACCCTTGCCGTTTTATTCGCCCTCTCTTTCCCAATCTCCTCCTCTCTTTTCTCTTGCCTTTTTCTGTTTACTTGTGTGTTGGATTACTTGTTGCCATGGCGCAAGATAACACCAAATTGTGTGATTTCTCGAATACAATTAATAATGATTTCCTTAGTACTCCGATTGCTCCTCTTAATGATGTTGAGTCTTGTGAAATCAATACTGCTTTGCTGAATCTTGTTATGAAAGATCAATTCGCCGGCCTTCCTAGCGAAGATGTCGCTACTCATCTAAACAACTTTGTTGAGTTGTGTGATATGCAAAAGAAGAAAGATACGGATAACAATATTGTCAAATTGAAGTTATTTCCGTTTTCACTTAAAGATTGTGCTAAAGTTTGGTTTTAGTCTTTGCCTAAAAATAGTATTGATTCTTGGAAGAAGTGCAAAGATGCTTTTATCTCTAAGTATTTTCCTCCCGCTAAGATCATCACTCTTAGGAACGATATTATGAATTTTAAACAACTTGATCATGAGCATGTTTCCCAATCTTGGGAAAGAATGAAATTGATGCTTCGCAATTTCCCTACTCATGGTTTGAATTTATGGATGATCATACAAAAATTTTATGCCGGTTTGAACTTTTCTTCTAGAAATCTCTTAGATTCGGCCGCGGGAGGTACGTTTATGGAAATAACGTTAGGATATGCTACAAAACTTTCTTGATAATATTATGGCTAATTATTCTCAATGGCACACCGAAAGATCTTCTAGTAAAAAAGTACATGCTATAGAAGAAATCAATGTTTTGAGTGGAAAGATGGATGAACTTATGAAATTGTTTGCTACTAAAAATACTCCTCTTGATCCCAATGATATGCCTTTGTCTTCCTTGATTGAGAATAATAATGAATCTATGTATGTGAATTTTGTTGGTAGGAATAGTTTTGGAAACAATGCTTATAGAGGAAACTTTAATGCTAGACCGTTCCCTAGTAATTCCTCTAATAATTATGGAAACAATGCGGTCGAGGGTGGGTTTGCAAGGGCGTACGACGATCATGGCCATGAAGCACCGGACAGACAGGTGATAATCATAAAGCAGCTCATGATTAAAGGGTAGAGCCAGTTCTAATAGATGCAAAGAATGATACATGCCACGGGGACGGACCCACACGGCTTGGGGATGATGCAGCCCGAGGGGCGCCCCCAACTGAACAAACCAAAAGATGTCACCTGGCACCGTTGCTGAAGAGGTGCTGGAGTAGTTGGAGACGTGTGCTATAGAAGTCGATCCTCATGAGCCGCCCCGGCCCTGAACCTCACGACGCTCTGGAGGCTCGGGGGGCTCGCGAGGATCCGTCGCCACCTCTGATAGGATCACCTAGTGCCTGGCCTCATAAGTTGCCTAGACGCCCCACATGTGGCGCTGGAATGTAGCAGCCGCATTCAGCAAACCGAAAGGCATGCGAACGTAGCTGTGAGGGGGGGCCCTCGCACCGGCCAATGTGGGACGGCCAGAAGAACCCCTGAGAGACAGCCCTATAGAGCCCTGTGATGTTGATGCAGACGCGCAACTTGCTGCCCTCGTCAGGGGCAGCAGCTGCAGCGCGGGGGGGGGGGTGCGGCAGCGCTCGCCACACATGGCTTGTGCCTCCTGAAGCTCCTTGATCGTCTTGGTGATGAACTCCTGAGCACCTGCACCTCATGCCATACACCCTCTTTGCGGAAACGCGCATCAAAGCACGCCTCAACATGGTGCCCGAGCGCCTCCCTCATGATGTTGGCAAGGTTCGAGGCCCTCCAAAGGAGAGCCCCTGAGCCCAGCCTGAGGGGGGCGCCGAGCGCGCCTTCCTATGAAAGAGGGAAGGGTGCCCTGTCAGCGGGTGCAGGTCCTAAGGTAGGGCCACTAGCTGCCCCATCCTCCTGAGGTCCACGGTGTAGTAGGTGCTTCTTCTTCTTGGGGACGACCTCAAGGGAGTGGGTGGCGCCTTCGTCATTTGTGTTCTCGACTGCCGCAGCTTGGTAGGCGCGATCGAGAGAGCACACCCCGTCTTTCTCCTCGCAAGCGACCGTGATGATGCCGCAGCTTCCTGGCATCTTGAGGACATTACAGCCATGATGGGTCACGACCATGAACTTGGCCAGGGTCGGGTACTAGAGGATGGCATTGTACGGGAGGCAAATGTGGGGGATGTCTGATACGTCTCCAACGTATCTATAATTTTTGATTGCTCCATGCTACTTTATCTACTGTGGACTATATTGGGCTTTATTTTCCACTTTTATATTATTTTTGGGACTAACCTATTAACAGGAGGCCCAGCCCAGAATTGTTGTTTTTTGCCTATTTCAGTGTTTCGAAGAAACGGAATATCAAACGGAGTCCAAACGGAATGAAACCTTCGGGAACGTGATTTTCTCACCGAACGTGATCCAGGAGACTTGGACCCTACTCCAAGATGTAACAGAGGCGGTCACGAGGGTGGGACCCCCCCCCTAGGCCGCGCCCCCCTGCCTCGTGGCCCCCCTGTTGCTCCACCGACGTACTCCTTCCTCCTATATATACCTATGTATCCCCAAACGATCAGAACATGAGCCAAAAACCTAATTCCACTACCGCAACCTTCTGTATCCACGAGATCCCATCTTGGGGCCTGTTCCGGAGCTCCGCTAGAGGGGGCATCCACCACGGAGGGCTTCTAAATCAACACCATAGCCCCTCCGATGAAGTGTGAGTAGTTTACTTCAGACCTTCGGGTCCATAGCTAGTAGCTAGATGGCTTCTTCTCTCTTTTTGGATCTCAATACAATGTTCTCCCCCTCTCTCGTGGAGATCTATTCAATGTAAACGGAGATCGATGAATTGTGGGTTCATGATCCAGTTTATCCATGAACAATGTTACTATCCTTTTACCATACTTGTGCTTGAAAGTAGCACCAAGATCTTCATGATAGAGAGTCTCTCATTTTATCACTTTCATATACTAGTGGGAATTTTTCATTATAGAACTTGGCTTGTATATCCCAATAATGGGCTTCCTCAAAATGCCCCAGGTCTTCGTGAGCGAGTTGGATGCACACCCACTTAGTTTCTTTTGTAGAGCTTTCATATACTTATAGCTCTAGTGCATCCGTTGCATGGCAATCCCTACTCACTCACATTGATATCTATTGATGGGCATCTCGTTGATACGCCTAATTGATGTGACACTATCTTCCCTCTTTTTGTCTTCTCCACAACCACCCTTCTATTCCACATATAGTGCTATATCCATGGCTCACGCTCATGTATTGCGTGAAGACTGAAAATGTTTTGAGAATGTCATAAGTATGAAACAATTGATTGGCTTGTCATCGGGGTTGTGCATGATTTAAATATTTTGTGTGGGGAATATGGAGCATAGCCAGACTATATGATTTTGTAGGGATAACTTTCTTTGGCCATGTTATTTTGAGAAGACATAATTGCTTAGTTAGTACGCATGAAGTATTATTATTTTATTGTCAATATGAACTTTTGTCTTGAATCTTTCGGATCTGAATATTATTATCACAATTAAGAATATTTACATTGAAATTATGCCAAAGTATCACTCCGCATCAAAAATTCTTTTTTATCATTTACCTACTCGAGGACGAGCAGGAATTAAACTTGGGGATGCCTGATACATCTCCAACGTATCTATAATTTTTGATTGCTCCATGCTACTTTATCTCTATTTTGGACTATATTGGGCTTTATTTTCCACTTATATATTATTTTTGGGACTAACCTATTAACCGGAGGCCCAGCCCAGAATTGCTATTTTTTTGCCTATTTCAGTGTTTCGAAGAAACAAATATCGAACGGAGTCCAAACGGAATGAAACCTCCGGGAACGCGATTTTCTCACCGAACGTGATCCAGGAGACTTGGACCCTACTCAAAGACGTAACAGAAGCGGTCACGAGGGTGGGGGGCACGCCCCCCTAGGGCACGCCCCCTACCTCGTGGCCCCCCTGTTGCTCCACCGACGTACTCGTTCCTCCTATATATACCTACGTATCCTCAAACGATCAGAACAGGAGCCAAAAACCTAATTCCACCACCGCAACCTTCTGTATCCACGAGATCCCATCTTGGGGCCTGTTCTGGAGCTCCGCCGGAGGGGGCATCCACTACGGTGGGCTTCTATGTCAACACCATAGCCCCTCCGATGAAGTGTGAGTAGTTACTTCAGACCTTCGGGTCCATAGCCAGTAGCTAGATGGCTTCTTCTCTCTTTTTGGAATTCAATACAATGTTCTCCCCCTCTCTCGTGGAGATCTATTCGATGTAATCTTCTTTTCGCGGTGTGTTTGTTGAGACCAATGAATTGTGGGTTTATGATCCAGTTTATCTATGAACAATATTTGAATCTTCTCTGAATTCTTTTATGTATGATTGAGTTATCTTTGCAAGTCTCTTCGAATTATCCTTTTGGTTTGGCCAACTAGATTGGTAGTTCTTGCAATGGGAGAAGTGCTTAGCTTTGGGTTCAATCTTGCGGTGTCCTTTCCCAGTGATAGAAGGGGTAGCAAGGCACGTATTGTATTGTTGCCATCGAGGATAACAAGATGGGTTTTTTATCATATTGCATGAATTTATCCCTCTACATCATGTCATCTTGCTTAAGGCGTTACTCTGTTTTTAACTTAATACTCTAGATGCATGCTGGATAGCGGTCGATGAGTGGAGTAATAGTAGTAGATGCAGAATCGTTTCGATCTACTTGTCTCGGACGTGATGCCTATATACATGATCATACCTAGATATACTCATAACTATGCTCATTTCTGTCAATTACTCAACAGTAATTTGTTCACCCACCGTAGAATATCTATGATCTTGAGAGAAGCCACTAGTGAAACCTATGGCCCCCGGGTCTATTCTCATCATATTAATATCTATCGTTTTATTACTTGCTTTGTTTTTACTTTGCCTTTTACTTTTTACTTTGCATCTATCTATCAAAAATACCAAAAATATTATTTATCATCTCTATCAGATCTCACTCTCGCAAGTGAGTGTGAAGGGATTGACAACACTTAATCGCGTTGGTTGCGAGTAGCTATCGTTTTGTGTAGGTACGAGGGACTTGTGCGTGGTCTCCTACTGGATTGATACCTTGGTTCTCAAAAACTGAGGGAAATACTTACGCTACTTTGCAGCATCATCCTCTCCTCTTCTGAGAAATCCAACGCAGTGCTCAAGAGGTAGCAAGAAGAATTTTTGGCGCCGTTGCCGGGGAGGCTCACGCAAGCAAGTCAACAATACCAAGTATCCATCACAATCCCTATCTCTCGCATTAGATTATTTTCCATTTTCCTCTCGTTTTCCTCTCCCCCACTTCACCCTTGTCGTTTTAATCGCCCTCTCTTTCCCAATCTCCTCCTCTCTTTTCCGTTTGCCTTCTTCCTCATCCGTTTGTTTGCTCGTGTGTTAGTTTGCTTGCTTGTCGTTATGTCTGAAATTGGGGAAATTATTGCCGACATGGGCGATAATAATATCATGAAAAATTCTGAAGCTCCTGCTGAAGAATCCCCTACCTACCATACAAAAATATTGCGAATCGGTAGTGGTAATATTATTGGAAAAGGAGTTATTTAAGATTTCTTTACTTGTGCCGGTGCTTTACCCTCTATGCGCAGTTCTATTCTTCATAGAACTAGTAGTCTTGCGGACGCCATTGCCATGCTTATCGTTGAACTTGAAAGGCAATTTATGCATATGCACCTTTCTATACAAAGGATTTTCCTAGAATTCATTAATATTAAACACTCTTATGTTAAGCGTGCTGCTACTATCTTTTTGGCTCATGAATTCAGATTTATAATAAAAGAGGCCAAAGAAATCTTTGCGCATTATAGGGTGGACGCTGGCCGTCCTCCCATAGAATCTATCCTCTTTGATCAAGAAGAAATTATGCGTTTTCAATCTCTTGACTATGTTGCTTTCAATGAAAACCTAATGATGATTTGGCTACTCGAAATAATGAGTTAGGATACTCTCTTGAGTGTAGACTCACAAGGTTCTGACAAAAGAACGCTTATAATGATGAATTGGTTGTGCATTATGAAGGGCCGAAAGAGGAACCTATACCTCCTAAAATTGTCACACCCTGATTTTCATGGCACAACACTTAAGATGATAAATCATTATAAAGTGTGGTTTGACAAAAACTTTTACATTATTTGACTTTTTATTTGAGTTGGTTTTCTCTCTATGTTTTCAAGTGCTCTTAAAAGTCAACATAGCCTCACCTCCTATACTTCATCTCCTTGATCCAAACTCTTGAACCAATGATCATGCCATGTGTATAGGACATAAAAATAATTTCTTACAAAAATAATTTGGCCAAATAGTATTTTCAAAAAGTAGTTTTTCCAAAAACCCCTGAATTGAGGTTTGCACTGCAAGTACTTAATTAAGGGCAGTAAAAATCTTTCCAAGAATATATTTGACTCCTATTAGATATAGGATACCCAGAAACCACAAAAATATAATTTTAAAAGTTATTTTCCTATTTTATTTAAAAGATTTTTCTTAAGGCTAGAAATGGTCTTTAATAGGAAAAAATTATTTTATTGCTTCAAAAATATTTGACAAAAATTACGGAAACTCATAGGACATATATTGTCCATATATAAGAGTTTCAACACATGGTCATGTTCAAAATATTGGTCAAATCCCTCAAAAACACTTTCTGGATATTTCAAGCTTTTGAAATATTTACAAAGGAAATATTCTCCAAAAATTCGAAGCAAATTCTAGCCTGTCACATATGACATATTAGATGATCTTGACAAGTCTCATGACTTGGAGAACAATATAACATCAACCAATCCCCTCAAAACCATTTCTGTCCATTTTGAGGTTTGAGCAACTTTACATTGCCAAACATGTCCAAATGTCCTCAAACCTTGTGAACATGCTCAAATGGTCTAATAATTCATCTAGACCAAATGGCACAAGTTGGAGAACAAGTTAACTTGATCAAAGTGCCCCAAAACCCTTCCTGTCCAGAACCAAATTTGAACAACTCTACATTGCCAAGTGTGTCCTTTTGATCTGAATTTTTGTGGAGATGTCCAAATCCTCAAATGATGACACTACACCAAGTGGTGCATCAAGGAGAATGGATTTGAATGACTAAATCTTGGTAAAGCCATTTCTGCTGATTTCTAGGGTTTACAAAAGTTGCATTGGCAACTTTGCCCAAATAAGCTCAAATTTTGTGGCACACCCTATTTCTAAGTGTCTTTCCATCCTGTTATGTATCATGGCAATTAGAGTTCATTTGCTTGCCCAAACCATTATCAAACACCTTTCGGCATTTTGCAAAACCACTATTTTGACCCTTCCACTATTCTTGGAAAGCTCAAATTTTACCACAGCTCCTCCTAGCCCCTCTCACCTCTAGTAACAATGGCAAGACCACAGCTCACTTATTGGAGGGGTAAAATCTCTCTCTCCCTCTCTGGACAGCTCCTTTCCCTCTCTTCCTCACCTCCCTCCTCCCTCCAGTGGCCATCCAGGGCATCCAATGCCCCTCCCCATTTGTTTACTTCCCCCTAGAGCCCCCAGACACTATAGGCCAAGCCCAGAGCGCAGGAAAAATGGCCATGCGGGCCATATGCACGCTCTAGAGCGCGCTACAGTGCCCTCCCGCACTGTAGCCGCCCCCTGCCAAGCACACCCGGCCACCTCGGGCCTCCCCAACACGCCCGACGAGGTGCCTCGACATCTTCAGCACGCCACGCCCCTGGCCCCCTCCTCCTTCTCCCTCCTCTCGCCCCAGCTCGCACGCGTGGCGACCGCCCGAGCGCACCAGTGAGTGTGCTCACACGCGCGGTGCCTCTGGCCCCCTGCTCCCTCTCTCTCTTCTTCCCCTGGGCGTAGTCGACCCCCACGAACACCCCAGACACAACCAAGCAGGTCCCCGTGACCCGTGGCGACGGCAACGAGCTCGCCGGCGCACAGGTCCACGGTGGACCACCGTGCGGCTATATAAGCCCGCCCCGGGTCGCTCCAGTGGCATTATCCTCCTTATCAAACCCCCAGGAGCACGCCTGCACCACCCAATCACACCCGGAGAGCCTCTGTGCTCGGGATCGACCGGAGCTCCGCCGCCTCGGGTCGCCGTCGATCTCAGGGTACGGGCTCCCTCCGCCTCTCCTCTCTCTCGATCTGGACTCTCCTCACCTCTCTGACCATTTCCCCTCTCTCCCCGCCTCGTTTGCAGCCGAAATTGACCGGCGCGAACTCCTCCCGAAGCTTTGCCGCCGTCCTCCTCGTCGCCGGCGAACCCCTGCGCTCCGGCGACCGCCTCCACCTCCACCCAAACGGCGACTCCACCCTGAGCACGCCGGTGCCCTCAGATTGCCTCGCCGTCGACCACAGCGATGCCGGTGAGCTCACCTCCCTCTCTGGCTCGAGGTGGAAGACGATGACCGTGGGACCCGTTAGTCAGCCTCACATACTGACGGGTGGGCCCCAACCGTCAGGTTTAAAATTGCACGCGCGCGCGAACCGTTTTCCTGCGTCGGCGGAAGGCGTATTTTGCCTCTACGCCTTCGACGTGGCAGCCTCGCGCGGGCTGAATCCTTTCTCGACCCTCTTGCCTTTGTGGCCTTTCCGCCCAAATGACACGGCGCCGATTTTCCTTTTTCTTTTTCTGTTATATTTCAAATAATTCCACAGGATTAAATAATAGTCCAAATGCAATAATTCCAACTCCTAATTTTTTCTAAAAATCCCACCTATTTAATGGTGTAATTTTCATAAATATCCATCAAACTTTTCTACATTGTTCAAATTTAAATCCTCCTTTGGAAATCTATTTCCACTGTTCCTTAACTCCAAATCCAAAACTAGGAATTTTCCCCTTCTTAGATTTCTCCATAGTATTTATCAAAAATGGGTTGACATTTTTCTGAGCACTTTGATTTTTCTGTTTTACTATTGCCTTATTTTCCCGTCATTTCTTTTGCAACGAATGGATCCCGTATTTGACGAAGTAGTTGGAGAAGAAGAAAGAGAAGGATTTGAAGAACTTGAAGACTTTGAAGACCAAGGCAAGCAGCCCTTTGACCATGTCTATGAAACCTTTTTATGCATGTCATATAGTACCTTATCATTGTTGCAACGGAATCATGATGGGGTGATAACCACTTCGATGGTTTGCCACCGTTAATTCCTCGTTGATACTTGCATTGTGCATGACCCTACCTTCTTATGAGGGTTAGGCCGGTGGGAGTAGATAGGATGCTAAAGTAGTTGCTACGCAAAAGGGAAGGGAATATGAATGGTGATGGAGATAAAGTATTTTCAAAAGACTTTTTCGAAAACCCCGTCGGGTGCCACTTATGCCCGAGGGAGATGATGAAATGGGTAACCACTTGATGACGAAGTGGTGTACCGAGGCAAGTGTGTGTGTTGATTTCGAAAACGGATTAGATTTAAGATTTGTCGACTGTCCCAACCTTACATGCGCAACCGCTCTACCCTTATATGGGAAAGGGCATTATTGATTACCTAGGCCGATACTAGCTTGTAGCCTGCATTACTAGTAACGGGGGAGAGTTGGTGCTCTCTCTCGGGACGGGGTCGTGCCAGGTAGGGCAGCCATGACTGTTTTCACAGGGCACCGAACACACCGTTGGTACCCCGTGCTTGTGGTATATGATGAATATGGGAGCGAGGCTCCACAACTTTATGATGTGAAATGTTGGGCACGGGGTTACTACTAATCGTGGACTCCATGTTAGTGTCGTCTAGGGAAAAGTAGTGATCGGTGCTTACCGGGTACTTGAGGTACCGCTGGTCGTGGATGACACGGAAGTTCCCGGATCTTGTGGGTACAGTGTGCAACCTCTGCAGTGTAAAACTATTGAATAGCCGTGTCCACGGTCAAGGACAGTTGGGCGGTGCTGCTTAAACTACGTCCAGAGTTTTCAACCGTGCGTGTGTGTGTGTTGATAAAACTACTTGGGTCAAGTCAAAGGACTTGACATAATTGAGTTGGGTTGGTGCCCACTCTATTTATGTTGATATATGTAACATGTCCTCATGGTTACTAGATGCATGTCTTACAAGTTGATGAACATGTCATTGCACTCAAAACTAGCTTTCCGCAAATATTTACTTATATCATGCATTGTTGTATCTTGAACCAAAACATGGGTTGCTTGCGAGTACATTCAAAGTACTCACTGGCTTGCCACTGGTTATTTAATTGACCAGGCATGGAAGAACCGGAGTTCGAAGCAGAGTTCTTCGGAGACTAACGTCACGAACTATGACGCTTCCGGTCGTAATGCCCGTAGGGTTAAGGCAGATGGCATGGGTTCTACTTATCGACGAAGATTCCCGCTGCGATGATACACTCAAGACTTGACCATAATGGTCCTACTTGTGTAAAATGGTATGTATGGATGTAAGACTCTTGTTATTCAGCTTCTGTGTGTTCAGTGAGCATTGATCTCTGGGATCACTGTACACGTGCATTCGGTGATCACGACTTATGAGTCGGGGTCCCCACGGAGCTGGTATCAGAGCCATCCTGACTGTAGGAAGCCTTAGTTAGCATGGACGTTAGTTAACGTGAGACCATCTAAACTTCTCTTCTTTTCTGAAGCTTACCCCACCCAAGATATACTTCCCTTATTGACCTCCCCTATTCAACTTTTGTAGATGGCTGTCGCCCCCTTGAGACTCCTTATGACAGGATTTCCATCGCTCCTAAAAGACTGCCTCCAGCAATGCCACTATCCCTTGCTGCCCATATACACCCTACATGAACTGGAAAATGATGTGCTCGAGAAGGAGTTCTACGCCAAGGTTTTTGTGCCTGCCAAGACCTCACCCTAGGGGTGGTTCTTCATTGGGCCACCCATGCCAACACAAGACCTGGCCATTCAGCAAGTGGCACATGAAGCGCTCCTCCGTCTTTGAGGCCTCCTTCCAGAAATGAGAGAAGAACACGCCACCCGCTACCTACCTGTAAAAAACGGATTTGGAGCCCCAGCTCAAGTGATGATTTCCCCAGAAGATGAGGATCCAACCCTCAAGTACCAAATCCGCTTCATCAACGCCGGAGACTACCTTCTACGTCACCTTACCGAAGCATTGCTTAAGGCTCGCCAAGACCTCCCTTCACTTCTGCACCTCCACTGCCTCGAAAAGATGAAGGTGGCCGAGCAAGGACAGCAAATCGCTGTCTTACAAGCCCACCTTGCCAATCAGGAGCAACAAATCAAGGAACTTCGAAAAACCCGCAACCAAACCCCACGCAGGGAGAATAGGAATGGATTTCCATATCCACCTCATAGAAGATCGTCGTCAGGCCATCGACGACATAACTCAAGACTGGATAGCAACCCTTTTGCTTCCGTCACTTGTCACGGGTGTGGTGAACTTGGGCACATTAAAAGGATGTGTCCCAACAAGCAGCCGACTGGCGCATACCCTTTGGCACCACAAGGGGAACCCAGAAACTGAAGACCAAACGCCTTTCTCTCAAGTAATGAAGCAAGCACGACTACTGAATCCGAGGACCCCTAGGGTAGGATGAGTCGTGTACCCCCTATGCGCAGTCGAGTCCATATGATGGTTCAAATGAAACCATGTTGAGTGTTGCTTGTTCCTATCTGTTTGTGTTTTGATGTAAGTTGCACTTTTGCCTTAGGCAGCATGTATGCAACTATATCACCTATCTTATCTTAATAAAATTATGTGTGGTCGTTTGGCACTTGTTTGTTTGCACCTGCACTATAGAACCCCCTTTTAGGCATTTCCCTCCTCTATGCTACTCTTCCCTCTCATCTCTCTCTCCTCAACTGAAGATCGACAAGACAAGGTACACCAAGGATCCTACTTCGACAACAAAATAGCACTGAAGACTTTTGCTGCCGCCTCTTCGACCAAGTACAGCCCCGTAGAGTTATATTTAACCCTCCAGACTAGAAACCCATTCCTAGACCCTTCGAGACATCATAAGATACCCAGCTCGAATCCTTAACCATGTGCTTAACCCACAGAATTGCAAGAGAACCAGTTAAGCCTCCGTAACCTCGCTCCACATTGGGTTCACTATGGAACTAGTGGACGTAGGGAATGAGCACCTTATCATCCTAATATAGCACTAGAACTGATGATGCCATAGGAAAGACCAATTTGAGGATATAAGAATAGAGGACAAATGACTTGATGAGTTTATATCAATGACTTGAGGAATTATATGAGACTATTTGGTGGATTATGAGGCTTTGATGTTGGTAGATGAACTTGGTGGGATCATTAATATAGAGTAGCATAGCTTTCACTACCCCTGAGTAAATTGGATTTATAGGACCATTATGATTGCAAGCCGAAACTCCTGGAAGTGCAAGGATTTGACTTGATCAGATGATATTGATAGGAGATAGTTGACATTGTGATAATGACTTGGTGGAAACATATAGGAATTCTCGTTGGACAAGAGATTTGGATTTAAGTAGGTGATTCTAGTTGAATATAGATGCTGAGTAAGTCTACATGGTTCGGAGTAAATTGGATTTAGACTGATGATCTCGATCATGATACCATGTTTCTTGGAGGACTATAAACTAGGAGATGGGATTAATTGTCGGAGTTGATATAAGCTTGACCTTGGAGTTTACTTGACCATGATAATGGAAATTGGTGGACTTACTATAGTAGAGACAGCCCTTTCAAGTATTTGGGGACTATAGGACGTTAGAAGATTCGTGTGAGACACCATAGACATTGGATTTGTAGAATTAATGAATTATGTAGCGATTAATGGAAGTTAATGGGCTATTGGAGTTGATTCATAGGAAGGAAACAAGATCTTGGAGTGGCTTACGACGTGTTTCCTTAGGATAGAGATGCTTTATAATGGACCTTGGAAGAATGGGCTGAGCACTTGGATTATCATTTTTAATTGAGGCTTGGTAGCTTGTATGTTCTACCCATGGATTTTTAGGGGTAGACATACATATGAGTTTGGGGATTGTAGACATATATGATTTTGTTAGACCTCCTCTCGGGAGCCATGAGGATATGAATCACATGAGTGATGATTGGAGTTGACCTATGCGAAATGATACTATCAGTAACATGATGTGATTTGTTTAAAGGACTAGATAGACTATTGGCATCTCAGAAACTGTGCTCAAAGATTAGATGATAAATGTTCACTCGCACACTAGAATCCTTGAAACCCTTGAGCCCTACCAAGCCACAACATGGTCAGATCCTGACCTTGGGCTTTCATTCTAGATCATAAGACCTTGGCCGATACTCAACCATGACCACCACCAATGCCTCAGCCCACTTTACGTACCCCATAGACTTCATGAAGTGCTCGGACAAGTTAGTTGTCATCTTTCTTTGATGACATCCTTGTCTACCCGAAGACGGAAGAAGAATCATTGAGCTGGTCAAGGAACATCTGAAGATCGTCATGTCTAGGAGGAAGAACTATGTCAACCGCCATTGCCAAGAAGTGAACCTCCGCATTGAAGACCGTGCGTATCTACAAACCACTCCTCTCGAAGGAACCAAGCATTTTCATGACAAGGAAACCCAAGCCAAGATTCATCGGCCCTCTTCGAGATCACTCCAAGATTCAACAACCCCCTTTTGGATCACCGCAAGACGAAGAATAGATGGCTACCAGCTAGAGTTAGCACCTGAGTCACCCACTGTGCACAACGTTTTTCCACACGACACCACTCCAGGAAACGTTTCCAACTTCCCAACTAGCCGGTCTCTACAAGGACATTGATCACCAAACCATCGGCACCTAGCCCAATCTAACCTGCCACAAGCTACCCATAGCAACCTGGATCAAGAAGAGCGTCATACACGAAGCTAAACCAGCAAGTACTTCAAGCTCAATGGAGCACTACACGAAAGCAGAAGCAACATGAGGACTTGAAGACTACCCCAAATCCAAGTTTCCATATTCCTTTCCGCGCCTAGTCTGGGAATCTCGGGGACGAGATTCTTGTAAGGGGGTAGGTCTGTCACACCCTGATTTTCATGGCACAACACTTAAGATGATAAATCATTATAAAGTGTGGTTTGACAAAAACTTTTACATTATTTGACTTTTTATTTGAGTTGGTTTTCTCTCTGTGTTTTCAAGTGCTCTTAAAAGTCAACATAGCCTCACCTCCTATACTTCATCTCCTTGATCCAAACTCTTGAACCAATGATCATGCCATGTGTATAGGACATAAAAATAATTTCTTACAAAAATAATTTGGACAAATAGTATTTTCAAAAAGTAGTTTTTCCAAAAACCCCTGAATTGAGGTTTGCACTGCAAGTACTTAATTAAGGGCAGTAAAAATCTTTCCAAGAATATATTTGACTCCTATTAGATATAGGATACCAAGAAACCACAAAAATATAATTTTAAAAGTTATTTTCCTATTTTATTTAAAAGCTTTTTCTTAAGGCCAGAAATGGTCTTTAATAGGAAAAAATTATTTTATTGCTTCAAAAATATTTGATAAAATTTAGGGAAACTCATAGGACATATATTGTCCATATATAAGAGTTTCAACACATGGTCATGTTCAAAATATTGGTCAAATCCCTCAAAAACCCTTTCTGGATATTTCAAGCTTTTGAAATATTTACAAAGGAAATATTCTCCAAAAATTCCACGAAAATTCTAGCTTGTCACATATGACATATTAGATGATCTTGACAAGTCTCATGACTTGGAGAACAAAATAACATCAACCAATCCCCTCAAAACCATTTCTGTCCATTTTGAGGTTTGAGCAACTTTACATTGACAAACATGTCCAAATGTCCTCAAACCTTGTGAACATGCTCAAATGGTCTAATAATTCATCTAGACCAAATGGCACAAGTTGGAGAACAAGTTAACTTGATCAAAGTGCCCCAAAACCCTTCCTGTCCAGAACCAAATTTGAACAACTCTACATTGCCAAGTGTGTCCTTTTGATCTGAATTTTTGTGGAGATGTCCAAATCCTCAAATGATGACACTACACCAAGTGGTGCATCAAGGAGAATGGATTTGAATGACTAAATCTTGGTAAAGCCATTTCTGCTGATTTCTAGGGTTTACAAAAGTTGCATTGGCAACTTTGCCCAAATAAGCTCAACTTTTGTGGCACACCCTATTTCTAAGTGTCTTTCCATCCTGTTAAGTATCATGGCAATTAGAGTTCATTTGCTTGCCCAAACCATTATCAAACACCTTCTGGCATTTTGCAAAAACCACTATTTTGACCCCTTCCACTATTCTTGGAAAGCTCAAATTTTTACCACAGCTCCTCCTAGCCCCCTCTCACCTCTAGTAACAATGGCAAGACCACAGCTCACTTATTGGAGGGGTAAAATCTCTCTCTCCCTCTCTGGACAGCTCCTTTCCCTCTCTTCCTCACCTCCCTCCTCCCTCCAGTGGCCATCCAGGGCATCCAATGCCCCTCCCCATTTGTTTACTTCCCCCTAGAGCCCCCAGACACTATAGGCCAAGCCCAGAGCGCAGGAAAAATGGCCATGCTGGCCATATGCACGCTCTGGAGCGTGCTACAGTGCGCTCCCGCACTGTAGCCGCCCCCTGCCAAGCACCCTCGGCCACCTCGGGCCTCCCCAGCACGCCCGACGAGGTGCCTCGACGTCTTCAGCACGCCACGCCCCTGGACCCCTCCTCCTTCTCCCTCCTCTCGCCTAGCAAGACGCTTGAGGCGACCGCCTGCGGAGTGAGCGTGCTCACCACTGTGCCTCTGGCCCCTGCCCCTCTCTCTCTTCTTCCCCAGGCATAGTCGACCCCCACGAACACCCAGACACAACCAAGCAGGTCCCGTGACCCGTGGCGGCAGCACGAGCTCGCCGGCGCACAGGTCCACGGTGGACCACCGTGCGGCTATATAAGCCCGCCCCGGGCCGCTCCAGTGGCATTATCCTCCTTATCAAACCCCCAGGAGCACGCCCGCACCACCCAATCACCCCCGGAGAGCCTCTGTGCTCGGGATCGACCGAAGCTCCGCCGCCTCGGGTCGCCGTCGATCTCAGGGTACGGGCTCCCTCCGCCTCTCCTCTCTCTCGATCTGGACTCTCCTCACCTCTATGACCATTTCCCCTCTCTCCCCCGCCTCGTTTGCAGCCGAAATTGACCGGGGCGAACTCCTCCCGAAGCTTTGTCGCCGTCCTCCTCGTCGCCGGCGAACCCCTATGCTCCGGCGACCGCCTCCACCTCCACCCGAACGGCGACTCCGCCCTGAGCACGCCGGTGCCCTCGGATCGCCTCGCCGTCGACCACAGCGACGCCGGTGAGCTCGCCTCCCTCTCTGGCTCGAGGTGGAAGACGACGGCCGTGGGGCCCGTTAGTCAGCCTCACATACTGACGGGTGGGCCCCACCCATCAGGTTTAAAATTGCACGCGCACGCGAACCGTTTTCCTGCGTCGGCGGAAGGCGTATTTTGCCTCTACGCCTTCGACGTGGCCACCTTGCGCGGGCTGAATCCTTTCTGGGCCTGCTGCACTGTGGCCTTTCTGGCCCAGTGACACAGCGCCAGTTTTCCTTTTTCTTTTTCTGTTATATTTCAAATAATTCCACAGGATTAAATAATAGTCCAAATGCAATAATTCCAACCCCTAATTTTTTCTAGAAATCCCACCTATTTAATGGTGTAATTTTCATAAATATCCATCAAAGTTTTCTGCACTATTCAAATTTAAATTCAAAGTTGAGCATTTAAATCCTCCTTTGGAAATCTATTTCCACTGTTCCTTAACTCTAAATCCAAAACTAGGAATTTTCCCCTACTTAGATTTCTCCCTAGTATTTATCAAAAATGGGTTGACATTTTTCTGAGCACTTTGATTTTTCTGTTTTACTATTGCCTTATTTTCCCGTCATTTCTTTTGCGACGAATAGATCCCGTATTTGACGAAGTAGTTGGAGAAGAAGAAAGAGAAGGATTTGAAGAACTTGAAGACTTTGAAGACCAAGGCAAGCAGCCCTTTGACCATGTCTATGAAACCTTTTTATGCATGTCATATAGTACTTTATCATTGTTGCAACGGAATCATGATGGGGTGATAACCACTTCGATGGTTTGCCACCGTTAATTCCTCGTTGATACTTGCATTGTGCATGACCCTACCTTCTTATGAGGGTTAGGCCGGTGGGAGTAGATAGGATGCTAAAGTAGTTGCTACGCAAAAGACGGGAATATGCATGGTGATGGAGACAAAGTATTTTCAAAAGACTTTTTTGAAAACCCCGTCGGGTGCCACTTATGCCCGAGGGAGATGATGAAATGGGTAACCACTTGATGACGAAGTGTTGTACCGAGGCAAGTGTGTGTGTTTTTTTCGAAAACGGATTAGATTTAAGATTTGTCGACTGTCCCAACCTTACATGCGCAACCACTCTACCCTTATATGGGAAAGGGCATTATTGATTACCTAGGCCGATACTAGCTTGAGCCCGCATTACTAGTGACGGGGGAGAGTTGGTGCTCTCTCTCGGGACGGGGTCATGCCAGGTAGGGCGGCCATGACTGTTTTCATAGGGCACCGAACACACCGTTGGTACCCCATGCTTGTGGTATATGATGAATATGGGAGCAAGGCTCCACAACTTTATGATGTGAACTGTTGGGCACGGGGGTTACTACCAATCGAGTGGACTCCATGTTAGTGTCGTCTAGGGAAAAGAAGTGATCGGGTGCTTACCCCGGGTACTTGAGGTACCGCGGGTCGTGGATGACACGGAAGTTCCCCGGATCTTGTGGGTACAGTGTGCAACCTCTGCAGAGTGTAAAACTATTCGAATAACCGTGTCCACGGTCAAGGACAGTTGGGCGGTGCTGCTTAAACTACGTCCAGAGTTTTCAACCGCGCGTGTGTGTGTGTGTGTGTGTGTTGATAAAACTACTTGGGTCAAGTCAAAGGACTTGACATAATTGAGTTGGGTTGGTGCCCACTCTATTTATGTTGATATCTGTAACATGTCCTCATGGTTACTGGATGCATGTCTTACAAGTTGTTGAACATGTCATTGCACTCAAAACTAGCTTTCCGCAAAAATTTACCTATATCATGCATTGTTGTATCTTGAACCAAAACATGGGTTGCTTGCTAGTACATTCAAAGTACTCATTGGCTTGCCACTGGTTATTTAATTGACCGGGCATGGAGGAACCGGAGTTCAAGAAGAGTTCTTCGAGACGAACATGCGAACTAGGACGCTTCCGGTCGAGAATGCCTGTAGGGTTAAGGCAGATGGCATGGGTTCTACTTATCGACGAAGATTTCCGCTGCGATGATACACTCAAGACTTGACCATAATGGCCCTACTTATGTAAAACGGTATGTATGGATGTAAGACTCTTGTTATTCAGCTTCTGTGTGTTCAGTGAGCATTGATCTCTGGGATCACTGTACACGTGCATTCGGTGATCACGACTTATGAGTCGGGGTCCCCACAAAAATTGATCTTGGGGATTTTTCCCTATTAAATTTAGCCATTTTGATTACTTTTGCTTACCTCAAAGAAACTTGCTGCCGAACATAGAGAATATGAAATGAGTTTTACCGATCTATCTTATTACTACGGCACTACCTAGATCTATCATTGCTTTTATGCCTAGCTAGGGGCGTTAAATGATAGCGCTTGTTGGGAGGCAACCCTTTTTTTTGTTTTTTTGTTTTTGCTTCTGTTTAGGAATAAATAATCCATCTAGCCTCTGTTTGGATGTGGTTTTATCTTTTAGTTAGTGTTTGTGCCAAGTAGAACCTATAGGATAACCTACGATGATAGTTGATTTGATTCTGCTGAAAAACAGAAACTTTGCGCGCACGAATATAATTTTGTTAAATCACAAAAACGTGCTTTTGCGTTGATTCTTTTTGCTGCTGTTCAATAGACAAATTTGCCAGGACTTCCTATTTTGGTAGAATTTTTAGAGTTTCAGAATTTAGCGTTAGTTACAGATTGCTACAGACTGTTCTGTTTTTGACAGATTCTGTTTTGCGGGTGTTGTTTGCTTATTTTGATGAATCTATGGCTAGTAAAATAGTTTATAATCCATACAGAAGTTGGAATACAGTAGGTTTAACACCAATATAAATAAAGAATGAGTTCATTACAGTACCTTTAAGTAGTCTTTTGTTTTCTTTCTCTAACGGAGCTCACGAGAGTTCTATTGAGTTTTGTGTTGTGAAGTTTTCAAGTTTTGGGTGAATTCTTTTGATGGATTATGGAACAAGGAGTGGAAAGAGACTAAGCTTGGGGATGCCCATGGCACCCCCAAGATAATTCAAGGACACCAAAAAGTCAAAGCTTGGGGATGCTCCAGAAGGCAGCCCCTCTTTCGTCCACTTCCATCGGTAATTTACTTGGAGCTATATTTTCATTCACCACATGATATGTGTTTTGCTTGGAGCGTCTTGTATTATTTGTGTCTTTGCTTGTTAGTTTACCACAATCATCCTTGATGCACACACATTTTGAGAGAGCCATACATGAATTGGAATTTGTTAGAATACTCTATGTGCTTCACTTATATCTTTTGAGCTTGATAGTTTTGCTCATAGTGCTTCACTTATATCTTTTGAGCGTGATAATTTTTGCTCTAGTGCTTCACTTAGATCTTTTAGAGCACGGTGGTAGATTTGTTTTAAAGAAACTATTGATCTCTCATGCTTCACTTAGATTATTTTGAGAGTCGCTAATAGCATGATAATTCGCTTAATGTCAATATACTTGGTGTTCAAGATATGTGGAACTTTCTTTTGAGTGTGTTGAATACTAAGATAAGTTTGATGCTTGATAATTGTTTTGAGATATGAAGATGGTGATATTAGAGTCATGCTAGTTGAGTAGTTGTGAATTTAAAGAATACTTGTGTTGAAGTTTGTGATTCCCGTAGCATGCACTTATGGTGAACCGTTATGTGATGAACTCGGAGCATGATTTATTTATTGATTGTCTTCCTTATGAATGGCGGTCGGGGACGAGCGATGGTCTTTTCCTACCAATCTATCCCCCTAGGAGCATGCATGTAATACTTTTCTTTGATAATTTCTAGATTTTTGCAATAAGTATATGAGTTCTTTATGACTAATGTTGAGTCCATGGATTATACACACTTTTTCCCATCCTTCCACCATTGCTAGCCTCTCTAATACCGCGCACTTTTCGCCGGTATCATACACCCACCATATACCTTCCTCAAAACATCCACCATACCTACCTATCATGGCATTTCCATATCCATTCCGAGATATATTGCCATGCAACTTTCCACCGTTCCATTCATTATGACACGCTCCATCATTGTCATATTGCTAGCATGATCATGTAGTTGACATGGTATTTGTGGCAAAGCCACCGTTCATAATTCTTTCATACATGTCACTCATGATTCATTGCATATCCCGGTACACCGCCGGAGGCATTCATATAGAGTCATACTTTGTTCTAAGTATCGAGTTGTAATTGTTGAGTTGTAAGAAAAATAAAAGTGTGATGATCATTATTATTAGAGCATTGTCCCAAGTGAGGAAAGGATGATGGAGACCATGACTCCCCCACAAGTCGGGAAGGGACAATGTTACTATCCTTTTACCATACTTGTGCCTGAAAGTAGCACCAAGATCTTCACGATAGAGAGTCTCTCATTTTATCACTTTCATATACTAGTGGGAATTTTTCATTATAGAACTTGGCTTGTATATCCCAATGATGGGCTTCCTCAAAATGCCCTAGGTCTTCGTGAGCAAGCGAGTTGGATGCACACCCACTTAGTTTCTTTTGTAGAGCTTTCATATACTTATAGCTCTAGTGCATCTGTTGCATGGCAATCCCTACTCACTCACATTGATATCTATTGATGGGCATCTCGTTGATACGCCTAGTTGATGTGACACTATCTTCCCTCTTTTTGTCTTCTCCACAACCACCCTTCTATTCCACATATAGTGCTATATCCATGGCTCACGCTCATGCATTGCGTGAAGATTGAAAATGTTTTGAGAATGTCATAAGTATGAAACAATTGATTAGCTTGTCATCGGGGTTGTGCATGATTTAAATATTTTGTGTGGGGAAGATGGAGCATAGCCAGACTATATGATTTTGTAGGGATAACTTTCTTTGGCCATGTTATTTTGAGAAGACATAATTGCTTAGTTAGTACGCTTGAAGTATTATTATTTTTATGTCAATATGAACTTTTGTCTTGAATCTTTCGGACCTTAATATTATTATCACAATTAAGAAGATTTACATTGAAATTATGCCAAAGTATCACTCCGCATCAAAAATTCTTTTTTATCATTTACCTACTCGAGGACGAGCAGGAATTAAGCTTGGGGATGCCTGATACATCTCCAACGTATCTATAATTTTTGATTGCTCCATGCTACTTTATCTACTGTTTTGGACTATATTGGGCTTTATTTTCCACTTATATATTATTTTTGGGACTAACCTATTAACCGGAGGCCCAGCCCAGAATTGCTGTTTTTTGCCTATTTCAGTGTTTCGAAGAAACAGAATATCAAACGGAGTCCAAACGGAATGACACCTCCGAGAACGCGATTTTCTCACCGAACGTGATCCAAGAGACTTGGACCCTACTCAAAGACGTAACAGCAGCGGTCACGAGGGTGGGGGGCACGCCCCCCCCCCTAGGGCGCGCCCCCTGCCTCGTGGCCCCCCTGTTGCTCCACCGACGTACTCGTTCCTCCTATATATACCTACGTATCCCCAAATGATCAGAACAGGAGCCAAAAACCAAATTCCACCACCGCAACCTTCTGTATCCACGAGATCCCATCTTGGGGCCTGTTCTGGAGCTCCGCCGGAGGGGGCATCCACCACGGAGGGCTTCTGTACCAACACCATAGCCCCTCCGATGAAGTGTGAGTAGTTTACTTCAGACCTTCGGGTCCATAGCTAGTAGCTAGATGGCTTCTTCTCTCTTTTTGGAACTCAATACAATGTTCTCCCCCTCTCTCGTGGAGATTTATTCGATGTAATCTTCTTTTTGTGGTGTGTTTGGTGAGACCGATGAATTGTGGGTTTATGACCCAGTTTATCTATGAACAATATTTGAATCTTCTCTGAATTCTTTTATGTATGATTGAGTTATCTTTGCAAGTCTCTTCGAATTGTCCTTTTGGTTTGGCCAACTAGATTGGTAGTTCCTGCAATGGGAGAAGTGCTTAGCTTTGGGTTCAATCTTGCGGTGTCCTTTCCCAGTGACAGAAGGGGCAGCAAGGTACGTATTGTATTGTTGCCATCGAGGATAACAAGATGGGGTTTTTATCATATTGCATGAATTTATCCCTCTACATCATATCATCTTGCTTAAGGCGTTACTCTGTTTTTAACTTAATACTCTAGATGCATTTGGATAGCGGTCGATGAGTGGAGTAATAGTAGTAGATGCGTAATCGTTTGATCTACTTGTCTCGGACGTGATGCCTATATACATGATCATACCTAGATATACTCATAACTATGCTCAATTCTGTCAATTGCTCAACAGAAATTTGTTCACCCACCATAGAATATCTATGCTCTTGAGAGAAGCCACTAGTGAATCCTATGGCCCCCGGGTCTATTCTCATCATATCAATATCTATCGTTTTATTACTTGCTTTGTTTTTACTTTGCCTTTTACTTTTTACTTTGCATCTATCTATCAAACATACCAAAAATATTATTTATCATCTCTATCAGATCTCACTCTCGTAAGTGACCGTGAAGGGATTGACAACCCCTAATCGCGTTGGTTGCGAGTAGCTATCATTTTGTGAAAGTACGAGGGACTTGTGTGTGGTCTCCTACTGGATTGATACCTTGGTTCTCAAAAACTGAGGGAAATACTTACGCTACTTTGCTGCATCATCCTCTCCTCTTCGGGGAAATCCAACGCAGTGCTCAAGAGGTAGCAATGTCGAAGTCGATGAGGTCTATGTGGTAGTTGTTGCGCTTGCCTAAGGTGACAGGGAGGCGGACCTGCCCTATCGGGGTGGTGGAGCCGTCGGTCACTCCTGAGAAGGGCTTGGTAGGCTGAAGCTGGTTATAGGGCACCTGGAGTCGGTCGAACATCTCGTTGGAGAAGACATTGAGCCCCGCACCGCCATCGATGAGTGTCTTGGTGACGAGCATGTTGCTGATGATGGGCTAGCAGAGCATCGGGAGGGCGCCGGTTGTGGTCGCACACTTGAGCTGGTCAGAAGAGTCGAAGGTGATGGCATACTTGGACCACCTGAGTGGACATGTCGCCTCGAGCTTGGGGAGGGCCGCGTTCACCTCACACGCGAACTGTGATGGGAGTCAGGGGCCTGAGCACCGCTTAGGATGCAAAGGATGGCACGGGTCTCTTGGAAGCCCCCAACACCCTCGTCCTGGTGGTGGTCATCATTCCTTCTTGGTGGTGGCGGCAGTGGAGGAAGGCAATTGGTGTTGTGGCTGTGCACGTTGTGGAAGATTCAGAACGGGCTGATACCCTTGGATGACTCCGGGTGGTCGCAGCCGCGCATAATCTCTGGTTCGGCCGCGAGCACGGCTGGTCCCTTGTGCTTCACATCCTTGACCTTGGCCTTCTTGTCTTCTGGGTCAGTCTCTGGAAGTTCCAGGAGGGAGAGGCGACCTTCCTCAGCTGTTGCACACTTGGTTGCTATGTTGAACATCTCCAGAGTCATGCACAAGTCCTCATGTATGGCGAGCTCCTCCTTCATCTTGACGTCGTGTACGCCATCAGTGAACACCGAGATGATGGCTTCATACAACACCTTGGGGATCTTGAGGCGAACACTGTTGAAGCGTTGGATGTACTTCTGCAAGGTCTCTCCTGGCTTCTGCTTGGTGCATCACGGGTCACCCGCAGCCGGTGGGCGGTCCCGAGTGCCCTGGAAGATGGAGACGAAACGCTCTCGCATCTTGTCCCGGGAGGAGATCGATCCCGCGGGGAGGTTCAGGAGCCACGAGCGTGTGCCGTTTTTGAGGGCCATGGGAAACTAGTTCGCCATAACCTTCTCATCGCCGTTGGCCGCCTTGATACTCAGCTCGTAGAGCTGCAGGAACTTGGCAGGGTCGGTGGTGCCGTCGTAGCATGGAGGCAGGTCGGGCTTGAACTCCCCTGGCCAGATGATGTTGCGCAGCTCTGGAGTGAATGCGCGGCATCCTACTGTAGTCAGAGGAACCCGCCGTAGAGGTGGAGCCTGGTCTTGGCGCTTGCGCACCACCACCATAGGCGGCAGGCGGTCTTGGCGTGTTGGTGCCGGGAGCACACGCGCATCTTCTTGCGGCCGCTGCATCTCCTGGCAGGTTGCCTCATCTCGCGCGGGCGCCCTGCACTGCAGATCGCGCCGAGGAGCCTCCTGCCTTGGCTCGATGATGGCGTCCTATCTGGGAGGTGGTGGAGGTGCTCCATGAGGTACGTCACCCGTGGCAGGCGGCGAGTCAGGCACCGAGGGAGATGGTGCAGGAGACCCTCCAGCGGCGCTAACTAGCTCGGAGATACGGTCCATCCAGTCCTCATAGAGGTCATCAACCGGGCGGTACCGCAGGAGCTCGCGTGCCATTAGCAGCACAGCCTGCGCGTTCGCTGGACCACGACTAGCATGGGAAGACAAAGCAGCTGGAGTCAGCGACAGGGTCGCGGTGCGCCTGTCTCGCTGCACAGAAGGGTGCAGCGACGAAGCCTACTGCTCACGGCCCGTGGGGCGGTGGCGGCGTTCGCCACTGGTGATGGGGGATAGCAAGGGCAGCCATCGCCCATCGGTGTTGTCTGAGCGACGCATGCGGCGAGAGCGGCCTAACGGTTAGCACGAGCTCGATGAGCGTCAGCCATGGGAGCGGCAGAGTAGTGGCAAGTCGACCGGCGGAAGAGAGGCTCCGACACACCCCTACCTGGTGCGCCAAATGTTGGATTGCGGGCTTAGTAGACCCTTGATAGATTCGAACTCTGGGGTGTGTGCGAAGAACTCGTCCTCCCCACTCTGCCTACTCGCCAATCTCACATCCTAGCTCGATGAACGGGAAGGAAATGGGACACAGCAGTTTACCCAGGTTCGGCCCACCTTGCGGTGTAAAACCCTACGCCTACTTTGTCGTGGATTGGCCTCGAGGTGGGCTGAGGATGAACTAGTACAATGGGAGAACAACCTCAGGAGGTGTGTTCTTGAGCTCGTGTGCACTAGTGAGGGTGAGAGTGGAATGGATCCGATCCCTCTCTACGTTGGTGGATAGGTCCTATTTATAGTGGCCTTGGTCCTCTTCCCAAATGAAGGCGGGAAGGGATCCCACAACAGCCAAAATCGCAGGGAGACAACTAGTACATCTTATCCGGACAAAAGTAGTTTCGCTTCCAAAGACTCTGGTCATGACACCGTGGTGGGCTCGACGATGACCTCCGTCCTGATGTCCTGGCGGTCTTGGTCTTGTTGCATGGGAGTGGAATCCTTTAGTTGATTCCTCGGGACTCTGCGCCCGCGCTTGCCTCCTTAGCACCAAAGAGAAAACTGCTGTCTTGCGCCCGCTGGCGCCCACCTAGCCTTGGTCGTCATGGCTCACGTCATCTAAACCTCACAAGGTGAGGCTTGCATAGAAATCTCCGCTCCTCAGGAGCCAGTCTGAGGAGGCCGCTCCTTTTGGAGGTCTTGCTGTCGTCCGCCTCGTGAGGCTTGGCCCCTCGTGAGGGTCTTGAGTTGTTGATGCTGAAGGTGGGTCATACCAGGCCATCGATGGAGCCACGCCATGGGCCATAGGCAGGCAAGTCTGGGTACCCCAGTTCCCTGAACACCGACAACTTCCGCATACATGCAAGGGTATATTAATGTCCTTGGTTGCTAGTACGATGCAAACCCTATCAATGTTGCCTTGATTAGTATTAGTGGCCTTCTGCGAATTGTAATTTTGATATACTGGCCTTGTTTACAAAAAATGGAGGTAGTAACTATTTGACTTCCTTCCCCATTGTGGTGACTTCGACGATATCTCGAACGTTGTGGTTTGGCGAAGTTCGTTCGACGGAGAACACCATTGAGGAAGACCACGGTAAGTCGTTCTCATGTCCGCCTGCAAGCTGAGACAACCACCATATTTGCACCCAGGAAGTCCGTTGAACCAAAGGACGTGTAAATGTACTAGTACTACACAATTGCGTCGTCTGTCCAGCTTAGTGCAGTGAGGTGGTTTCTCGAATAAGACGATGGAGAAGCGGAGTGAGCAAAGAGTGAAATGATGGTTGCTTCATCTGTGCTTTGTGATTTGACGCCTCACTGCTTTGTGATTTGTGATAGAAGGGACAGGGAGTAGACTCTATGCTCCATATTGTACATACGTCCAAGCATGGGAGAAAGAGGAGAGATATTGCATTTTTCTATTCCTTCAATCAATCAATTAGGGAGCTTCGGTTCCATCTTTTTGACTTTGGCAGCACCGTCCACAATGGTTTCCATCGAAGCCAAAAGCTATTTTGACATTTGGATACACATTGTGGATGCCCTTAACCGTAGCACTTGGTTTTGCTCTTGTGTGCTATCTATACAAATCTCAATTATATTGATCGAAAAATTTATAGTATCAAGGTTAGTAAAAAGGATGTGATTTTGCCGCACGGATGGTGGGGGAGGTTTCTTATTTTTAGAGGACATTGGCCTCGCGGTTTGCTAACATTCAGTCCCATGTGTCAGTGCTTTACCAAGCCGATCCACGTCCCACATGAGGCAGAACAATGGCAGAAGCAACATCTGGTTAACTTGAAGAAGATGAGGGAGAAACGAATTCAGCAACGAGTAAAATGATGGTTGCTTTATCCCTCCAACTTCTTTTCTAGCATTATTACTTCATCCCTCCGAATTAACTGTGGGAAAGGTGCGGCTTGGTGATTTGACGAGCCATGACTGGGGTGGTTCACCCCTGCTGCTCTGCACTGTTATTTTGGTATGGCACGTGGACCCGGTTTCTTGATGTCCCATATGTTGGCGATAGGGACTAGAACATTTATGAAAGCGAGCGCTCCAATCTTACGACAAAGGAGTACACAACACAGCGGCCCAGTGAACTGTTACTTGTAGTGTAGTACTACTATAGTTTTGTTGTTTCACACGATCCATCGATACAAACCCGATTCAACAGGAAAGGGCAGGATTTTTCCCGCGCGGTAGATGATACTAGACATACATTTCAAAGGCAATTTTAATGTATGCAAACTGAATAATTAAGTAACAATATGAGATCTAGTAAAACGAAAACACATATGATTCATTGTGTTAGAGTGTAGTAGTAGTGTTGTATTTCATATTTGTTAGACGTAGCATGCGAGAACATGTAGAGCTGTAGTTTTGGAGGGCCTACAGAGAGAAAAGCGTAATACGGTCATCGGACTTCAGAATACGCTCATTACGGTCACTATATACGTTTTGCGGTGATTATACAGTCACTTGCTCACCATTCAGCATCGGATTGCACTCTGTTGACCCACCAAATAGTCTGCGTGGCACTATGTTGACTAGTTAAATCGACCATGTTCCTTGTGGGTCCCACCTGTCAGTTCGCATAGGAAAAAGGTTAGATAAACACAATTTATGCAGGTGCGACAAGACTCCAACCCGTGTGCGGCAACCACCTGGTTGTGTATGTGTCTTTCAGGGCCTGATGTGTGCGCATGCACGTGTAGGTTGAGCACTTGAGCATGAGAGTGTGTGTTGGTCGTGTGGTGTGTGGATGCATGCGTGTGTGTGTGCGTGAGTGTTGCGTTCATGCGTGGTTGTGTGTGTATGTGTGAGTGTTGCGTGCGTGCGTGGTTGCGTGTGTTCGTGTGAATGTTGCAAGCTTGCAGTTCGTGTGCATGCGTGCATGTGTGTATAATCACCACACCAGCTCATGTGTGTTAAAACAGACGGCTCAACATACCAATATAAGTCCACCTTGTCCATTGTGCCCGCGGTCATGACTTCGAACCACTGTCCAATATATTTTATCTTTTTTTCATTCTTACTAGCAAGATGCATTTGTTGAGTAGTTTATCTTGTGAGAGAAAAGGACGAATGAGGGAAGGCCTTATTTGCAAATGTGGAGAGGGGTGTGGCTACCTTTTTGCAAAATTGCCATAGTTTCCTTCCTAACCGTCAGATATAAATCGGATGGCCTATATTGCAGGACGGCAGGCACACCATCATCACCAACTCTATTTTTATGAGTAGGGAAGATACACGCCGACAGGTGGGCCCAATGGTTGTGAGATTATGTGATGCAACACTAGAGGTGCCACGTGGAGCGATTAAGTGGTCAATTAGTCATGTCTTGAGCAAATACAGAGCTGTACAGTGAGCCCGTGACTGTATAATAACCACAAAACATAAATGGTGACCGTAATGAGTGGATTCTGAAGTCCAATGTGTGTATCGTGCTTTCGCTTTGAATACAATGATCATTACTAGGGAAAGATGAAACATGCATGAATGTGCTGGGGGCGTACTTTTAGAAGACCTGGAGATAGTTTGTGTGCGTACGTGAAAGGAGCATAGAGGGGGTGTATGCGATGGAGAGGGATGCTCTTCGTTTCTCTTTATTATGACTAATTTTATATATAGTATAAAAATATAAAAATTCACAATGCGGAACAAATATCATTGTGTGTACCATGCAATGCAAATTAACGTTCATATTCCTCCATATAACTTTGTAATGTTGTTTATATGTAGAAATTCTATAATATATTTTTTGCCAAACTTTGTGTGGTTTTATTCAAAAGGAATGTTGTATGCGAAATAAATGTGAAGAGAGGGCTTTTTAGATAAATGTGGTATGTGATGTAACATGTGTGAATGTGTAGTTGATGTATTTGGCAGGGCCTAGAGAGGTTTGCATGTGTATTATGTATTTGAGAGAGGCATGGATAAAGGGGACACTGGGGGAGGGAC
This sequence comes from Aegilops speltoides, assembly GCA_021437245.1. NCBI lineage: Eukaryota > Viridiplantae > Streptophyta > Magnoliopsida > Poales > Poaceae > Aegilops > Aegilops speltoides. The sequence goes on from CM038145.1 coordinate 114,022,333, forward strand.
GTGGGAGAGATAGCACGAGAAATGAGAGAGGTCTAGAGAGAGAAACGAATATGGTGTCACGGCGAGAGATGCCCTTGAGTGTGTATATGCATGGAAGGAGGGGATACAGGCACGAGGTAAAAAATTATGTGTGGTGTCTGTGTTGGTATGTCTGGGTGTGAGAAGATAACGAGACCTAGGGGCAGAGGGTGTATCACCACGTGAGGTCCGGTGGGCCGAGGTGAGGTCCTTGGTTCGGTTCCGGCCTACGCCACATTGGTCAGCCCGTGACACATTTAGGGAGACCCATGGAGGACTAGTCGTACAAGAAAAAGATAACAGAGTCGTGAAGGACTCTATGTCCACTGACAAAGCCAACTAGAATTTGTAACCCTAGGTCCTCAGACTAAGGTAGCCCCTTATCTCTGATATTAGTATTCATCCAACCTAACTTTAAGGGGCATCGTACAGTATGCGCCGCTAGAATCATACTCGTCAATTAGGAAGAGAGGTGAAGACAATGTGTGAGAAACAGGCCTAAAGATAATGTGCATGTGGGAGACACGTAGGCAGGTCTATGTATATAGAAAGGGTTGATGGGGATTGTGCGTGTGTATGCTTGTGAGAGGAAGAGTGCTTGAGATAAAGGTTAGTGAAAACAATCGTAAATGGTTACAAGTGGAAGGGCAAGGGTTATATCGAGAGCAGGTCTGCGAGAAAGACACCTCGGGAGAGAGTGTGTGAGCATGTGTGAGAGACCACCGATGGAGAGTGAAACTACACGTAAAAGACTGACGTACACATGGATTAAAAATATAAATTGCATCCAAATATTAGTATGGGATCATGATATTTGCAATTCGCGTAAGGAATGGTCATTGATACATCAGACATCTACATTCCATCAAATTTGATAATGTCATTGTTATTATTCGACATAATTGATCCACATAGTTAGTATTTTGAACTCCAGACAATGCAACTCTTTAGCAATCAAATATAAACGTGAATATACTTCGTGTTGTGTGTGTAAAGGACATTATACATACAAAAGTTACACAATGAACATTATAAATAGCTAGCTATGAACTAGCATACATTTGAATTCAACTTAAGGTGGTTTAAAAAATTCGAATTCAACATGAAGTCCATTCAATTATTTGAATTCGATATCATGGCATTTGTCAATCATACCTAAATTATGGGGGCACCAATCTTTGCTCTGCTTTTGTACATAATAGCATATAGACATGTACAACATAGATTCAAATTTACCTCCTCCAATCCAAAATAATCATGGTTATAGGATTTTCAAGTGTCAAAATTTCAAAAAGAAGCGCATAAGTTAATGAGGTTTTCAAACATACAAGGTCAAATTTAACGTTGTTTATTTAGGTCAATCCTCAAAGTTCAAGAGTACTCCAAATGTGAATGCTTCTGTTTCAAAATTTCGAACGAAGCCCCAAAAGAGCCTCTACTCGCTCGAAACCGCATGAGACCAATGTTTGGCAGAAGGAAATTACTTTTCTAACTCCGACCCGTGAAACCTACTGGCCCAACGTCCAAAGGTCTAAACCGGGGTAGGTTTGTAGCTTCATCTAGACGCCACACAACCGCCTCCGAAAAATATTCAAACACAATGGCCGCCTAAGCACACATGCGCGCAGCCGAAATCGCTCCCATCCACTATTTGGGACACCTGGGATTACCATCCTACCCCCCCGACCCGCAGTAGGTCTGAAGTATAAGAGGGGGGCAAAGTTTGTACTTTCCCCAAATTTTAAACAAGCATGTCCCATCTGTTAAAAAAACCAAAAGCAAGCACGTCCCAGACCCAAACATGGTTCTCCCTTAGCTCCCACCCCCCCCCCCCCCGGCCGATTCCCAATTCGTACTCTATGGGCGACAAAACTACCACTCCACCAGCCGCCAAACCCCGGCGTCCTCCGTCCGCCACCCCATCCCACCCATCAACCGCCGCCCTCCTCCATCACGCCGGAGCCGATGCCCCAACGTCGTCGTCCACCGCAACTGCAACCGCAAAGCCCTCCACGGCTAGTAGTTGAAGCCGAGGCTGAGCTATCCGTACCCGAGCCAGTTCAACCACGCCGCCCTGTGCCTCACCTACCGCTCCAACTTTTCCACCATCCACCGCACCAGAGTTGTTCCCGCTACGCCGTCCTTCACCGCCTCGGATCTGCTTCCCCTCCGCCAACAGATGGCCACCGCAACACAGTCGACAATTTAGCCATGGGTTCGTCCAAGGCTCCACCCTCCTCCAAAACATCGGTTCCCCCAGTAAAAACAACAAAAATCGCCGCGACATCCGGAGGACACAACACTGGCAACCAGAAATGGTACTCCTCTTCCCTTATTCTTGCAAATCTTACGTGTCTTCTTGCATGGCATTCATCCCACAGGACACTAGTTGACCGCTTCTTCCTGAAACTAGATGTTCCTAGTAACTCGTGATGCACAAGGTTTCACCTCATATACTATTTCACCTTAGCTAGAGGTCTGTCGCCCCCTTGGATTTCAATTCCTAGTCAAATGATTGCCAATTAGAGGAAGCATTCCCCGGCGTAACAGGCGCTAGTCCACCTATTAGCCAGGGAAGCAGCACCTCAATGTTTATCTTAGTGGTGTGTGGGGCCTAGGAGCTGCTGCGCCTGATCTGGAGGTCGGACGAGATTAAAGGTATGGTCGGGGTGCTACCAAGCACAGCGGTGGTGTGAGGTTGAGGGAAGGGCGAGGCGGTGGAGGTAGGGGTCTGGGCCGGTGGTCGCTTGTGGTTCGTGAAAGATCATCAACAGTGACTGGTGGGAGGTAGATGAAGGTCAACTGCCTGTTCCTTAAAGATCGGGCGGTTCATAAAAAAATCGACTAACCTATTTATTTTCAGTCGACTGTTATTTTGATAGGACCACATGTGGTGGTGTGCTGGAGGAGTACCTGCATTTCCCAACCATCCCTAATGCTCATATATTACAAAATCTTATGAAGTAGAATCTATTTTTGTTTGCCATGCAATGTTGTAGAGTTATCATGTCTCCTGTCATTTATTTTTCAGCCACCTGCTATCTGCTACTTTTACAGTGCACTAGTTCTGCACACACTTCACCCGTACTCTCACTATTGTGTTTTTATGCAAGGGTATTTCAGACTCTGCCTTGACAAAAGCACAAAAGAAAAGAGAGAAGTCGCTCCAGCTTGCTTCGCGGGCAGGCAAGACACGTTTCCGCGCTTTAAAGGTTGCATGTTCAACAGATGGAGACGGTAAACGTAGCTCTGGAGTTGATGATCTCGCTTGCCATGAACCACCATCCCAGGTGCTTGCTTTAACTTCGCGATGCAATATGTGGTTGCATGTTTCATATGGTGTCTAGCTTGAATTCGAAAGGCCTAAGTCAGTCTTTATTAAGATAAGGAAAGATACTTTTTACATGAACCACCACCTCGGGAGCACTAGAAGACAAATAGCTAGCCAGGGCACTGGCCGAGCCAGTGACAAGCCCAGCACAGACAGGCATCACCTCGAAGCCAACTAAAAAGCCACGATGGTGGTGAAGCAGCCCGCCTCCCACCAGGCTCTCAGGTCCTTGATGATCATGCTCACCACTCCAGCCAGATGTCTAGCTTGTATTGCTACCAATTTGGTTAAATTGCATCTTCTTAGCTTACACATTATACCTTTGAATATGACATGCCTTCCTGTTTTTGGTACATACTTGTACATCTATCTATTAACCATGTTCTCACATCAAATTAATGTTCTTGTGTATCCCTCATCAATCACTTATGATGAGACAGTCACCCCGGTGGGTTACTGTGACAAAACACACTCTTTTAAAGAATCAACGTCAGCCTCTCCACATGATTCTCAAGAAACAGCAAGGCTAGATGAAGATAATGAATGTAGCTCTGTAGTTGATGACCACATTTCCCCTACACCAGCATCACAGGTGCTTGCTCTAACTTGGCAGCATGATATGTGGTTGCATGTTGCATATGGTGTCTAGATTGTAATTCTTCCAATCTGGTTAAATTGCATGTGATATTCTGCTTAGTTTATACATTATACCTGTTAATGTGACATGCCTTCCTGTTTTTAGTACATAGTACATATGTCTATTAAGCATGTCCTTACATAAAACTATTGTTTTTTTGTATCCCGCATCAATCAATATGATGAGACACCTTTAGTATATGCAGTGCGATATTATTTGCATCTTTCATATGATTTATAGCATGCGCTACTTCTAATTTGTTGAAACGCCATTTATGATCGGACGCTTTTAACTTGGCAGAGTCATATTGGTTGCATCTTTCATGTGGTGTCTAGCTTGCATTGCTTTTTATTTGTTGAAATGGCTTCTTCTTAGTTTACACAAATAGTTGTGAATATGCCATGCCGTCCTGTTTTTCGTACATATTCCATCCTGGTATCATGTGTTTGCCTTACATCAAAGTAGTGATTGTCAGTATCATGCACGAATGAGTTCTGAAGAGTGAATTTTATTGATTTTTCTTGTCGGTTTTACTTGACAATTCAGAATCAATAAAGCGGAAGGAAATTAGCAAGGCAGCGGATAAAGGTGCTCCTTCCAAACGAAGGGCCTCTACAGATTCTACACCGCCACCCCCCAAGAAGATTTGCAAGACAACACATGCATAGACACTCAAGGTAGTTGTGTTGATGATGAGCACATCTCCCCTAGTGCACCATCATAGGTGCTCCCTCTAACTTGGCATTGTTATATGTGGTTGCATGTTATGCATGATTGAGGGAGTCCTGGATTAAGGGGTCCTCGGACAGTCGGACTATATACTTTAGCCGGACTGTTGGAAGATACAAGATTGAAGACTTCGTCCCGTGTCGGGGTGGGACTCTCCTTTGCGTGGAAGGCAAGCGTGGCAATTTAGATATGTAGATTTCCTTCTCTATAACCGACTCTATGTAACCCTAGCCCCCTCCGGTGTCTATATAAACCGGAGGGTTTAGTCTATAGGACAACAAAAATCATAATCATAGGCTACCTTTTAGGGTTCAGCCTCTATGATCTCGTGGTAGATCAACTCTTGTAATACTCAAATCATCAAGATCAATCAAGAAGGAAGTAGGGTATTACCTCCATCGAGAGGGCCCGAACCTGGGTAAACATTGTGTCCCCCGCCTCCTGTTACCATTAGCCTTAGACACACAGTTCGGGACCCCCTACCCGAGATCCGCTGGTTTTGGCACCGGCATTGGTGCTTTCATTGAGAGTTCCACTGTACCCTAACGATAGGGCTTGATGGCTCCTTCAATCATCTGCAACGATGCGGTCCAGGGTGAGGTTTTCCTCCCTGGATAGATCTTCGTATTCGGCGGCTTCGTACTGCGGGCCAACTCACTTGGCCATCTGGAGCAGATCGATAGCTATGCCCCTGGCCATCAGGTCAGGTTTGGAAGCTTGAACTATAATGCCGACATCCGCGGAGACTTGATCTTCAATGGATTCGAGCCCACGACAAGTGCGCTGAACAGTCACGTCGAGCATGACTTAGATGTGCCATCGGACGATGTTCGGGAGATCACACCTGCGGCTGCCCAGGCCCTTAATCTGGAGCAGGTCACACCATCTGAGGTCGGGTCGATGGACCCCGCCACGGAGGTCACACCTTCATCGGCACTAGAGCCGAACACAGACTTCACCTCCAAAGATATATGTGTCATCGGACACTCGGACTCATCTCTGGCGATAGGATCTGAACCGCGTGCGTCCGTGCCCATCGAACCTGATTGGGCACTGATCATGGAGTTTACCTCCGCAGATATCTTTCAGCACTCACCCTTGGGCGATGTGCTAAATTCATTGAGGTCTCTCTCTCTATCAGGACACTCTTGATCGAACTATGTCCGGCTTGAGTGGGAAGCAGACGACGAAGAAATTCGTTTCCCACCCACCACCCACTTAATAGCCACTATCGATGACTTAACTAACGTGCTTGACTTTGACTCCGAAGACATCGACGGTATGGACGACGATGTAGGAGAATAACAGGAACCACCAGCCACAGGGCGCTTGATAGCCACCTCATCATACGATATATATATGGTGGACACCCCCAAAGAAAGCAATGGCGATGAGGCAATGGATGATAATCCCTTGGAGAAGCAATCTAAGCACTGGCACCATCGGCGCCGCTCTAAGCCCCGCCATTACAAAAATAGCGATACCGACACAAGAGATGATAGCAATCCAGATGGTGCCGAAGACGAAAACAATCCCGCCAAGCCAGGCTTCGAGCAGGCCGAGCGGGAGGATGGGCAAGCTAGCCCTAAGGAACAGGCAGGAGATGGAAAATCAGAGGATGACAATTACATGCCCCTCTCCGAAGACGAAGTAAGCCTTCGCAACGAAGAGTTCATCGTGCCTGAGGACCCCGTCAAGCAGGAGCGCTTCAAGCGCCAGCTTATAGCCACTGCAAAAAGCCTGAAGAAGAAATAGCAACAGCTTCAAGCTTATAAAGATCTGCTAACCGATAGATGGACTGAGGTCCTGGCAGGCGAGGAATACAGACTCGAGCGCCCAATCAAAAGTTACCCCAAACCGCAGGTTGCTACCTCAGCTCGAGGAGGAGGATTAAAGCCCACACTACCAGCGCACGATGCGGCTGACCGGCCACCTCGTGGCCGAGACAAAGCGGCATATCAGCCCGAACACTAGCCCACACCACGTCGCCAATCAAACAAAAACACTAAGGCCCAGGGCTACACGCAGGACCTGCGAGACGTATTGGAAAACAAAGCAGGACCGTCAAGATCGATCTACGGGTCACGGGGGCGCGCCACAACGCGTGACGATGACCGTCACGCCGGATATACTAAAAACAAGTCCGGCCGGGCCGAATACAACAGACAAGACTCATTGGAACTGCGTCATGATGTAGCCCAGCATAAAGGCGCCGCACACTCCCTATGCTTCACCGATGAAGTAATGGATCATGAATTTCCAGAAGGGTTTAAACCCGTGAACATTGAATCATATGATGGTACAACAAACCCCGCGGTATGGATTGAAGATTTCCTTCTCCACATTCACATGGCCCGCGGCGATGATCTACATGCCATCAAGTACCTCCCACTTAAGCTCAAAGGACCAGCTCGGCATTGGTTGAATAGCTTGCTGGCAAACTCCATTGGCAGTTGGGAGAACCTAGAAGAAGCATTCCTTGACAACTTCCAGGGCACTTATGTGCGACCACCGAACGCTGATGACTTAAGTCACATAACTCAACAGCCCAGGGAGTCAGCCCGGAAATTCTGGACTCGGTTCCTAACTAAAAAGAACCAAATTGTCGACTGTCCGGATGCCGAAGCCCTAGCGGTCTTTAAGCATAACATCCGCGAGGAGTGGCTCGCCCGACACCTCGGCCAGGAGAAGCCGAAGTCCATGGCAGCCCTCACAACACTCATGACCCGCTTCTGTGCTGGCGAGGACAGCTGGCTGGCTCGTAGCAACAACACATCAAGAAATCCTGGCACTTCAGATACTAGAGAGAGCAACGGCAAGCCACGATGCAACAGACATAAGCGTCGCAACAATGGCGACACCGCCGACGACACGACAAGTAATGCCGGATTCAGTGGCTCTAAGTCCGGTCAGCAGAAAAAGCTATTTAAAAGAAATAATCTGGGCCCGTCCAGTCTGGACCGCATACTCGATCGCTCGTGTCAAATTCATGGCACCCCCGATAAACCAGCCAACCACACCAACAGAGACTGTTGGGTGTTCAAACAGGCCGGCAAGTTGAATGTCGAAAACAAGGAAAAGGGGATGCATAGCAATGACGACGAGGAGCCCCGGCAGCCGAACACAGGAGGACAGAAGAAATTTACTCCCCAGGTGAAAACGGTGAACATGATATACGCAACCCATATTCCCAAGCGGGAATGGAAGCGTGCACTAAGGGACGTCTATGCGATGGAGCCAGTCGCCCCAAAATTCAACCCATGGTCTTCTTGTCCGATCACTTTCGATCGCAGGGACCATCCTAGTCGTATCCATCATGGCGGTTCAGCCATATTAGTCCTCGAGCCCATCATTGATGGATTCCACCTCACACGAGTCCTCATTGACGGTAGCAGCAGCCTGAACCTGCTCTATCAGGATACAGTGCGCAAAATGGGCATCGATCCCGCAAGGATCAAACCCACAAAAACCACCTTTAAAGGTGTCATACCATGTGTAGAGGCCTGTTGCATGGGATCAATCACACTGGAAGTGGTCTTCGGATCCCGGGACAACTTCTGAAGCGAGGAGTTAATCTTTGATATCGCCCCCCTTCCGCAGTGGCTATCACGCACTACTCGGACGAACCGCATTCTCCAGATTCCATGCGGTACCACATTATGTATACCTCAAGCTCAAAATGCCAGGACCTCGCGGGGTTATAACAGTTAATGGAAACACAGAGCGCTCGCTCCGTACGGAGGAGCACACTGCGGCCCTCACAGCAGAAGTACAAAGCGGCCTTCTTAGGCAGACCGCCAACTCGGCGATAAAGCCCTCAGACACCGTCAAACAAGTCTGGAGTACCCTGCAACAGGATCTCTGGCACGTCCAGAGCTCGACTAGCAATTCGGCCTCCGTCCAAGTCCCAGTCAAGCGGCGAAATTTGTGCCGCGCATACATAAATATGCACTCAAAATACTATGGGCATAGGCGGAGGCACGGCTACTACACGGTCCACAATGCGTCTTAACTGCCCCAGGACCCGTATACCTTCATCATCTTCTTTTTTTCAGGACCTTACTTTCTGGAAGCCCTTTCAGATAGCCTGATTATCGGACTCATCACGGGAAGGAAAAACCAAGGAGGCAAGATGCTTTGACGTATAAGGGAATACCCAGGTGGTCTCTGATAACGATCGCTATACCTGTTTTACATACCCACACGCAGTGTACCCTTGGCTAGGACATGTCAAATAGTCCTATTTTTCTTATCGCACTACTTGTATACATACGCTTTGATGTATTATTTAAATAACAATGGAAAAATATACAGCGTCAGCTTATTATTACATTTGTTTATCTTTTCTCCTTGACTGCTTATTTACTACAAATTGCACTCGTACACTTTGGTATGTTCAGCTCGCCAGGGGCTTCAGTGTACCCCATAACACGGCAAGAAAAGTCCAAACACTTTCGGCAATGCGGCACCCCGGACTTATAGCATTATATGCATCAGGTCTGAATCATGTCTTGGGTCAATAGTTGGGTTTGCCCGGCTTCCATGTTTTGGTGCCTTAGGTTCCGCTATATCGGCTAAGGTAGCACAGGGAAAACTACTGCGATTGTGTCCTGGTTCTTCCGGACGAGCACCTCAGTAGAGAAAGCCGAAAACTGACTGTCATGATGCGGCGAGAGTTGGTCGCTGTTCGAGAGGTTTCAAATCCTTAAAGATTTTTCTGCTTCAGGCAAGGAATCGGCCTTGTCCGATTTAGGCGTGTATAGCGCCCCAAGTTCGGCCTTCTGAATACTAGGGGCTTCGGCAAAATTTAAAATTGTAGACTTCTATGGCTAAGTGAGAGTGATAAAGCCGTATAGTCCGATTGCCTTGTTTGCTGCGCTAAACACCTCCTTAAAGGACCAAGAATTTGGATAAAGTGTCTTTAGATTTATCCCAAACACCCCAGTACTAGTTACATGGGGGTAGAAGCCGACGACTGGCCAACTCTCAGATTTTATAAACGGCCACACAGAAGGTAATACTTTAAATCAACAAGCGTTATATAGCGCACATAAAACTCGTTTTTATATTAAAGTATCATACGAGTACATTCATTCAAATATTACATCCTTAGCACACTCCTCCGCCACAAGGCGGGCACCCTTCAGAACACTGTCATAATATTTTTCCGGGTGGCGATGCTCCCTGCCCTCCAGCGGTCCCTCTGTCACCAGCTTCTCGGCATCCATCTACGCCCAGTGCACTTTCGCAAGGGCGAAGGCCCTGCGTGCACCTTCAATACAGACTGACCGCTTAATGGCCACAAGCCGCGGACAGGCATTCACAAGACGCTTTACCAGGCCGAAGTAGCTGCTGGGCAGGAGCTCGCCAGGACACATCAGGACTATGAGATCCTTCATGGCCAGCTCTGCCACCTTGTGAAGTTCGACCAGTTGCTTCAGCTGGTCGCTCAAGGGCATCGGGTGTTCGGCCCCAATATACTGGGACCAGAACAACTTCTCTGTCGAGCTCCCTTCCTCAGCTCGGTAGATCTCTGAGGCATCAGAGACACTGCACGGCAGATCTGCGAATGCTCTTGGAGAGCTTCGAATTCGGGTAAGTAAAAGTAAAGTCTCCTTCACATGCTTGCTTTGCATAATGAATGCCTTACCCGCCGCTATCTTCTTGGCTGCCTGAATCTCCTGGAGGGCCTTCTGGGCTTTGGCCTTGGCATCTTGTGCGCTCTGGAGGGCCTTCGTAAGCTCGGACTCTTGCGTCTTAGAGTCACGCTCCAAGGACTCGTATTTCTTCACTGCTGGATCTCGTCTACTCGGGCCGCTTGCTTTTTGCGCTCGATGCGCTCCTTGGCCGCTTTGTCTTCAGCCTCGGATAGCGCCTTTTTCAGGGCAGCCACTTCGGTCGTGGCCCCTATTAAAATTCATAACGGTTCTATAAGCTAAAACCATTCCTTATTTATCAATATACAAACGGGGTATTTCTTACCTTTGTTCTCCTCGAGCTGCCTCTTCGTAAGGCTAAGCTCTTTATCGGACCGCTCCAGGTCCCGCCTCAGTCCGGAGACCTCTGCAGTACGAGCAGCAGCGGCCAGCAGTGAAGCCTGCTTATTCACATAAACATATTCTTATTAGACTCTTGTGGACGTTATTTGAACCTCTATTCGGCCTTTCTTTCCGAACACCAAACAGACTATCAGGGGCTACTGTCTATATTGTGATAATTTGATTACTTACCTCAAAGCCTCTTAGGAGGCTGGCACTTCGATCAATCCGCTTCTGGCGGATCGAACCTTCTCAATCACCGCACTCATGATGGTGTGGTGCTCTTCGTCAATGGAAGCACCGCGAAGCGCTTCCAGCAAGTTGTCAGATGACTCTGGATGGACAGAAGACATCGGCACAGGCAGCCCACCCTCCTTAGTGAGGGGCTTCCTACCTGAATCTGGAACAACTGGAGGTTCCGACACAGTTTCCGGCTGGGGGCTAGACTTGTTGTGGCCCCCGTCACCAGAATCCATGGTGGTCTTTCCCCCCATGCATCCGGCGTCTGGAATTTCGCCTTGGGGCGTCTCCCCCTGGTCCGGTACCCTTTGGTACAACACCTCAGTGTCATCCGCGGGCCGGGGGGTGGTGGCCGTCGGGAGTGAATCACTGTTCATCGCTGACTAGCTCAATGACCCATCCGAGGAGGATGCGCCGATGTGGGCTTTGGACGGACTGCACAATCATATTTGAGATAATAAGAAGCAATAAAGCAAAACATATCGGAAGTATTATAGTGTGCGGATACTTACGACTTTGCCAGGGGCTTGTCCCTGGGCAACCACTCCTTGTCGCTGTAGGCGGCTGTTGTGGAGTGGTCCGGAGGGAGGGTACTTCCTTTCTTGGACCCTTCGGCCTCCCCGGACGGGGCGGCCTTCCTTTTCTTTTCCCCCGGTTGGGGGTGGAGGGTTTTCCTCTTCCTCCTCCTTATTTTCGTTCGAGGAGTGCGCCTCGGTGTCTTTGGACGATGAGTCCGACACAACCTTGCGTCGGAGACTTTTCCTGGTCCCCGTGGCCTTCTTCTTGGCCTTCTTCTTCGGCACCTCGTAGGGCGCCGGAAACAGCATCTCCGTTAAGAGAGCCGTTGCTGGATCTTCAAGCAGTGGGGCTGGACAGTCGACCTGCTCCGTTGTCGCAACCCAGTCCTGTGGAATTGGTGTGGGGGCTTAGATCCCTCCCACGAATATACTCGGAAAGGAGCATATTGTAATATACAGATAGCTTACCTGATTGGCGCGGCGCTTTGCGCTGAGTCCGCGATCCTCGGAAATGGGAGGAGGTACCTCAGCAGCCTTGAACAGCACCTTCCAGACATCTTTGTGCATCGTGTCGAAGGGCTCTCGCAGCGTCTGGTGTTCGGCCGGGTCGAACTCCCACATATTGAATGACCGTCTTTGACACGGAAGGATCCGGCGGAAGAGCATGACCTGGACCACGTTGACAAGCTTGATTTTCTTGCTTATCGTATTCTTGACACAGTACTGGAGGCTGGTCAGCTCCGCCAGCTCACCCCAGGCTAAGACCTTCTTTTTCCAGGAGGTGAGCCGCATGGGGATGCCAAATCTAAATTCGGGGGCCGCCGCCCAGTTGGAGTCGCACGGCTCGGTGATGTAGAACCACCCCGATTGCCACCCCTTCACGATCTCCACATAAGAGCCTTTGAGCCAAGTGACGGTGGGCATCTTGCCCACCATGGCGCCTCCGCACTCCGCTTGCTGGCCGACCACTATCTTCGGCTTCACGTTGAAGGTCCTCAGCCACAGGCCGAAGTGAGGCTTGATGTAACATCCCAAATTTTCAATTTGAATGTTACATAAATAGATCATTATTGCATATCACATTTAATGCATTTTGTTTCGATCCTAGAAATTCTACGCAACTCAAGGACCCACGGAGAGAGTTGGGGATTTCGATATTTTCATATTTGAGTTTTCTCAAATTTTGGAAATAGGATCATTTGATTTTATTTATTTTATCTTCAAATATTTCAATTATATAAATATGAGAGAGGGAATAAAATGACTTTCCCAAAATAAAGAAATATTGAGGATTTAATAAAAAATCAAATAAGATTTTATTTTGGATTTTTCTAGCTATTTTATTTGAATTTAGGAAAAATACGTATTTTTCAAAATTGCATTTAGGACCAAATAAATGTTCATCTAAACAGGCTTGATTTTAGAAGCCGGGGAAAATTTATTTCGGGATTTTTGGAGTCCGTTTAGTATTTCTTTCGTTTGTTTTTCTGCGTGATAATTATTTAAAAAAACTGGAACCGACTATGGGCCGTAACCGGCCAGGACTCCGCCTGGCCGGGTCTTTATATAGCGCGCCACGGGCCCCGCCCGAGCCCAAACCGCCGCCACCAGCCCAACCCGCCGCCGCCGCCGCCCAAACCCTAACCCTAGCGCCACCCGCCGCCCGCCGCCGCCGCCGCCTTGCTTGTTGCCATTCTTTGCCGCCGCCGACCACCACCCGCCACCGCCGGACCCCGCCGCCGTCGCCGCCGACCACCGACGCCCTCGCCGGAGCCGCCGCCACTGCCGACCCGCACCCCGAGGTTGACCTCGCCGCCGCCGTTTTTTTTAGAAAAACCGTTCGGTTTTTCCGTCGGTTTTTCGTCGATTTTTTTTAGATTCTGTTTTTTTTCGTTAGATCGGTTTTTCTTCTGGTTTGGATTAATTAGCGAGCATTCACTCGTTCATTCGTTTTAACAAACGCGTTCATCGTGTAGATCCAGATAATGAACGTTCGTTCGTTAATCTGTACGTCGTTTTCTTTTTCTCGGATTTATTCCGCGATTTTTCTAATCGTGATTTCTAATGCGATTTTTGTTTTAGTATAACTTTTCGCTTGTTTATCGGAATCAGGCGATTCAAGCGCCTAGAGTTTCGTCTCGAAACCCTCTTTCCGAATAATCTACTCAAACCAGTTTTTGCTTCTGTAAAATTTAACTTAGGTCCAGATTAGTAAACGAAGCTCTTTTCTTTCGCCGTTTGAGTTTTGTTTCTTCGTCCGATTTGATTCTTTTTGCAAACCGGAGTTCTTGAGTTGAACTTTATGGTTAGATCATCTTATTTGAGTTTTACCCGTGCATTATATGAGTACTTATTGTATGCTTGTTTGTTTGTTTGCTTGCGATAGAGTGCTTAGGATCGCCGCTTGCTACTTCGAATCCCTAGGTTACGCGGATCATCAGCAAGGCAAGTAACACTTTGATCATACCCCTTTACTACCCAGTTTTTATGCATTAGATCAATCCTCAAACATTGCAAGATTAGGATCTAATTAAATTGTGGGTTTTGGGAAGTAGATGAGGTAGTACCTATTACCTCTTTTATTATCAAACCCTTGGGAGTTACTTCTACGTTTGCTTATTATGCCATGCTATGCAAGTAGACGTGGATTGGGTGAGTGAATTTTCCATGACAGATGGGACATTGTTAATTGATGGTTTATTTAAGGTGGCAACATTAATACACATCTCGGTGGATTGAGGTACCTGGTTATTCCAGGATTGCCTGTCTAGGCACCTGGGTAGACCAGGATTGCCTGTTTTTTTTATGGACCGCCACCCAGGCTCAAAGGGGTCATAAGATTATTCATGCTAGAAACTTCCGTGTGCAGCCACATGCTATTATGGGCTCTAGCATAGTTGACTAAGTCGTGCGAACTCTTATAGTGGTGGACTAGCAGATGTAGGGGAAAGTAGGTGTACCGGTCCACCCATCGTAAGGTGCTAGCGCTTCTGAAAGACTATGTCTCGGTCATTCATTTCTCAAACACCATGTAGTGCGAGAAAATCAACGGAGGAGATCGAGTCATGTGGGGAAAAGTGCGCAAACCTCTGCAGAGTGTACAAACTAATCATGATTAGCCGTGTCCCCGGTTATGGACATCTTGAGTATCTAGTACTTGGATTATCATGTGAATCTCATCATGTTACTTTAATTAATATTGTTGGGTTTGTTTAATGATGATGCTTAATTGGGATTGAGGATGCTGTCAACCATTCTCAATGTTTAACAACCACCATGATAGTTAAATAATTTATTCCTTTGTAGTAGGGAAAAACTGGCTTTACGCAAAAACTATAACCATAGAGCTATCCACCAAGCCATATATTCATGTAGTATAGCTTTACTCTTTCATTTTTCTATATGTGTTACTTTGCCAGCATATTCCATGTGCTGACCCATTTTCGGGCTGCAACGTTCATGTTGCAGACTTTTCAGACGACGAGTAAGATGCCTTAGGATCGTGGTTCTATACTCAGTGATGTTGTTGGAGTTGATGGACTGACTTATCTTCCAAGCCTTCCGCTGTTATCGTTATTAGATGGCCTTAAGGCAAATTTAAATTAATAAGTTCTCTTTGGAGACACTCGATGTAATAAGTGTGTGATTGCTACTCTGTTATAAATCCTTCAAGTATTGTGCGTGTCAGCATTACTGATCCAGGGATGACACTGATGCACAGAGATCGGACTGTCTGAGGTCTGGTCGCTACAAGATGGTATTAGAGCACACGCTGACTGTAGGACACGACCACTAAGCAAAAACCATAGATCACTACTCTCTCTTCTCATTCGAACTCCTCATCTTTTCTATTCCTCTAGGATGGCGGATGCAAGGAACAAGTTCATGCAACCAGATGAAGATACACCCTTTGGAGGACACCTGAAGGAAATAACCAAGTACCTGAAGATCGGAGTACCAAGCTTCAATAGAACCTACAACGCCACTTTACCTGAAGAGGAGCGCTGGATGATTCAAGTTCAAGTTCAAGGAAGGACGTTCATGCTAGTCACTGAGCCTATAGAGTTTTCCTTTGATGCACCAACCTGGAGCTTAGGGAAGAGCATGGCAGCTCATATCACCATGGGACGCATTGGAGAAGTTTATCACAAGGAGCTTAAGGATACTACCTACCAGATTTGTGGGCGCCGAGATGAGCAATGGGAGATGGTCAACACCAGGAAAGACAGATCAGTTGCAGCTTTCATCCAGGAGTTAAACCAGCACATTCGACGCCAGGAGAACCAGATGTGTGCAGGCATGATGGATCTGAAGAAAGCCATGACCAAGATCACGGAACTGGAGGAAGAACTAAAGTCTACACGCGATGGATATGAGGAGGAAATGTCAACTCTAGTCGAGAAGAATGATGATCTGAAGAAGAAGCTAAGAGTGTTCATGGGATTTCCAGCAACTGGAGAATACGAAGATCACACTTGTTCCGAGAACTACATCATCATTGACGACACCGACTCGGACCCGGATGATAGTGATGACGACTATGTTGATGAAGCTCGAGCAGATATCATGGAGTCTTCATCGGAGCAATTTTTCTAGTAGACCACCATAAAGTAGTAGAATTTCCCTCCATGTATCTATTATAGTCTAAGCACTTTGTAACGATAGATAGACCGTTGTATGCCCTTGCTTGTTTGAATGAAGTGTTTTGATTGCAATTTGTCTCATGTGCATATCGGTAGTGTTTTCCCTCTAGACCTCATTCGATTCTGTATTCTCGTCTTTTCTAAACCCTCAGTTGCCTCCGAGACGTGACAACGGATTTGCTTTCCCACTGGAGCTCACCCAGTTGATCCAGCAGCAGAATGCATTGATGCAGATACTAGTCCAGAATCAGAATCAGGGGAACAACAACAACAATCCACCGCCACCACCTGTTGATCACTTAACCCGTTTTCTTAGGCTGAATCCGCCGGTGTTCTCCAGTAGCACCGAGCCGATTGTTGCAGATGATTGGCTTCGCAAGACAGCCAGGGAGTTGACCACTACAGGATGCACAGATGTGGAGAAGGTGCGATTTGCCGCACATCAGCTTGAGGGACCCGCAGCATCATGGTGGGAGAATTTCACAGCCACTTATCCAATGTATAATCGTCACATGGGATCGGGCCAAGAAGCTTTTCATACTGCCCATGTTTCAGCAGGAGCTATGGCCATGAAGAAGTGTGAGTTTCGCAACTTGCGCCATGGAGGAAGATCAGTTGGCCAGTATGTGGATGATTTCAGTAAGCTAGCACGTTATGCCCCAGATGACGTCGCTACGGATGTAGCTAAGCAAGAGAAGTTTCTAGAAGAGCTGAATGATGAGCTGAGCATGCAATTGATGGTAGCAAGTTTCAACAACTACCAGGAGTTGGTAGATTGTGCTCTCATGATTGAAGGGAAGCAGCAGCAGATTGAAAACCGCAAGAGTAAGTATGGACAAAGGAAGTACAATTCTGGAGCTCAGCAGAAGCCCCATTTTACTCCGAAGTCAGGAGGACAGTTTCAGCATACCCATGGAGGAGGTAGCTCGCACAATCATAATGGTCCCAAGAATGGTACCGGGAATGGAGGAAGTAGTAGTTAGAACCGTACCAACCCCTCAACACTAGCCAAGAAAGATCTGAGTCAAGTCACTTGTTTTAAGTGCCAGAAGACCGGACATTACGCCAATGAATGTCCTGAAGGCCAGACTAGGAATGCAATGGAAGCTCTGGGAAGAAGCTGAACCCTTTCAACAGAGGACAAGTGAACCACATTAGCGTGGAGGAGGTTGAAGCTCAGCCAGATGCAGTAATAGGTAAGTTTTTGGTTAAGTCAATTACTGCACTCGTTCTTTTTTATACTGGTGCATCACATTCATACATATCACGGGGATTTGTGTATAAGTATAGACTGCCCGCAAGGGTTCTAAAAACACCCATGCTAGTAACCTCACCAGGAGCAGAGTATATGGCCAGTCGAGGATGCTTTCAAGTTCCGTTGGGTATAGGCAAGCATGTTTTCCCCTCGGATTTAATCATTTTGGAATCCCAAGGTTTGGATGTGATTCTGGGTATGGATTGGCTATTAATGTATGGAGGAAACATTGATTGCACCAGTAAGTCAATTCTGCTTACTACCCCAGAAGGGAAAAGGATAAGGTATGTATCGAGGCATGAGCTGAGGAGGATGCACGTAAATTCCTTATCAGGAGTTGTGCAGGAGGAAGTACCAATAGTGAAGGATTTTCCGGGTGTATTTCCACAGGAGTTGCCAGGCATGCCACCAGACAGAGACATTGAGTTTTTTATTGAGCTTTTGCCAGGCACAGGGCCAATATCCAAGAGACCATATAGGATGCCCGCAAAAGATTTGGAGGAGTTTAAAAGTCTGATTAAGGAGTTACTGGATAAAGGATACATTCGCCCAAGTTCTTCACCTTGGGGATCACCAGTACTTCTAGTGCAGAAGAAGGATGGATCGTTAAGGATGGTTGTTGATTATCGAGGATTAAATGCGATAACCATCAATAATAAGTACCCACTGCCAATGATCAATGATCTGTTTGACCGACTACAAGGAGCAAAGGTGTTTTCCAAGATCGATTTGCGATCAAGATACCATCAGTTGAAGATTCGAGAACAGGATATACCCAAGACAGCTTTTACCACTAGGTATGGGCTGTACGAGTATACCGTTATGTCATTTGGTCTGACTAACGCACCTGCATATTTCATGAACATGCTGAACAAAGTATTTATGGAGTTTCTGGATAAGTTCGTCGTGGTGTTCATTGATGACATCTTGGTCTACTCGAAGAACGAAGAGGAGCATAAGGAGCACTTGCGTTTGGTATTGGAGAAGCTCAGAGAACACCAGTTATATGCCAAGTTTAGCAAATGTGAGTTCTGGTTGAAGGAAGTTGGATTCCTCGAACATGTTATATCCAGAGAGTGTATAGCAGTAGACCCAACCAAGGTTGTCACCCTGACTAATTGGGAAGCACCAACGACAGTTGGGGAGATCATAAGTTTTCTTGGACTGGCAGGATACTATCGGAGATTCATTGAGAATTTTTCAAGGATTGCAAAGCCCATGATGGAGTTGTTGAAGAAGGATACCAAGTTCAATTGGACCGAGGAATGCGAGGCCAGTTTCCAGGAATTGAAGAAACGTCTAGTTACCTCGCCAGTGTTGATTCTGCCAGATCAGACTAAGGATTATGAGGTGTATTGCGATGCTTCACGTCAAGGACTTGGAGCAGTGCTTATGCAGGAAGGAAGAGTTGTTTTGTATGCGTCATGATAGCTTAAACCACACGAGTTAAATTATGCCACGCATGATTTGGAGTTAGCAGCCATAGTGCATGCATTGTAGACATGGAGACATTTTCTTATCGGAAATCATTGTGAGGTGTACACGGATCACAAGATTTTGAAGTACATCTTCATGCAAAAGGAGTTAAACCTCAGGCAAAGGAGATGGTTGGAACTCATCAAGGATTATGATACTAGATTACAGTATCACCCCGGAAAGGCTAACGTAGTAGCCGACGCATTGAGCCGTAAGATCCATGTTAATACACTCATGACCGCATGAATACCAAAGGAGTTAGCCGAGGATTTTTGCAAGCTATGTTTGGAGATAGTTCCGAGAGGCTATGTAGCAACATTGGAAATTCAGTCGACTTTGATGGATAAGATCAGAGAAGCTCAAAATACCGATAAGGAGATTGCAGAGATAAAGGAGAGCTTGAGCAAAGGAAAAGCCAGGCGATTTCGTGAGGATGAGCACGATACCCTCTGGTTTGAGGACCGCATTTATGTACCCAATGACCCTGAGATCAGGAAGTTGATTTTGCAAGAGGCCCATGATTCGCCGTATTCAGTTCACCCAGGGAATACCAAGATGTACTTGGATTTGAAGGAGACCTTCTGGTGGACCGGAATGAAGAAGGACATTGCCGAGTATGTAGCAGTTTGTGATGTATGTCAAAGGGTAAAGGCAGAGCATCAGAAGTCGGCAGGATTGTTGCAACCATTGCCGATACCCGAACGGAAGTGGGATAAGCTAGGCATGGATTTTATTATGGGATTGCCCAAGACTCGTTCAGGCTATGACTCGATTTGGGTGGTAGTCGATCGTTTGACAAAGGTAGCTAATTTCATCCCAGTGAAGACTACTTACACCAGTGCCAAATTGGCCAAGATTTACATGACCAGGATCGTATGTCTGCATGGAGTTCCAAGGAGCATTGTATCAGATAGAGGAACCCAGTTCACCTCAAATTTCTAGAATCAGTTGCACGAAACCTTGGGTACCAGGCTAGAGTTCAGTACCGCTTTTCATCCGTAGACAGATGGACAGACCGAAAGAGTCAATTAGATTTTAGAGGACATGCTGAGAGCTTGTGCGCTAGATTATGGATCTAGTTAGGACAACAATTTGCCATATGCAGAGTTCTCTTACAACAACAGTTATCAATCTAGTTTGATGATGGCCCCTTTCGAAGCCTTATACGGAAGGAGGTGCAGAACCCCGTTGTCTTGGGACGAAGTTGGAGATCGTCAGTTGTTTGGACCAGATTGATTAAGGAGTCTGAACGGAAAGTGAAGTCGATTCGCGACAGGCTCAAGGTAGCCCAGTCTAGGCAGAAAAGCTATGCTAATGCAAAATGCAAGGAGACAGTTTACGAAGTTGGGGATAGGGTTTATCTTCGGGTATCTCCACTTCGAGGAGTTAAGCATTTTGGTGTTAAAGGAAAGTTAGTGCAGCGTTTTGTGGGACCATAAAAAGTTTTGGAATGTATGGGAGAGGTTGCCTACAAGTTGGAATTACCTGAGGGATTGTGAGGAGTTCACGACGTATTACACGTCTCCCAGTTGAAGAAGTGCCACGCAGAGATGGCCGATATACCGCTAAGAGATACCGTGCCGCTAGAGGCGATTCAGTTGGACAGTGATTTGACCTACGAGGAGAAACCAGTCAAGATTCTTGAGTATGACAGCCGAGTCACCCGCAACAAAGTTATCAAGTGTTGCAAAGTTCAGTGGAGCCACCACACTGAGGATGAAGCCACCTGGGAGCGAGAGGAAGATTTGCTGAAAGAGCACCCTCACCTATTCTCTAGCCAACCCGAATCTCGAGGGCGAGATTCATCTTAAGGGGGGTAGGTTTGTAACATCCCAAATTTTCAATTTGGAATGTTACATAAATATATCATTATTGCACATCATATTTAATGCATTTTGTTTCGATCCTAGAAATTCTACGCAACTCAAGGACCCACGGAGAGAGTTGGGGATTTCGATATTTTCATATTTGAGTTTTCACAAATTGTGAAATAGGATCATTTGATTTTATTTATTTTATCTTCAAATATTTCAATTATATAAATATGAGAGAGGGAATAAAATGACTTTCCCAAAATAAATAAATATTGAGGATTTAATAAAAAAATCAAATAAGATTTTATTTTGGATTTTCTGGCTATTTTATTTGAATTTATGAAAAATGTGTGTTTTTCAAAATTGCATTTAGGCCCAAATAAATGTTCATCTAAACTGGCTTGATTTTAGAAGCCAGGGAAAATTTATTTCGGGATTTTTGGAGTCTGTTTAGTATTTCTTTCCTTTGTTTTTCTGCGTGATAATTATTTAAAAAAAAAATGGAACCGACTACGTTGTGAATCGCCAGACTCACTTTGGCGGGTCTTTATATAGCATACTGGCCCCAAGACCAGCCCAAACCGCCGCCGCCAGCCCAACCCGCCGCCGCCGCCGCCCCAACCCTAACCTAGCGCCGCCACCGCTGGCCGCCGCCGCCGCCGACCACCGCCGCCCTCGCGGAGCCGCCGCACCGCCGACCCGTACCCCGAGGTTGACCTCGCCGCTGCCTTTTTTTAGAAAAACCATTCGGTTTTTCCGTCGGTTTTCCGTCCTTTTTTTTAGATTCCGTTTTTTCGTTAGATCGGTTTTTCTTCCGGTTTGGATTAATTAGCGAGTGTTCACTCGTTCGGTCGTTTTAATGAACGCGTTCATTGTTTAGATCCAGATAACGAATGTTCGTTCGTTAATCTGTCCGTCGTTTTCTTTTTCTCGGATTTATTCCGCGATTTTTCTGATCGAGATTTCTGATCCGATTTTTGTTTTAGTATAACTTTTCGCTCGTTTATCAGAATCAGGCAATTCAAGCGCCTAGAGTTTCGTCTCGAAACCCTCTTTCTGAATAATCTACTCAAACCAGTTTTTGCTTCTGTAAAATTTGACTTAGGTCCAGATTAGTAAACGAACTTGTTTCTTTCGCCGTTTGAGTTTAGTTTCTTCGTTCGATTTGATTCTTTCTGCAAACCGGAGTTCTTGAGTTGAACTTTCTGGTTAGATCATCTTATTTGAGTTTTACCCGTGCATTAGATGAGTACTTATTGTATGCTTGTTTGTTTGTTTGCTTGCGATAGAGTACCCGGACTGCGCCGCTTGCTACTTCGAATCCCTAGGTTACGCGGATCATCAGCAAGGCAAGTAACACTTTGATCATACCCCTTTACTACCCAGTTTTTATGCATTAGATCAATTCTCGAACATTGCATGATTAGGATCTAACTAAATTGTGGGTTTTGGGAAGTAGATGAGGTAGTACCTATTACCTCTTTTATTATCAAACCCTTCGGAGTTACTTCTACGTTTGCTTATTATGCCATGCTATGCAAGTAGACGTTGATTGGGTGAGTGAATTTTCCATGACAGATGTGAGATTGTTATTATGGGCTCTAGCATAGTTGACTAAGTCGTGCGAACTCTTACAGTGGTAGACTAGCAGATGTAGGGGAAAGTAGGTGTACCGGTCTACCCATCGTAAGGTGCTAGCCCTTCTAAAAGACTATGTCTCGGTCATTCGTTTCTCAAACACCATGTAGTGCGAGAAAACCAACGGAGGAGATCGAGTCATGTGGGGAAAAGTGCGCAAACCTCTGCACAACGTACAAACTAATCATGATTAGCTGTGTCCCCGGTTATGGACATCTTGAGTATCTAGTACTTGGATTATCATGTGAATCTCATCATGTTACTTTAATTAATATTGTTGGGTTTGTTTAATGATGATGCTTAATTGGGATTGTGGATGCTGTCAACCATTCTCAATGTTTAACAACCACCATGATAGTTAAATAATTTATTCCTTTGTAGTAGGGAAAAACTGGCTTTACGCAAAAACTATAACCATAGAGCTATCCACCAAGCCATATATTCATGTAGTATAGCTTTACTCTTTCATTTTTCTCTATGTGTTACTTTGCCAGCATATTCCATGTGCTGACCCGGTTTCGGGCTGCAACGTTCATGTTGCAGACTTTTCAGACGAGTAAGATGCCTTAGGATCGTGGTTCTATACTCAGTGATGCCGTTGGAGTTGATGGACTCACTTATCTTCCAAGCCTTCCGCTGTTATCTTTATTGGATGGCATTAAGCCATATTTATTGTAATAAGTTCTCTTTGGAGAAATTCGATGTAATAAGTGTGTGATTGCTACTCTGTTATAAATCCTTCAATTACTGTGCGTGTCAGCATTACTGATCCAGGGATGACACTGATGCACACAGATCGGACTGTTTGAGGTCTGGTCGCTACACTTGATGCGGAGGAAGGCCTCGCACATGAAGATAAACGCCAAGATGTTGAGGATGAAATCGGGGGCCAGATCATGGAAATCCAGCCCGTAGTAGAACATGAGCCCGTGGACAAATGGATGAATGGGGAATCCTAGTCCGCAGACGAAGTGGGCAAGGAACACAACCCTCTCATGGGGTTCCGGAGTAGGGACGATCTGCCCTACGTCCGGGAGCCGGTGCGCGATGTCTGCGGCCAGGTATTCGGCCTCCCGGAGCTTTGTGATATCCTCCTCCATAACGGAGGAGACCATCCACTTGCCTTCCGCTCTGGACATGTTTGGAATGGCTTTACGGAGAAGCTGACAACTTGGGCGCTGGAGCTCGAGCGTGCGAGAATGGATGAGCGAGGGAAGAAGAAGGCGTGGGTGAAAAAGGGGAATCCCTATCTCTTTATAAAGGCGATAGAAACTATGTGCCTCCCCATTTGCCCAGTAAAATCGCTTATTCCCCAAGCGCCACGATTGATGGCATGGTTGGGTTACCCATACCCGTATTGATGAGAATCCCGTGATAAGGGGACACGATCTCTGCTTCGACAAGACGTGCCAAGAAAACCGCCTCGCAATGTGTGCAGCTGCTGGTTGAGAAAAATAGTTCGAATAATGACCGGGCCATGGCGTGATGTCACGCTATGAAAAGTTGTTCAGCAGATTAGATTTGTTAAATATTGTGCTCTCTACGGTGGTATGTGGGAATTATTTTGCAGAGCCGGACACGATCCCTGTGTTCAAAATCTTCTATGGAGTATCTGGAGAACAACCCGCCTTGCAATGTCGAAGACAATCTGTGCGCCGGACTCATTGTCATGGAATCCTGGTTCAGGGGCTACTGAGGGAGTCCTGGATTAAGGGGTCCTCGGACAGCCAGA
The DNA here is from genome assembly GCA_021437245.1 of Aegilops speltoides. NCBI lineage: Eukaryota > Viridiplantae > Streptophyta > Magnoliopsida > Poales > Poaceae > Aegilops > Aegilops speltoides. The sequence continues at coordinate 114,046,402 of CM038145.1, forward strand.
CTATATACTTTAGCCGGGCTGTTGGACTATGAAGATACAAGATTGAAGACTTCGTCCCGTGTCCGGGTGGGACTCTCCTTTGCATGGAAGGCAAGCTTGGCAATTCGTATATGTAGATTTCCTTCTCTGTAACCAACCCTGTGTAACCATAGCCCCCTCCGGTGTCTATATAAACCGGAGGGTTTAGTCCGTAGGACAACAACAATCATAATCATAGGCTAGCATTTAGGGTTTAGCCTCTACGATCTCGTTGTAGATCAAGTCTCGTAATACTCATATCATCAATATCAATCAGGCAGGAAGTAGGGTATTACCTCCATCGAGAGGGCCCGAACCTGGGTAAACATTGTGTCCCCCGCCTCCTGTTACCATTAGCCTTAGACGCACAGTTCGGGACCCCCTACCCGAGATACGCCGGTTTTGACACCGATAATGATCTCTAGCTTGTATTGCTTCTAATTTTGTTGAATTCCATCTACTTACTTTACACATTATACTTGTGAATAAGACACATGTTCCTATTTCTTGAACATACAATATCTGTCTATCACACCATGTTCTTACATCAAAGTAATACTTTTGTGTAACCTGCAACAATCACTTATCATAAAGACACGTTTGACTCAGGAGTGTGATATAGGTTACATCTCGCATTCTTTTCTAGCTTGTACTATTTCTAATTTGTTTACATGGCACTTATGACGAGACAGTTTTAACTTGGTAGAGTGATATTCGTTGCATCTTTCATATGGTGTCTAGCTTTCATTGCTTGTAATTTGTTGAAATGCCTTCTTCTTAGTTTACACATCATAGCTATGAATATGCAATGTTCTCTTCTTTTTCTTACACATTCAATCATCTTATCTTGCAGTCGCCTTACATTAAAGTAGTGCTCATCAGCATGCTTCATCAATGAGTTCTAAAAAGCGATTTTTTTTTTCATTTTTCTTGTGGGTTTGACTTGACAAGGCAATACAATTAAGAAAGTGGAAGGAAAAAAAAGGCAGGGATTGATGGCGGTCTTCCGATAAAATCGGCATCCCTGGTGCTTTCTCTAGCTTGGCAGTGTGATATTGTCTTGCATGTTGCATACGGTGTCTAGCTTGCATTGCTTCTTATTTGTTGAAATGGCTTCTGCTTAGTTTACAAAAACAGTTGTGAATTTGCCATGTCATCCTGTTTTTCGTACATATTCCATCCTGGTATCATGTGTTTTCCTTACATCTCACTTTCTTTTCTAGATCTAGTTTGTTGAAATGGCACTTATGACAAGACAGTTTTAACTTGGTAGAGTGATATTCGTTGCATCTTTCAGATGGTGTCTAGCTTTCATTGCTTCTAATTGGTTAAAATGCCTTATGCTTAGTTTACACATCATGAGCTGTGAGTATGCAATGGCACTAATGACGAGAGACCTTTAATTTGGTTGTGTGATGTTGTTTGAATCTTGCATATGATTTATTTCTTGTACTGCTTCAGATTTGTTTAAACGCTAGTTATGACGAGACACTGTTAACATGGCAGAGCGATATTTGTAGCATATTTCATATGGTGTCTACCTTCGATTGCATTGCTTCTAATTTAGTGAAATGCCTTCTACTTAGTTTACACATCATAGTTCTGATTATCTCACGCCGTCTTGTTTTTTGTACATATTACATCCTCCTATCATGTGGTTGTCTAACATCAAAGTTCAGTTCGTCTGTATCACCCATCAATTTGTTCTGAAGAACTAAATTGTTATTCCTTTTTCTTGTCGGCTTGACTTAGCATGGCATAGGGAAAGAGGAAGGAACACAGAATGACAGGGGATGGTGTTAGTCTAAGGACACACGGAAAAGGAAGCGGAAGAATCCTGCAGATTCTGCTAGAAGTGATGGTGCAATAGAAGGTCAAAGTCCAACGAAAAATTGTACAAATGGGTCATCCTGTGCTACACGAGCTGCAAAACAAGCCAAACAGAAACCAATAGCTTCCACCAAACAAGCAGAGATAGCCCTAGTTGTTGCAATACCCTCCACAGTACCACCAGCTGCACGACTTACTCGTTCGTCAACTCAGCTAGCAGCACGTTCCCAAGCTCCCTTGCCACTTGACACTACTTCCGAAGAACTCTTGACACAAGACGAGTTGGCAAGATCAGATGAACCTCGTGAGCTTCAACAGCAAGAAGGTAGTTGCTAGAGTCAAGTTACAGTTGCATGCTTCTTTATATGTAGTGTGACAGTTTGATATACACTAACACTTCCTATGTTCATTGTTGTACTAGCACCTAGGCGCAATAGGAAACATACATCAGGGATAATGCTCGACAGGTTAACTAAATCTAGAAGAGGAAGAATGGAGATCGGTTTTGAGGCAGGATTAAAAAGGCCACGTGATGCTACAGAGTCAGCCAAGTTAGTATCAGAGGCAGCGGTTAGGTGTCATGCACGTATCCTCCCAACATGGATTTAGTACAGGAATGACAAAGAAGAAACCCAGTTAAACACCTTCCTAGACCATTTATCTGTAAGTATGGTTATGTATGGAAACTAGTAATATCGTCTTGCTCTATCCCATACTTTTGGGTTGCTGATAATGAGACTCCCATAATTTTCAACATATGAGGTTCAAGTTGAATAGCCAAGATGATGCAACCAGACAAGTTTGCACCCATGTTTTCAAGTCTACTCTGCGACAATATCGGTATAACTTGAGGAAAACTCACTTTGAAGGCAAGGCTAATAGTGAACTTGCCCAAACATCTCCAGTGGAAAATATATCGCATGAAGACTGGAGAGGCCTCGTTAAACACAGGTCTGATCCAAAGTATCAGGTACATTATATGTATGTGATCAGATCACATGTTGAACTCCTATTTATGCATGTGCCTCACAAACCTATCTTCTTGTAGGTGAGCTATTCAAAGAACAAGGCCAACCATACGAAAGTGAAATTTCAACAGACAACAGGATCTCGTAGCTATATTTCACACTACGAGGCTCTTGCAATTAGCTGTTGTTTCACTCTTTTTGTTGTGCCATATTATCAGATAAATATTGACTTGTTCCAAATGCAGAGGAAATCCCACAAGGACCAAAAAGTACCTGAACCAAATGTTATGGAAATCTTCAAGGACTGTCACACCGGCAAGACGAAGGGCATGACTACACTAGTCAAAGCCGCTGTAGTAAGTCCTCAATCATCATGCCTTTTAACTACTACTTACTCTGACTCGTGCACTGAACTGCATTGTTTGTAGCCAATATGTATTACTCTTTTCAATTTTATACACAATTTTCTTAGCGTATGATTTCACCTTACAAGGTTTAAAAGAGAGGAGTGATGTTCCTTTGATCCTTATCTGTAATCTAGTTCCATGCGGGACTTGCCCACACAATGTTACAATTGCATGTTTTTCTGTTCTCAGTTGTTTTGTGATATGAATGATGTCATACTATGCTTACCATATTATAAACTTTCTCTCTTTATCCTTGGTTGTCAATACAATGTGAAGAAATATTCAATACGTTAGCCATGGTACATGGTCATATGTTTGGAACCTTGTTTTATTATGTACTTTGCAGTAAAATACAACTAATATTTTACACGGGTTCACCAGAATAAGTTATGTATATATACCAAAGCTATTTTGTTTGGTTTTGATGCCTCCTTAATATCTTCTGTTCTAGTACTACTAATGTAAAAACTCAACTTTTCAGCAAGCTATGAAAAAAATGGTGGAAGCGCCACCTTCTGAAGGTGACGAGGCGACTATAACCGCAATGTTACCTCTTGCTGATGTGGGTCAGTACCTGTCCACTAATAGTGTCAAAAGCACGTTCCTGCGTAATACTAGTTGGTTGTTAAGGAAATCTCGTCCAAACTGTCTCATGATCAAGATATGCAAGCTCAAAATAATGTTATATTTGCGCTCCAGACACAAGTCCATTCCCTAATAGAGACCCTTTGTGAAACAAGGACAGCCATTGTTTGATGTCGTCAAGGTATGCATGGTTTTGAAACCAAACTATCAGACACTTGCTATGTTGTTCAGGAGCCTAGGAGAAATGAAGGCTAAGGTTATGGTGCTCCATTGGACAATACAACATGAAAACGTAATAGTCAGGTCAAATGAACCGAGCTTCTGAACTTCTGTTGGTGCATTTATCTGCCAGACTGTTAACTTTTACGCCAACCTTCCTTTTGTTTTATGGTTGTAATTTGTTCTGTTGCGATACAGAATTTGTTCTTAACATGCAGCCACCGGCTGAAGAAAATAGCAAGCCATTTTTGTATAGTGTAGGGTGTTCCCTATATTTCCACTGATGGCGAACATTGATGCCCAATGGATGTAATATGTGCAATCGCCTTAATAGCCTAGCATTAGTTTCGGGCTTATTTATTTCCTAATCTTCTTTTTCCCTGGTTTGCTAGTGACCGCAACAACCATGGGCCATATACGGACCGTGGTAACCTTGACCCTGCTACAAGCCGTAGTCCATGGGCCTCCTACGGGTCGTCGAATAAATGGGCCTCCAACGGTCCGTAGAATTGGTGGGACTCGACCGTCGGATAAATGGGTCCACATGGGCCGTAAACATGTGTAATTGGTATCGGGCCAGCATGGTAACGGGCCGTTAACAGGCTAGAAGATAGCAAAGGCTTAATTCTGTCATAGGCATAATGGGTCGTTAATGGGCCAGAATATAGGACGGGCTGGAAACGGCGCAACGGGTTAACATGCCACAAATAGGCTGATTCTAGCCACGGGCAGAATTTGGCCCATTAGGGAACAGGCCAGTAATGGGTCGGAAGTAATCGATGGCCGGAAAGGAGCCCAGGAATGTATGGGCCTTCAGTTGGCCGAAAAGCTAACATGGGCTGGAAACGGCCCATGTGAATCATGGGTCGTTAATGGGTACAAAGAAATTTACTATACATTATGGGCTAGAGTCATCATGGGCCACTAAAGGGCCTAAGGATACAAAAGGCCTCATAGGGGCCGAAAGACGTCATGGACCATACATGGGCTGAAAGTGAAATGGGTTGGTTATATTCGATGGCTCACATAAATCTATTGGGCCGATTTTGGGAAGGCCCTAATGGTCCCTGAGTTACCAGACCATAAAATGGGCAATTTGTGAATAGACCATTAACAAGCTTTTCATGGGTCGACCCGCTAACTTTTGAACAAATCAAACGGGCCGGCCTTTGTAAGCTAAATGGGCCAGTGGTGGGCCATCGCACGTGTCGACATATCATAGGCGCCTATCTGACCCAATGACGAGGTGACACGTGTTTCCTTTGGCCAATGAGAATTTTACCGGTGGAAAATTGCCATTGGCCCGGGCTGTCAACGGGTTATCGGATCCATAACCGGACCCGATAGCTTAACGACGACCTGTTATGGTGGATGCCACGTGTCGGTTACCCTTGACGAAAGCACTTCCATGATGCGTCATTTATCTTCACGGAAGTGAACACTTCCGTGATGGTAATTTTGTTATTGTCATGGAACACTTCTACGACAGCACAGGTATGACTATCTTGATTTGTCATAAAATCGTCATGGATGTACATACATGACAGAAAAGGTGACCTACTGTGACAAACACATATCATCACGGAAGTGTATTTTTTAGTGCGACGTCTCAATGGACGCGACGATCTATGAGAATTACCTAGGCACAACCAAAAGGAATTTTCAAATGACCTTCTTCTTCGGGATCTGCTCCCCGAGGAGGCCTAGCTGACTCACCATACCTGACAAGCGCATGGTGGTGTACTCTTTGTCCTAGGTCGCCGCCTTCACATCGTGCACGTGCCTCACTCCTAGTCGCATGGTCTTGAGGGTGTCCCAGGCATCCTTCATCGTGGCCTTCGCGGCCAAGGTTGCTACCATCTCTGGCAGCATGCCCCGAAGGATAGCCTTGAGTAAAAGCCTGTCACCGCTGCGCACCGTCGTTCCCTTCTCGATCATATCCTAGAGATATCTCCCCTCAAGCTTCAACTACATGAGAAGGGGCCAGTCCCTGTAGTTGGTACAGGTTAGCATTGGCCAAGGGTTGTTGCTGTCGCCATGGTGCACCACATGCATCACATGGTGCAACGGATCCTCATATTCGCCACAAATGATATACACCCGTGGTGTCATGCTCAGGGATGAAGGGACCTTCAACTTGTTGTAGTTGTCACCTATCTCTGAACCTCGCTCTAATGCCAAATGTTAGCACTAACAATTCCTCACACACTCTTGATCTTTTCTCTCTATAACTCGAGGTGGACTACGAACAGAAAAGAACATAAGAACTCTGAAGATTTTGTTGAGTGCACTGAATGTTGCTTTCCTCTCTGCCTTTTATTTTGAACAGAAAGCAAATGTGTCGCGGGTCTTGCCCCCTTACCGGATCGTGCCATCCCACGATCAAGAACAAGTCCTACTAGCCTACAACCGCTCCCCAGGATAGTACATGCCACATTCTTAGGCGTCGCTAACTAACTAACCAGAAAATGGTTAACTGAAAATACTAAAGAAACAACAGCTAGAAAATGTTGCCATGGTAGCGTTTCTATATGCCCAAATCGGCAGCGAAAACTACTGACTATGCCACATTAGTTTATTTGCTAACAACGCATAGGGAACAAACAACCATCCACATGCCACTCCTTAGTGTGTGCACGCAGCACGGCATCTCAGGCCACCTACCAGCAAAGACTCTCTAACAAGAGGGGACACCCTAGGAGCCTGCGGCGATGGCGCCAATCGAGAGCCTCTGATGAAGACGCACTGCACCACCGGAGCCAACCATGGGAGATGTGGCTAACCTCCCCACAGCGCACACACCATTTTGTTAGTGTAGGCCCTAGCGACGTGGTCTGCCTCACCACAGTTGTAGCAACAACTATACAGTTGGGGAACGTTGCATGGAAAACAAAAAAATCTACACACACGCAAGATCTATCCATGGAGATGCATAGCTACTAGATGGGAGAGTGTGTCAACGTACCCTCGTATATCGTAAAGCGGAAGAGTTTATCAATGCAGTTGATGTAGTTGAACACCTTCACGATCCAACCGATCAAGTACCACACGTACGACACCTACCCATTCAGCACACGTTCAGCTCGATAACGTCCTCGCCTTATTGATCCAGCAAGACGTACGAAGTAGTAGATGCGTTCCGGCAGCATGACGGTGTGGTGACGGTGGTGATGCAACTATCTCCGCAGGGCTTCCCCAAGCACTACGAAAATATGACCTAGGATGAACTAGAGGGAGAGGGGCGCCGCACGAGGCTTGGGGATCATGGTGTGTGTTACCCCTCTCCCTCCTCACATATATATAGGTGGAGGGGAGGGGAGGCAGCCCTTGGCGCGCCCCCAAGGGGCCGGCGGCTGCCCTAGGGCGCGCCCTGGAGGCCCCCTTCCATATTTGTACATGGGCGAAGGAAAGGGAGGCTGGCTGCCTTAGGGCACCTCCCCTTTCCTTCCCTCCCTTCTTGGTGCATGGGCAGGGGTGGAGGGGTACCAGCCCCCTGCTACGTCTCGACCTTGCATTGGTTTTCGTCGAAGAGGATAGGGTGATGCAGCGATAGTAGCGTAAGTATTTCCCTCGGTCTTTGAGAACCAAGGTATCAATCCAGTAGGAGGCTCCTCAAAAGTCCCACGCACCTACACAAACAAACCGAGAACTCGCAACTAACGCAATAAAGGGGCGGTCAATCCCTTCACGGCCACTTGCGAAAGTGAGATCTAATAAAGATAGTATGATAAGATAAATATATTTTTGGTATTTTATAATATAGATGCAAAAAGTAAAGATGCAGATAAAGGTAGATTGAAAGAAAATATGATAAGAGATAGACCCAGGGCCATAGGTTTCACTAGAGGCTTCTCTCAAGATAGCATAAGTATTACGCTGGGTGAACAAATTACTGTCGAGGAATTGATAGAAAAGCGCATAGTTATGACATTATCTAGGCATGGTCATGTATATGGGCATCACGTCCATAACAAGTAGACCAACTCCTGCCTGCATCTACTACTATTACTCCACACATCGACCGACTCCTGCCTGCATCTAGAGTATTAAGTTCATAAGAACAGAGTAACGCATTAAGCAGGATGACATGATGTAGAGGGATAAACTCAAGCAATATGATATAAACCCCATCTTGTTATCCTCGATGGCAACAATACAATACGTGCCTTGCAACCCTTTACATCCGGGTAAGGACACCGCAAGATTGAACCCAAAGCTAAGCACTTCTCCCATGGCAAGAAAGATCAATCTAGTAGGCCAAACCAAACTGATAATTCGAAGAGACTTGCAAATATAACTCAATCATACATAAAAGAATTCAGAGAAGATTCAAATATTATTCATAGATAAACTTGATCATAAACCCACAATTCATAGGATCTCGACAAACACACCGAAAAAGAGTTTACATCGAATAGATCTCCACAAAAGAGGGGGAGAACATTGTATTGAGATCCAAAAAGAAAGAAGAAGCCATTTAGCTAATAACTATGGACCCGTAGGTCTATGGTAAACAACTCACAACTCATCAGAGGGGCAAGGATGTTGATGTAGAAGCCCTCCATGGTCGATTTCCCCTCCGGCAGAGTGCCGACGAAGGCTCCAAGATGGGATCTCACGGATACAGAAGGTTACGGCAGTGGAAATTGTGTTTCGTGGTGCTCCTGGATGTTTTCGGGGTACGTAGGTATATATAGGAGGAAGAAATACGTCGGTGGCTGCCCGAGGGGCCCACGAGATAGGGGGCGCGCCCTACAGGGGGGGCTCCCATCTCGTGGCTGCCTCGGCTGCTTCTTGACTTGCACTCCAAGTCCTCTGGATCACGTTCGTTCCAAAAATCACGCTCCTGAAGGTTTCATTTTGTTTGGACTCCATTTGATATTCTTTTTCTTCGAAATACTGAAATAGGCAAAAAAACAGCAATATGGGCTGGGCCTCCGGTTAGTAGGTTAGTCCCAAAAGTGATATAAAAGTGTAAAATAAAGCCCATAAAAATCCAAAAGGGGTAATATAATAGCATGGAACAATCAAAAATTATAGATACATTGGAGACGTATCACCCCCTTTTGAGTTGGTGTCCTTCCCCCCGTTTGGCCCATAAGGCCCGCCATTTACCGGTGGCCTCCAAGAACCCCTTCCAGTACTCCAATGAATACCTGGTACACACCGAAACCTTTCCGATGACCAAATAACATCGTCCTATATATCAATCTTTACCTCTGGACCATTCCAGAGCTCTTCGTCATGTCTGTGATCTCATCCGGGACTCCAAACAACACTCTGTCACAAACTCACATAACTCATTAGTATTATATCGTCAATGAACGTTAAGCATGCGGAACCTACGTGTTCGAGAATGATGTGGACATGACTGAGATGATTCTCCGGTCAATAGCCAATAGCGGGACCTGGATGCCCATATTGGTTCCTACGTATTCTATGAAGATATTTATCGGTCAAACCTTTATGACAATATATGTTGTTCCCTTTGTCTGTCGGTATGTTACTTGCCCGAGATTCGATCGTCGGTATCTCCATACCTAGTTCAATCTCATTACTGGAAAGTCTCTTTACTCGTTCCATAATACATCATCTCGTAACTAACTCCTTAGTCACTTTGCTTGTAAGTTTCACTCCAACTCAACAGACACCTTTGTAAATACATGTAGAGCATCTTTATGATCACCCAGTTATGTTGTGATGTTGATAGCACACAAGGTATTCCTCCGGTATCCGGGAGTTGCATGATCTCATGGTCGAAGAAACATGTATTTGACATTAAGAAAGCAGTAGCAATAAACTGAATAATCATATGCTATGCCAACAGTTGGGTCTTGTCCATCAAATCATTCTCCTAATGATGTGATCATGTTGTCAAGTGACAACACATGTCTATGGTTAAGAAACCTTAACCATCTCTTAATCAATGAGCTAGTCTAGTAGAGGCTTACTAGGGACACGGTATTTGTTTATGTATCCAAAAATGTATTTAAGTTTCCAGTCAATACAATTCTAGCATGAATAATAAACCTTTATCATGACTAAGGAAATATAATAATTACCATTTTATTATTACCTCTAGGGCATATTTCCATTAGTCTCCCACTTGCACTAGAGTCAATAAAATAGTTCACATCTCCATGTGATTAACACACAAAGAGTTTACTAGAGTCAATAATCTAGTTCACATCGCCATGTGATTAACATCCAAAGACTTTACTGGAGTCAATAACTAGTTCACATCGCCATGTTATTAACACCAAAAAGCCGTGATCATGTTTTGCTTGTGAAAGAGGTTTTAGTAAACGGGTCTGCAACATTCAGATCCATGCGTACTTTGCAAATTTCTATGTCTATAATGCTCTGCATGGAGCTACTCTAGCTAATTGCTCCCACGTTCAATAGGTATCCATATTAAGTCTCAGAGTCATCCAGCTCAATGTTAGCTTGCATCGACGTAAACCATTATGACGAACTCTTTATCACCTCCATAACCAAGAACCATTTCATTAGTCCTCCTAGGTAACTAATAATTTTGACCGCTGTCCAGTGAACCACCCGAGGATCACTATTGTACCCCCTTGCCTGACTCATGGCAAGGCACACAATAGGTTTGGTACATAGGATGGCAATAACCCTTTATTTGACTGACCCATTTTGAACTTCTTCAAAACTTTGTCAATGTATGTTCTTTGTGGAAGTCCTATTAAGCGTCTCAATCTATCCCTATAGATCTTGATGCCCAATATATATAAGTAGCTTCACCAAGGACTTTCATTAAAAAATTCTTATTCAAGTATCCTTTTATGCTATCCAAAAATTCTATATCATTTCCAACCAATAATATGTCATCCACATATAATATTAGAAATGCTACAGAGCTCCCAGTCACTTTCTTGTAAATACAAGCTTCACCATAAGTCTGTATAAAACCATATGCTTTGATCACCTCATCAAAGCGTATATTCTAACTTCGAGATGCTTGCACTAGTCCATAGATGGATCGCTGGAGTTTGTACACTTTGTTAGCACCTTTACGATCGACACAACATTCTGGTTGCATCATATACAACTCTTCTTTAATAAATCCATTAAGGAAAGCAGTTTTGACGTCCATTTGCGAGATTTCATAATCATAAAATGTGGCAATTGCTAAGATGATTCGGACAGACTTAAGCATCGCTACGGGTGAGAAAGTCTCATCTTAGTCAACCCCTTGAACTTGTCAAAAACCTTTTCACGAAAAGTCAAGATTTGTAGACAGTGATATTATCATCAGCGTCTGTCTTCCTCTTGAAGATCCATTTATTTTCAATGGCCTGCCGATCATCGAGCAAGTCCACCAAAGTCCATACTTTGTTCTCACACGTGAATCCTATCTCAGATTTCATGGCCTCAAGCCATTTATCAGAATCTGAGCTCATCATAGCTTCTTCATAGTTCGTAGGTTCACCGTTATCTAACAACATGACTTCCAGGACAGGATTATCGTACCACTCTTGTGCGAAACGTGTTCTGGTCGACCGACAAAGTTCAGTAGTTTACTTGATCTGAAGTTTCATGATCATTATCATTAGCTTCCTCTTTAGTTGGTGTACATCATGGGAATGGCTTTCTCTGATGTGCTACTTTCTAATTCGAGAGAAGGTAAAATTACCTCATCATGTTGTACTTTCCTCCCACTCACTTCTTTCGAGAGAAACTCCTTCTCTAGAAAGGACCCATTCTTGGCAACAAAGATCTTGCCTTCGGATCTGTGATAGAAGGTGTGCCAGTAGTTTCCTTAGGGTATCCTATGAAGACGCACTTCTTCAATTTGGGTTCGAGCTTATCAGGCTGAAGCCTTTTGACATAAGTATTGCATCCCCAAACTTTAAGAAACGACAACTAAGGTGTCTTGCCAAACCATAGTTCATACGTGTTGTCTCAAAGGATTTAGATGGTGCCCTATTTAACGTGAATGTAGTTGTCTCTAATACATAACCCCAAAATGATAAAGGCAAATCGGTAAGAGACATCATAGAACGCAGCATATCTAATAAAGTACGATTACGACGTTCAGACACAGCATTACGTTGTGGTGTTCCAGGTGGCGTTAGTTGTGAAACAGTTCCACATTGTTTTAAATGAAGGCCAAACTCGTAACTCAAATATTCACCTCCACGATAAGATCGTAGAAATTTAATTTTCTTGTTATGATGATTCTCTACTTCACCCTGAAATACTTTGAAGTTTTCAAATATTTCATATTTGTGTTTCATTAAGTAGATAAACCCATACCTACTCAAATCATCTGTAAGGTAAGAAAATAAGGATACCCGCCGCGTGCCTCAACACTCATCGGACCGCATACATCGGGATGTATTATTTCTAGTCATTAGCTCGCTCCATTGTTCCGGAAAACGGAGTTTTAATAATCTTGCCCATGAGGCACGTTTCACAAGTATCAAATGATTCATAATCAAGCATTCCAAAAGTCCATCTGCATGGAGTTTCTTCATGCGCTTTACACCAATATGACCTTAACGACAGTGCCACAAGTATGTTGACCTATCATTATCAATTTTGCATCTTTTGGCATCAATATTATGAATATGTGTATCACTACGATCGCGATTCAATAAACCATTTACATTGGGTGTATGACCATAGAAGGTTCTATTAATGTAAACAGAACAATAATTATTCTGTGACTTAAATGAATAACCGTATTTGCAATAAAAATGGTATAATCATGTTCATGCTCAACGCACACACCAAATAACATTTATTTACGTTCAATACTAATCCCGAAGGTAGAGGGAATGTGCGATGCACTACTAGAATCAACTACTTTGCCATCTGCCAGCTCTTTGCCATCAGCTAGCGGACGACAAAGAAGCTCTTTGCCATTAGCTACCAGAAAGCGGACGGCAAAGAACTGGCTGATGGCAAAGAAAGCCTTTGCCATCAGCCTGTTCTTTGCCGTCTGCTAGCGGACGGCAAAGAGGGAGGGGGGCCCCACTGAGGAGCTGGTTAAAAATATTTAACGGTTTCTCTTTGCCGTCCGCTAGCTGACGGCAAAGCGCACATTAGCGGACGACAAAGGTGGAGGACGACAAAGATTAAACTTACCTAGCTAACGGCCGGCGCGCCCCACCCCCCCTCTCTCTCTGTTTCCCTCCCACACACGCGCGCCGCCACCCCCACCAGTCGCCGCTGCCGGTCGCACCACCGCCGCCGCCCGCTGCCACCGCCTTGCCGCCCGTCGCCCGCCTCGTCGCCCGGCCCCGCCTTGTCGCCCAGCCCCGGCGACCAGCCCAAGACCACCGCCCGGCGCCGTCGCCCACCGCCCGTCCGTCCATCGCCCATCGCCTGCCCGCGCCCGCGCCCACCGCCGTCGCTCCACGGCCGCCGCCCGTCGCCCTCGCTGCCTGCCTGTGTCGCGGCGCCGCCAACCCTCAGCCTCCCGCCTCGCCCACCGCCTCGATCGGCGCCGGCGCCCCAGGCCGCCCTGCCCCCCTCCTCCACCGGCCACCTCCTCCACCGGCCCAGGTGAGCTCTAGCTCTCCTTTTTTTTTTGTTTTTTTGTTTTAAGTTTATGTTTGGTTTAGATTTAGTTTTAGTTTTAGTTTTAGGTTTAGTTTTAGGTTTAGGTTTAGTTTTAGTTTAGTTTTAGGTTTAGATTTAGTTTTTTCCTTTTTTCTGTTTTTTTAGTTTTAGGTTTATGTTTAGATTAGATTTAGGTTTAGTTTTAGGTTTAGTTCAGTTTTAGGAAAGAAAAAGAAGAAGAAGAAAAAAACAGGAGAGGAGGAGAAGAAGAAGAGGAAAAAGGAAAGGAAAGGAAGAAGAAGAGGAGGAGGAGAAGAAAAAAGAAGAAGAGGAAGAAGAAGAATAAAAACAGGAGAGGAGGAGAAGAAGAAGAGGAAAAAGGAAAGGAAGAAGAAGAGGAGGAGGAGGAGAAGAAAAAAGAAGAAGAGGAAGAAGAAGAAGAAGAAAAAAACAGGAGAGGAGGAGAAGAAGAAGAGGAAAAAGGAAAGGAAGAAGAAGAAGAGGAGGAGGAGAAGAAAAAAGAAGAAGAACAAGAAGAAGAAGAAAAAACAGGAGAGGAGGAGAAGAAAAAGAGGAAAAAGGAAAGGAAGAATAAGAAGAGGTGGAGGAGAAGAAAAAAGATGAAGAGGAAGAAGAAGAAGAAAGAAACAGGAGAGGAGGAGAAGAAGAAGAGGAAAAGGGAAAGGAAGAAGAAGAAGAGGAGGAGGAGAAGAATAAAGAAGAAGAGGAAGAAGAAGAAGACAAAAACAGGAGAGGAGGAGAAGAAGAAGAGGAAAAAGGAAAGGAAGAAGAAGAAGAGGAGGAGGAGAAGAAAAAAGAAGAAGAGGAAGAAGAAGAAGAAAAAAACAGGAGAGGAGGAGAAGAAGAAGAGGAAAAAGGAAAGGAAGAAGAAGAAGAAGACTAGGAGGAGAAGAAAGAAGAAGAAGAAGAAAAAAACAGGAGAGGAGGAGAAGAAGAAGAGGAAAAAGGAAAGGAGGAAGAAGAAGAAGAAGAAGAAGAAGAAGGAAAAAAAAGGTAGAAAAGGAAGAAAAGGAAGAAGAGGAAGAAGAAGAAAAGGAAAAAAGACCCCGACCCGGCACCCCGACACGACACCCCAACCCCGAGACCCCGACCCCGACCCCGACACCGACACCCCGACCCCGAGCCTGACCCGACACACCGACCCCGACACCGACATGGCACCCCGACCCCGACCCGGCACCCCGACCCGACACCCTGACCCCGAGACCCCGACCCCAACACCAACACGGCACCCCGACCCTGACACCGACACGGCACCCCGACCCCGACACCGACACCCCGACCCCCGACACCGACACGACACCTCGACCCGACCCGCACCCGACCCGACACCCGACCACGAGACCACGACCCGACCCGGCCCGACACCGACACCCCGACCCCGAGCCTGACCCGGCACCCCGACCCCGACACCGACACGGCACCCCGACCCTGTAACGCCTCGGTTTCGATGCGCCAGGTGTCTTCCAGTTATTCGCCGTCGTTGCCATGTCATGTGCTTGCGTGTTGCACTTTTCCATGTCATCATATGCATTTCATATCATGTCATCATGTGCATCGCATTTGCATACGTGTTCGTCTCATGCATCCGAGCATTTTCCCCGTTGTCCGTTTTGCAATCCGGCACTCCTATGTCATCCGGCGTCCCCTTTTTGTCTCTCATTGTGAGTGGGTGTTAAACTTTCTCGGAATGGCCCGAGGTTTGCCAAGCGGCCTTGGTATAGCACCGGTAGACCGCCTGTCAAGTTTCGTGCCATTTGGAGCTCGTTTGGTACTCCAACGGTTAACCGGGTAACCGCAAAGGCCTCTTTTGTTTGCAGCCCAACACCCCTTCCAAAGTGGCCCAAAACCCATCTAACTCCTCTCCCTGCTCTCGGTCGTTCGATCACGATCGCGTGGCCGAAAACCGCTCCTCATTTGGAGTCTCCTAGCTCCCTCTACCTATAAGTATGCCTTCCCCTTCCAAATTCGCGGCCTAATCCCCCCAAACCCTAGCCCCGCTCCCTCTCCGCCGCCGGACATGTCCGGACAGAGCCGAACACATCCGCGCCCGCGCCCGCAGCCAATCGTGGCTTGCCACATGTCCCCCGCCGCCTCCCTCCGCCGCCGGCCCGTGGAGCCCATAGCAGGCCTTGCAACCCTCGCGCCGCCGCCGCCGCCCTTCCTTGCCGTCGCCGCCGCTTCCCGTCGCTGGCGCTGCTGCCGCCGCCACCGTGGCGCGGCGCGCCGCCTCTGGCGCCTCGCGTTCGCCCGACCCGCCGCTGGATCCGCCGCCCGATCGGCGCGCGCGCCGCCTCGCCCACCGGCGCCGCCCGAGGCCGCCGCCTCGCCGCGCGCCGCCAGCGCGAAGCTTCGCCGCCCGGACGCGTCGCGCCTCCCGCCGCCCGCCGCCGGATCCGTGCGGCGGCGGATCCCGCCGGCCGCCGCGTTTCCCTCCGCCCGGCGCCTCCTCCGACCTCCCTCGGCCGCCGCCTCTTCCTCCGCGCCTCGCCGGAGGAGCTCGCCGGACCTCGCCGCCCTCACCGGATCTGGAGGTGGATCAGATCCACCAGGACGCGAACCAAACACCGTCCTCATCCCGGATCCCTCCGTCCCGGAACGCCTCCGTCCCGGGTTGACTTTTCCCGGAGGTATAAAATCCACTAAGTCCCCAGCTTTTCATATTATCATGCCATGTTCATCATGCTGTATATCTGCATCCGTAGCTCCGTTTCGTGCGTGTAATATGTCGAATTGTTCCTCGAAGAGTACTTCATTTCATTACATTGCATCATTTTCATTTGAGCTCATCTTGATGCCCGAAATGCTGTTGGAAGAGTGCATGTTGATGTTAATCTGCTGAAACTGTTATAACTTGCTCATTTGTCATTTTTGCCATGATAGATGTGTGCATCCTATGAGGTTGATAGACACATGTATGCTGTTCTATGCCATGCCATCTTTCCAGGGGTATATGCCATGTATTTTTGTGATCTATGTGGTGACTAGCACAAGCATGCAAACTAGGCTTCGTGATATTGCTCATTTTAGTCCCTGTTCTGCTGTTATTTTGATGCCATGTAAACTTGATGCTACATAGAGATCCATGCTTATTTTGAGATACTTTAGTAAGGGTGTTTTGAACATATGGTTATTGTCTATCCATTCATGCCCTTGTTTGAAATTATGGAGTAGTCTAGCATGTCATTTGAGTGCTCTACTTTTGCTTCAAAATGTTTCCTGGCAGATTGTTTACTTGTTATTCAATTTAGCCAAGGTTGCTATAGTTGATCCTTGCATGCTATGGACTTGTTTTTGACTTGTTTGTTTCACAAACATGTCTTATTGATGATGATATGCTTATCTTGTAATTTAATGACTTGTGGTGAGTGAATCGAGCTTGTTAAGGAGGGCACTTGTTGTTGCTGTTTTGCTAGACAGATTCTGTAATTTTGTGATGCCATGTTAACATGCTTCTACTAGTTGTTCTATGCATAATCTGGAGATGCTCTATAAACATGTTTTGATCTACATGTTATGCCCTATCCATCCATGCCCCTGGTTGCATTTATAGCTTGTTGTAGATTGTTCATATCTTGCTCCGAAGTTGCTTGATAATGTTGCTATCAGCCTGATAACATTAAGTTCACTAGTTCCCATGTGTTTTGCTAGTGTTCCATGCACCCTATGACCTTTCTCTTTCCATGCTTAGCTTCAGAAACATGCCTTCTTACTGTTGGGTGCCTTGACATGTCATGTATTGCTCTGTAGTGAGTGGTTCAAGCTCACCAACATGCCTACTTATTGTTGTTTCTGCCATGTTTGAATCTATCATATAACTTGTCATGTTTACATGGGTGCCATCATATTTTCTATGCCTTTTTGTCTCATGGTCAGTAAAGGACTTTTGATTTATGCATTTAGTAGATTTATACCGTGCCTTTTTTTGCCATTATAAGTTCCTGTAACATGTTGTTTGATAGCTCTAAAAATTGCAACCTGATGTTATTTC
Source organism: Aegilops speltoides (assembly GCA_021437245.1). Taxonomy (NCBI): domain Eukaryota; kingdom Viridiplantae; phylum Streptophyta; class Magnoliopsida; order Poales; family Poaceae; genus Aegilops; species Aegilops speltoides. The sequence continues at coordinate 114,063,972 of CM038145.1, forward strand.
CTGATAAGTCTGAAACCGTTATTATTTGCAATCTTCCCATGTCTTTTTGAGCATGTTCTAGTTGTTTCTGGAGATAGCTCAGTGTTCATGTTTTGTTACGCTTTACCTTTCCTTCATGCCCATGCCTTTTGTTATTATGTTGGGGTGCTGTAGCATATTGTTTTGATGCTTGCAATATGCCTAGTTGCTGTTATGGTCAGATTGTTGTGATGACTTGTATAGAGTGTATGTGTTGCACCGTTGCTCCGTTTTGAGTGTGATCTATATGATACTAGCTTGATTTTGCATGTAGTTTCATATTATCATGTTGCATCCTTCTTTTGGTGTGTTTGCTTGATGTTTGGGTGCATTTTGCATCAATGCCATGTTTAACTTGTTTTGCTCATATCTTCTAGGCCGTAGCTCCGAATCTAATGAACTTTATATGTAACTTGACTAGAATTTTGTGTAGATCATCTTGGTGCATCTTAACTTGCTGTTTAACAACTTAAACATAAGGTTTATTCAGTTCTGGACCAATTTCGAAATATGCATATGAGGACTTACCGGAATTGTTATATGTTGTTTCCGGCCTCATTTAAACTTGACTTGATGTGTTGTTCTTGTTTGCATCATCTCTTGCCATGAGTAGATTCATGTAGCTTGGTCATGCATCATGCTTGTTGTGCATCATGTCTTGTCTATGTGTGGTGTGTTTACTATGTTGTGTGCTTCTTCTCGATAGTTCCCGTTTCGTTGCGATCGTGAGGATTCGTTCGTCTACGTGTGGTTCGTCTTCGTGGCTTCATCTTCTTCATGGACTCGTTCTTCTTCCTTGCGGGATTTCAGGCAAGATGACCGCTACCCTGGATCTCACTACTATCATTGCTATGCTAGTTGCTTCGTTCTATCGCTATGCTGCGTTACCTATCATTTGCTCTTCAAGCCTCCCAAATGGCCATGAACCTCTAACCTTTGACACCTTTCCTATGCAAACCGTTGTTTAGCTATGTTACCGCTTTTCCTCAACCCCTCTTATAGCGTTTCTAGTTGCAGGTGAAGTCGAATATTTCTCCATGGTGGACAGGATTTTGGTTGGGATATCACAATATCTCTTATATTATTAATTCATCTATATATTTGGTAAAGGGTGGAAGGCTCAGCCTTATGCCTGGTGTTTTGTTCCACTCTTGCCGCCCTAGTTTCCGTCATACCGGTGTTATGTTCCCAGATTTTGCGTTCCTAACGAGGTCGGGTGATTTATGGGACCCCCCTGACAATTCGCTTTGAATAAAACTTGTCCAGCAAGGCCCAACCTTGGTTTTACCATTTGCCTCACCACCACCTACTTTTTCCCTTGGGAGTCGCTCTCTCGAGGGTCATCTTTATTATAAACCCCCCGGGCCAATGCTTCTCTAAGTGTTGGTCCAAACTAGAGCACCGTGCGGGACTATTCCTTGGCAACTTGGATTCGTTGGTACCTGTACGCTTCGCTTATCCGGTGTTGCCCTGAGAACGAGATATGTGCAGCTCCTATCGGGATTGTCGGCGCATCGGGCGGCTTTGCTGGTCTTGTTTTACCATTGTCGAAATGTCTTGTAAACCGGGATTCCGAGACTGATCGGGTCTTCCTGGGAGAAGGTCTATTCCTTCGTTGATCGCGAGAGCTTGTCATGGGCTAAGTTGGGACACCCCTGCAGGGTATAAACTTTCGAGAGCCGTGCCCGCAGTTATGTGGCAGATGGGAATTTGTTAATGTCCGGTTGTAGATAACTTGACACTAGATCCGAATTAAAATGCATCAACCGAGTGTGTAGCCGTGATGGTCTGTTCTCGGCGGAGTCCGGGAAGTGAACACGGTTTCTGGGTTATGTTTGACGTAAGTAGGTGTTCAGGATCACCTCTTGATCACTGCTAGTTGACGACCGTTCCTTTGTTTCTCTTCTCGCTCTCATTTGCGTATGTTAGCCACCATACATTGCTTAGTCGCTGCTGCAACCTCACCACTTTACCCCTTCCTTTCCCATTAAGCTTTGCTAGTCTTGATACCCATGGTAATGGGATTGCTGAGTCCTTGTGGCTCACAGATTACTACAACAACAGTTGCAGGTATAGGTTATGCGATGATCATGACGCGAGAGTGATGCTTGCTTGCGTTGAGTTCTTCTTCTGCTTCTTCGATCAGGGGATAGTTTCCAGGTCGGCAGCCTGGGCTAGCAGGGTGGATGTCGTTTGAGTTTCTGTTTGTGTTTCATCCGTAGTCGGATGTGGTGATCTTATGTAAGATGATGTTGTATTCGTGTGGCATTGTATGCCTTATGTATGTATCCCCACTATTATGTAATGTTGATGTAATGATATCCACCTTGCAAAAGCGTTCCAATATGCGGGTCTGTCCTTGGTGGGACCTTCGAGTTCCTTTTGGATAGGGTCGCATATTGGGCGTGACAAGTTGGTATCAGAGCCTCGACCGACCTTAGGAGCCCCCCTTGATTGATCGTGTAGTTTGGCCGTTGTTGAGTCTAGAAGAAAACTGTTTTCGGAGTCTGGTTATATCGGAGAGTAGGAATTCTTTTTACTCCTCAGCCCCCTCGTCGCTCTGGTCAGGAATCTTGACGTAGGTGTTTTGAATTACTCCTCTTCCCATTCAAATTTTTCTTTAGGATCACGTGGTTAGTTTCGTGAGTTGCCCATCCTCTTTTATCCGGTGCATTTCTCGTCAAGTTGACTCGAGCCTCTTCTTCTTTGCCAAGTTCAATGTTCAGTTGTTTTCTTTTCCCACCCACCCACCCCTTTTCATCTTGGAATCGGAGTCAGTAATCGAGTATCCTTCCTACTCGTGCGAAGTCTTTGCTTTCTTTCCTCAATGATTTTAACCGGTGTTTTCTCTTCAAGATATTCGTCGGTTCCCCTTCCAAGTTGCCTTTGTTTTTCCCGCCCTCCCACCCCTCTTCTTCCCGGAGTTTGAGTCTCTTTCGACCATCTATTTCATTCGTGCGGAGCCTCTTCAGTCTTCCCTCGATTATTTCAACCGGTGAATTCTCGTTTTGTTCGACATTCTTCATCTCTTTCGTTTCCGGTGGACTCAATTCAAGTTTTTCGGTGTCGATCGTGTCTTTTCCCTCAGCTCAAGTGTTCTCCTTGCTCGTTCGCCTCTCGCCAGTTTACCCTTCCGGAGTGTTCAAGACATCTCAGGAGATTTGTCTGTGTTCGAATTAATTCGAGGTTGTCACCTCATTCAAATATTTCAATTGTTCTGGTGCATCATCTATCTGTTCAACATCCCTTTCCAACGGTGTTATCTCTTCAGTGGGCCCTAACCCACAGGTCTTTTCCCAGGATCTTACCTGACTCTTCTAATTTCCCCGGAGTTATTCTCAATTCTTTTCAAGTGTGACGTAAGAATGAATTTCATCAGTCACATGCCTTTTCCAAGATCAATTTGGAATCATTTCATTGTTGGCTCAACCACTTCGCTTTTCATTCTCCCGGAGTATCTCAGTAATTTTGGTGGTGTTTCTCGTCATCATTTGAAGATCGAAGAATAGATTTCTCTTAAATCTTGTTCGTCCCCCGGAGATTCGGATGTTAGATCGATGTTATCCTCGTAAATTATTCCAATTGTCAGTTATTCTTTTCATCCATAAGGAGTATTTCAGGAGTGCTTTCCCTCTCGATCATCCAGAGGCCATCTTTTCAGAAGATTTCTTCATTCTAAGTTATCAGATTGGTTCTCCAATTATTCTATATCCGTGCCTTTTCGTTCATCTCAATATTATTCCGGTGCTTCGTTCAAGTATTCATAATCAGCTCATGATCTCTTTATTCTTTTGCATCTAAATTCCCTCTAGCATATTGGTTCTTCTAATTCTTCCCGGTGATTCATTCTCTTTCATCAGTCAATTTTGAATTCTTACGGTGGTTCGTTCAAGACTCCTTTTCATTTGCAATCCATTTGTTCTTTTCAATCCTACCGGTGGTTCATGAAGACTTTCTCAAGTTTGCGATATGTCACTTCTCAATTCTTTTGCAAGAAGAATAAGTAGTATGCAAAATCCATTGCTTGTCATCAATTTAATTTGATGAAGGATAAACATACAATAAATCTTATTCTTATTTCATCCAAGTGAGTAATTCCTTCCTTCGGAATTTGTTCTTGATGAATAAATTCTATTTCCAAGCGTTTTCATCTTTTCTTTTCCGGAGTTCAAATTTCCTCGGCCATCTCGTCAGAACCTCCATCTAAATCATCGCAAGGCTCATCTTATTCTTTCATCCTTCATTCTATCTTAACATCCTTTTGTTACCGGAGTCGTTTCATAGTCTATCTGTTTTCGTCAGCTTTCGATTCTCGTCATTCTCCTCGTTCATCTCTTCTTCTCGAGTGCTCTTGATTCTTTGTTTCCTCTCTTGAGTTCTTGTTTCACCGCATCCCTTTTCCCTTCCGTCTCGGTCCTAAGATCTCGGGACGAGATCTCTTGTTAGTGCAGGAGTGTTGTAACGCCCCGGTTTCGATGCGCCAGGTGTCTTCCAGTTATTCGCAATCGTTGCCATGTCATGTGCTTGCGTGTTGCACTTTGCCATGTCATCATATGCATTTCATATAATGTCATCATGTGCATTGCATTTGCATACGTGTTCGTCTCATGCATCTGAGCCTTTTCCCCGTTGTCCGTTTTGCAATCCGGCACTCCTATGTCATCCGGCGTCCCCTTTTTGTCTCTCGTTGTGAGTGGGTGTTAAACTTTCTCGGAATGGCCCGAGGTTTGCCAAGCGGCCTTGGTATAGCACCGGTAGACCGCCTGTCAAGTTTCGTGCCATTTGGAGCTCGTTTGGTACTCCAACGGTTAACCGGGTAACCGCAAAGGCCTCTTTTGTTTGCAGCCCAACACCCCTTCCAAAGTGGCCCAAAACCCATCTAACTCCCTTCCATGCTCTCGGTCGTTCGATCACGATCGCGTGGCCGAAAACCGCTCCTCATTTGGAGTCTCCTAGCTCCCTCTACCTATAAATTTGCCTTCCCCTTCCAAATTCGTGGTCTAATCCCCCCAAACCCTAGCCCCGCTCCCTCTCCGCCGCCGGACATGTCCGGACAGAGCCGGACACGTCCGCGCCCGCGCCCGCAGCCAATCGTGGCTTGCCACGTGTCCCCCGCCGCCTCCCTCCGCCGCCGGCCCACGGAGCCCATCATGGGCCTTGCAACCCTCGCGCCACCGCCGCCGGCCCGGCTTCCGCCCGCCGTCGCCCGCCGCTTCCCCGTCGCCGGCGCGCTGCACCGCCGCCGCCGTGAGTCGGTGTACTAAAGTAGGGGTACCCTAGTACCCCGAACTTGTGCACGGGTAGTCGCAGCACCCCGCGGCAAGGCTTGTCGGGCGCCCGCTGTCGTGGAATTGTCACGGCAGATGTCCTTAGTGTCAGGACTTAGTCGCGAGGCCAACGCATCTATGTGGTAGCTTGAGAGGGGTTGAGCGGAATCGAGAGACGCGACACAAGACAAGGGTTTTAGACAGCTTCGGGCCCCGGGAAACATCATCCGGTAAAAACCCTACATGCTGTTTGAGGCTAGGTCTCATTATCATACGAGGGAGACGCCATAAACCGGCTCTCCTCTAGTTGTGTCTAACCCTAGAGATTATTGCTTGTTGCTTGTAGCTTCTAACCTGTCCCTCTTTGGGGAGCCCTGCCCCTCCTTATATATGTTGAAGGGGCGGTTTACATGACTAGTCCTAGTTGGATTAGGATTACTCTATTACAAGTGGAGTCCTAGTCTTGCTTCCTTTGTAGGAGAATAGTCATTATGCTTTCCTCATAAACCGGCCCACCATTAAACATGAACCGGCCTTCTGGGCCTTAGGCCTCGTCCTCCATCTGACCCGCCCGCCGGGTTACGAATGAACCGCCAAGACCGGGCGGGTTACCAATGAGTCGTCCAGTCCGGCCGAGTTAAACTTCCGGCCGGTTTACACCGCGGGGCATATCCCCGACACCCGCCAAAGATCCTCCGTCACTCCCATTTACTGCCATTCAAGAACAAAGTGTTAGTTGTGTTGACAAGGCCCCGGCAAGAGGAGCTTGCCGGGAAGTACAAGGCCCCGGCAAGAGGAGCTTGCCAGGAAGAGCAAGACCCCGGCAAGAGGAGCTTGCCGGGAAGGCTAACCAATGAACTTCAGAGAACTTGCCACGACGCCCCGCGCGTCCCGGCGAGGCCCGGCGGGCGGCAAGCTCGCTGGCACGACAAGACAACGGCCGCGGCAAGGCACTTGCCGCGGCAAAGCTGCCACTCTGCACCCAAGCTCCAGCGCATCCAACGACGTGTCACCCCAGGACCATCCCAAGAGCACGTGGCGAGGCGCTGTGCAGCTATGCGGTGCGAGGTGGCGTTTTGGCGACAAGGAGGCCATCGTGGCAATCGGTGGCGCCCTAACGGTCGCTTCCTTGCCTTTGTTAGCGACCGGACGGGCATTAAATGCCCTTGTCCCCGCGTCGAGTTAGGTAGGGGACACTGCTGATCACTTGTTGTACCAACCTGCATTTTACCTCTTTACCCTCTTTCTACGCTGCCACCTGTCGGTGACCCCCTTTGGACTATAAAAGGGAGGCCCATGCGCACGTAGAAGGGGTTCGGCTCGTTTGGGTTCGGTCAGTTCGACTCACTCGAGACCACAACATACCCACGCTTTCTAGCGAAGAACAAATACAAACACAAAGCAGCAGTAGGGGTTTTATCTCTCCGGAGAGCTTCGAAGCTGGGTAAAATCGCCTGCTTCCGCGCCGACCTCGACCTCGATCTGCTCTTTGTGCGCCCTCCACTCCTGCCGGACCGAAGGGCTCCCGCCCCATAGGTGCTCGCTTCCCATGACATCTTTTGCGCGCCCGGTAGGGCGCCGAGGTCGTCGCGAACCTGATCCGGTCTCGCGCTTACATCAACGTCTTCATCGACATGCCACCAAAGAAGAAGCCTTCGGAGGTGGCCGCTCCGTCTACATCGATTCCACCACCGCCGCAGAAGCAAACGGGCGGTGGAGTGGACGCCAGCGGAGGAGCGGGCGCCGACGGTGGGACTCACGTTGTCACCAGGTCTAAAAACAAGGCCTCGCAAGCGTCGGCAACCGTACAGACACCACGCCCTTCCCAGGAGGTGCAGGGTCGACAACGCCCTGGTGCTCCTAGTACCGTGCTCGCGTTGGAGCAAGGCCAAGCTGGTGGGTCGCGGGACGTTCAAGACCAGCGTGCACGCCAGCATGCTGGCGCGAGTGAGGTGCGGTCGCCCGGGCGGGGTACCGCTCCTTCCAATCCAGTTGGGAGCCCGAGCACATCCTGCTCCTCGCACCGCTCGTCGCCGCCGCCACCCAAGACTCCAGAGGAAGCACTGGCCCGAGCCCAGCTGCTTCTAGATTACCCTCCGGCGCCACACAAGATTGACGACTGGAGGATGGCCATTTATAGCCTCATCGGCTTCGCCAACGGCGACAAGCCCCGGCAACCGAGTGCATCGAAGCCCCGGCAAGGCGCCCAGGCGCAAGCCGACGCCGACAAGACCACTGGGGGGTGCCACCACCATGCACTCCCCGCCCCGAAGGCCGAGGTCGCTAACTCGCCGGGCCAACCTCGACGCCGACTCCACTGCGTCGTCGGACCCGCGAACTCGCCACGATGGCCTCGATAGGTAGGGGGGCGTCGAGGTCGTGCGAACCTGATCCGGTCTCCGCGCGCGCTACATCAACGTCTTCATCGACATGCCACCAAAGAAGAAGCCTTCGGAGGTGGCCGCTCCGTCTACATCGATTCCACCACCGCCGCAGGAGCAAACAGGCGGTGGAGTGAACGCCGGCGGAGGAGCGGGCGCCGACGGTGGGACTCACGTCGTCACCAGGTCTAAAAACAAGGCCCCGCAAGCGTCGGCAACCGTACAGACACCACGCCCTTCCCAGGAGGTGCAGGGTCGACAGCACCCTGGTGCTCCTAGTACCGTGCTCGCGTTGGAGCAAGGCCAAGCTGGTGGGTCGCGGGACGTTCAAGACCAGCGTGCACGCCAGCATGCTGGCACGAGTGAGGTGCGGTCGCCCGGGTGGGGTACCGCTCCTTCCAATCCAGTTGGGAGCCCGAGAACATCCCGCTCCTCGCACCGCTCGTCGCCGCCGCCACCCAAGACTCCAGAGGAAGCGCTGGCCTGAGCCCAGCTGCTTCTAGATTACCCTCCGACGCCACACAAGATTGACGACTGGAGGATGGCCATTTATAGCCTCATCGGCTTCGCCAACGGCGACAAGCCCCGGCAACCGAGCGCATCGAAGCCCCGGCAAGGTGCCCAGGCGCAAGCCGACGCCGACAAGACCGCTGGGGGTGCCACCACCATGCACTCCCCGCCCCGAAGGCCGAGATCGCCAACTCGCCGGGCCAACCTCGACGCCGACTCCACTGCGTCGTCGGACCCGCGAACTCGCCGCGACCAACGCCAAGTTATCCAAGAACGATGACACAAAGACGCTCGTACTCGCATCGAGCGACGGAGAGAAGCAAGACGTCAGTCTGACCAGCGCACTGGGCCCACTGTCGATATGCACGCACCAGGGGAACCAGGTGACTTGCCGTACGCGGTAGGCTGTCCTGCGTTCACTCGTGAGCTGCGGCAAGTCCAGTGGCCCAGCACCAAGAACTTCAAGCCAGACGTGCCCGAGAAGTACGATGGCAGGATACATCCATCAGAGTTCCTCAGCGTCTACACCATCGCGGTGCAGGCTGCCGGGGGGCGCGACGAGAAGATCCTCGCCAACTACTTCCCGTTGGTACTCAAGCCCAACGTCAGATCTTGGCTCATGCACTTGCCGGACGGCTCCATCTCTTCGTGGGCGGACCTGTGCCATCAGTTTGTCGGCGCCTTCACAGGCGGCCATAAGCCCCATGGCCAGGAAAGCGATCTTCATTTGCTTGCCCAGAAGGAAGGGGAACCCCTGCGCAAGTACATACAGAGATTCAGCTAGGTGCAGCGCAACATCCCAGATGTCCACCCTGTCGCGGTTATCAGCGCGTTCCATCAGAACGTGCGTAACCGCAGGATGAGGGAGGAGATGGCGATGTGCAAGATCAGAGATGTCAGCGAGCTCTATGCTCGCCGACAAGTGTGCCCGGGCTGAAGAGGGAGGAAACTTCCGGAGAGAATGTAGCGTAGGATCGACGGTGAGGATGCCGCCCCGGCAAGAAGGAACCGGAGCAGAATAATGTAAAGAGAAAGGCTAAGGATGTGCTAGTTGTTGAGTAGTCCGCAACGAACGGCGGCTCCGACAAGGCCAAAGTCGACAACTCTGGCGAGGCCGTGGTGGCGCCGACAAGGTGATTTGCTCCGGCAAGCAGTATTGCAAGATCCATCGCACCAAGGGCCATGACCTCCAAGCGTGCAAGAAAGTCGAGCAGATGGCGGAGCTACAGAGAGCTGAATACGAGCGTTGCGACAAGGAGAAGGCCCAGAAAGGTGGCGGCGGATCCCGCAAGAAGCTTCCCGCCCAGGGAGGGCGCCGCGACAAGGCCAAGCAGCGGCAAGGAGATAGACCTCCCCGTGGCCGCGACAAGGACGAAGAAGAGGATGAGGATGATGAGATGGATGAGGATGAGACCGATGACCAAGAGTTTCAAAAGGCGATGGAGGTTTTGTGCGTTGACGGCGGTGCTTCTCTGCACACCTCGCACCGCCAACTCAAACAATGGGTGCGGGAGGTGAATGCAGCAGAGCCATCAGTCGAATCGCGCAAGCCCCTGAAGTGGTCCAGCACGCCCATCGTCTTTGACGTTGAGGATCACCCTGATCGCATCACTGCGGTCGGGTGCTTGCCGATGTTGGTTTCGCCAACCATCCGCAACCTCAAGGTCACGAAGATGTTGGTTGACGGCGGGGCCGGCCTGAATCTTATCTCCTCCGCCGTGCTCAAGAAGCTCCAGATCCCCGACAGCAAGCTCGAAGAGACTGGTACCTTTCAAGGAATCAATCCGGGAAGGAGCAAGCCGAAGGGGAAGATCACGCTGCCAGTAACGTTTGGCAGTGAGCTGAATTTCAGAACAGAGAGAGTCACATTTGACGTTGCTGATTTCCCATTGCCCTACAATGGGATACTCGGCCGTCCAGCGCTTGCCAAGTTCATGGCAGCCTCGCACTATGCTTACAATGTCCTCAAGATGCCTGGTCCGATAAGTGTCATTTCTGTCCAAGGTGACAAGAAGGACGCACTTACTTGTACCGACAAGATCTACCGGGAAGCAGCAGCTGCAGTAGAGCGCAACCCACTTGCCGCTGAAGCTCCCAGGGGGAAGAAGAACAGGACCAAGTCCGGCAAGCGTAGCTCTGATGCCCACTCCAGCAAGCGCACCTCTTCGGACTGCTGCGCTGCCGTCGAGGACGCACCATCGAGCTCCACCGGCAAGTGCAAGAAGGCAAAGACAGTTTCACCAAAGACTAAGTCCGGCAAGAACAGCTCTGGTGCCCACTCCGGCAAGCGCACCTTTCTGGAGTGCTGTGCTGCCGTCGAGGACATGCCATCGAGCTCCACCGGCAAGTAGAGCAAAGAGAGCAGTCAGTTTCAAATTTTTGGGTTATATTCCTTGAAAGACCGTGCCCTGTATGGAAAACCTACGCGCGGAGGAATTGACTCGCGGCTAAGTTGCGCCCTTGATCTGTTTCGAGTCCGCTCGACAATGAAAGCGCGCTGCAACTAGCCCGACGAGATTTCTTGCCGGAGGCAGCACCGCTAGCGGGCTGCTGATGTTCCGCACTCAGCTAGTGTGTTTGCACCGGCAAGTTCCCTAACAAGCGTAAAGGTGAAAACATACAGGGGAGGGAATCAAGGAAGAAGTGCAGCCTTGCCGGAACATAGATAACAGAAAAGCTAAGTTGCCCAAAATTTGAGCGCAGAGCACAGTCGTTTTTAAATCTTTATGTTATATTCCTTGGACGCCCGTACCTTGTATGAAAAACCTGTGCGCGGAGGAACCGGCTCGCGGCTACGTTGCGCCCTTAACTTTGTTTCGAGTCCGCTCAACAATGAAAGCGCGCTGCAATTAGCCCCGACAAGGTTTCTTGCCGGGAGCAACACCACCAGCGGGCTGCTGATGTTCCGCACTCAGCAAGTGTGTTTGCACCGGCAAGTTCCCTAGAAGCGTAAGGATAAAAACATACAAGGGATGGAGTCAAGTAAAGGATATAACATAACATTTCCCAAGATAAAGTTACATTACAGAAGCAACTTATTGCGGCACTGACTAAGTTGCTCTCATAACTAAAATAACAGCTACAAGGAGGGAGCAGAAGGGCGCACCGGCACCTGGGCCCCGGCAAACCAGCATTGCTGGGGACTACGAGTACCAAGATTCCTCCGCGGCAAGCCAGGGTCGCCGGGGGCTGCGATGCCAGATAAGTCTTTTTGTCCCTCATCATGCATCCTCTTATGGGATGGGGAATGTGAAGCCGCGTTGCACTCCTTGAACGACCGTGCCTTGTATGGAAAACCTGTGCGCGGAGGAATCGACTCGCGGCTAAGTTGCACCCTTGATTTGTTTTCGAGTCCGCTCAACAATACAAGTGCGCTGCAACTAGCCCCGACAAGGTTTCTTGCCGGAGGCAGCACCGCCAATGGCTGCTGATGTTCAAGACTCAAAGCAAGTGTGCTTGCGCCGGCAAGTTCCCTCTAAGCGTAGGATAAAAACATGCAAGGGACGGAATCAAGTAAAGGATATAACTTAGCAAGCAGTGCCCAGGATAAAGATATATATTACAGTAAATAACTTGCCACACTCTAAGAGATTGTTCATATGATGCATCTAGCAGCGGCAAGAACAAAGAAAGGAGCGCCGGCACCTGGGTCCCGGCGAGCCAGTGTTGCTGGGGGCTGCGAATACCAAGATTCATCCCCGGCAAGCCATAGTTGCCGGGGGCTGCGATATCAGATAAGTTTTTCATCCCTCGTCAAGCATCCTCTTATGGGCTGGGGAATGCGAGGCCGCGTCCTTGAACGAGCGTGCCTTGTATGGGAAACCTGTACGCGGAGGAATCGACTTGCGGTTGAGTTGCGCCCTTGATTTGTTTTCGAGTCCGCTCAATAATACAAGTGCGCTGCAACTAGCCCCGACAAGGTTTCTTGCCGGAGGCAGCACCGCCAGCCAGACTGGTTGATGTTCCAGACTCGACAAGCGTGCTTGCGCCGGCAAGTTCCCTCAAAGCGCAGGGTAAGAACATACAAGGCATAGAATCAAGTAAAGGATATAACCCGGCAAGCATTCCCCTTTTCATTAAAAAACATCCCATTCCAGTACAAGTCCATAGAGGATGAAAAACATGAAAGAGAGGTTTACAAGTTTTAGCTAAGGCCCGAAGGCTTACAAATTGAAAAGATAAGATGCCCGTAATCCCTTCTCCTGTCCCTCTTTTCAGGAGGTAGGTTAAGGAGGCGAAGAGGGCAAAAGGGGCGCCTAGGCGAGCTACCGGTGCCAGAAGACACCAAGAGAACATCCCGGGGACCTCCGGTGGCTGGATGGTGATGGCGGCGCCGGAAGCAGAGCTCGAAGACGGGGCGGCAGGACGTCAGCACGCTGTCGAGGGCACCATGCCCTCGTACTCCGACTTGACGGCCTTGCCGCCAACCCTCTTCCTCTTCCGCAGCCTCCCTACGCCAGCCGTCCAAGGAGACGACCCCGGGGAGTTCAAGGCGCCGGCAACACAGATGATGGGGTCGCCGGTGGCACACGAAGCGGCGCCCGACACCTAGTCGGACCCGTCATCCCGCCGCCCGCTACTGTAGGATCGTTGAAGGTAAGAGTGTCTAGAGGGGGGGTGATTAGACTACTCGACAAGATTAAAAGTTTATGCCTTTTGATTAGGATAAGGTTTTGGCAAGTTCTCAATGGAGATCAAGTCGAGCATCATGCATACAAGTCAAGTATCATACTACACAAGCAATTCTAGAGTATGGGCAGCGGAAAGTAAATTGCACAAGTAGTAAGGAGGGGTTGAGAAGAGCAAACGCAACTTGGAGACACGGAGATTTTTCTCGTGGTTCCGATAGGTGGTGCTATCGTCAATCCACGTTGATGGAGACTTCAACCCACGGAGGGTAACGGCTGCGAGAGTCCATGGAGGGCTCCACCCACGAAGGGTCCACGAAGAAGCAACCTTGTCTATGCCATCATGGCTTACGCCCACGGAGGACTAGCCTTACTCGGGGTAGATCTTCACGAAGTAGGCGATCTCCTTGCCCTTACAAACTTCTTGGTTCAACTCCACATCTTGACGGAGGCTCCCAAGCGACACCTAACCAATCTAGGTCTCACCGAGTTGTCAACTTCGGTCTGACCGAGATTGGTCAAATGTGTGTAACGGTTGGATTTTGTGTGGAGGCTATAAATACCCCTCCACCTCCTCTTCATTCGTGGAGAGAGCCATCAGAAAGAACTACCACTCCTACCTTACCATTTCTGAGAAGAAAACTACCTACCCTTGTGTTGAGATCAAGTTGCTCCACTCCCACCATATGAAACTTGATTTCTAGCCTTCCCAAGTTGCTTTCCACTCAATCCCTTCTTCCACCACAGCCAAATCAGTGAGGAGAGTTGAGTGTTGGGAGATTATCATTTGAAGCACAAGAGCAAGGAGTTCATCATCACCAACACCATCTATTACCTTTTGGAGGGTGGTGCCTCCTAGATTGGTTAGGTGTCGCTTGGGAGCCTCCACAAGATGTGGAGTTGAACCAAGAAGTTTGTAAGGGCAAGGAGATCGCCTACTTCGTGAAGATCTACCCCGAGTAAGGCTAGTCCTCCGTATGTGAAGCCATGATGGCATAGACAAGGTTGCTTCTTCGTGGACCCTTCGTGGGTGGAGCCCTCCGTGGACTCTCGCAGCTGCTACCCTCCGTGGGTTGAAGTCTCCATCAACGTGATTGACGATAGCATTCACCTATCGGAACCACGAGAAAAATCTCCGTGTTCCAAATTGCGCTTGCTCTTCTCAACCCTCCTTACTACTTGTGCAATTTACTTTCCGCTGCCCATACTCTAGAATTGCTTGTGTAGTATGATACTTGACTTGTATGCATGATGCTCGACTTGATCTCCATTGAGAACTTGCCAAAACCTTATCCTAATCAAAAGGCATAAACTTTTAATCTTGTCGAGTAGTCTAATCACCCCCCCCCCTCTAGACACTCTTACCTTCAACGATCCTACAGCTACCCTCGTCGTCGCTGTCGCTCTCCTCCTCGTCACTCTCGCTCGAGGAGGAATCTTCGCTGTCGGAGGAGCTATCCACGCAGCACCTTGCTCGAATGCCAGAGTCCCCAAAGAACTTGATGGAGAGAAGGTCACCCTCCATTAACTTAAAATGGAGGGTAAACCCCGCCGTCAAGCTGTGGATGCGAGCGAACGTCTTCCACCCACGGTCAAGATACATCACATCGGGGGCTGGGAATACAACGTGGACTCGCGCACCGTTGATTCCACAGCCCCTCATGTGCAATCTTAGCGTCTCAAGGGTCCGCCCATCATGCTCGCATAAATGGAGCCGGAAGCCGGAGGCGACGACGAGGCGCCCGGCGCAGCACCGGGACGAAGAACTCGCAAGGGTCGCCCCGGTGTGGACTGGCCAGGAGGAGAGGGCCGGCGGAGGCGGAGATGGCGCGCGCCCCGCCCGCCTCTTCCTCGAGCGCTCCGGCCGCGTCCTCGACCTCGTCCACGACCTCGCCCCCTCCCCCTTCCCCTTGTGGTTGGCTCCGCCACCACAGGCGCAGGATAGGGAGAGGCGCGCTGTCTGGTGGCGACCCTCGCCGCCACCGATGAAGAACCAGGGTTCCCTTTCTCCATGGCAAATGCGAGAAAGGGGGAGCAGAAGCTGAAGGAAGAGAAGGAGATGGGAGAGTGCGGGCTTCTGCGCTCCCCTCTCGCCCTTCTTAAAAGGAGCGAGGTGGGGGCTTGGCCAATCAAGGCGCGGGAATCGCAATGGCCCGGTTTCCCACTCCCACCGTCCGAGACCCCAGGCGACGGTGGAGGTGACCTCACTCCGCCCCGTGATCACGGGGATGGGCGCCTCGAAAATCGCGCACGCCACCCACGTCTCCCACGACGCCGCAATCGACGCGCTGCTATGTAGGGACGCGTGGATACGGTCAAATTCAATGTGGACCCAGCCACGCGCGTTCGCAGACTGCTTTTGGGCCTGGCCCAACAGCGCTTGGCACCGTGTATGGCCTAGGCCCGGGGGCTCCTGTCGGTGTACTAAAGTAGGGGTACCTTAGTACCCCGAACTTGTGCACATGCAGTCGCAGCACCCCGCGGCAAGGCTTGCCGGGCGCCCGCCAAAGATCCTCCGTCACTCCCATTTACTGCCATTCAAGAACAAAGTGTTAGTTGTGTTGACAATGCTCCGGCAAGAGGAGCTTGCCGGGAAGTACAAGGCCCCGGCAAGAGGAGCTTGCCGGGAAGAGCAAGACCCCGGCAAGAGGAGCTTGCCGGGAAGGCTAACCAATGCACTTCAGAGAACTTGCCACGACGCCCCGCGCGTCCCGGCGAGGCCCGGCGGGCGGCAAGCTCGTTGGCACGACAAGACAACGGGCTGCAAGGCACTTGCAGCAGCAAGGCTGCCACTGCACCCAAGCTCCGGCAAGATCCAACGACGTGTCACCCCAGGACCATCCCAGAGCACGTGGCGGTATTTGTGCAGCTATGCGGTGCGAGGTGGCGTTGTCGACAAGGAGGCCATCGTGGCAATCGGTGGCGCCTCTAACGGTCGCTTCCTTGCATCGCTAGCGACGACGGATGGGAATTAAATGCCCTTGTCCCCTGCCGTCAGAGTTAGGTAGGGGACACTGTTGGTCACTGTTGTACCAACCTGTGTTTTTACCTCTTTACCCCTCTTTCTACGCTGCCACCTGTCGGTGACCCCCTTTGGACTATAAAAGGGAGGCCCATGCGCACGTAGAAGGGGTTCGGCTCGTTTGGGTTCACTCAGTTTGACTCACTCGAGACCACAACATACCCACGCTTTCTAGCGAAGAACAAATACAAACACAAAGCAGCAGTAGGGGTTTTATCTCTCCGGAGAGCTCCGAAGCTGGGTAAAATCGCCTGCCCCGCGCCGACCTCGATCTGCTCTTCAGGCGCCTCCGCTCCTCGCGGACGAAGAGGCCTCGCCCATAGGTGCTCGCTTCCCACGACATCGTGGCGTGCCGCCCGCCTCGGGCGCCTCCACGCTTGCCCGACCCGCCGCTGGATCCGCCGCCGCCGAAGCGAAGCCGCTGCCGACCGGCGCGCGCCCGCCGCGCCTCGCCTCCCGTCGGCGCCGCCCGAGGCCGCCGCTTTTGGCGTGCCCGCCTGGCGCCGAAGCTTCGCCGCCCGGTGCCGTCTCAAGCCTCCCGCCGCCCAGCGCCGCCTGGATCCGTGTCGGGCGGCCGGATCCCGCTGGCCGCCGCGTTTCCCTCCGCCCGGCGCCTCCTCCGACCTCCCTCGGCCGCCGCCTCTTCCTCCTCGCCTCGCCGGAGGAGCTCGCCGGACCTCGCCGCCCTCACCGGATCTGGAGGTGGATCAGATCCACCAGGCCGCGAACCAAACACCGTCCTCATCCCGGATCCCTCCGTCCCGGAACGCCCCTGTCGGTGTACTAAGGTAGGGGTGCCTCAGTACCCCAACTTGTGCACGGGCGGTTGCAGCTTCCCGCGGCAGGGTTTACCACGTGCTCGCCGAAGACCTTCCTGCTCCGTGTCAAACCATTCAAAGACAAAGTATACAAGACAGAAGATCGAGACCCCGGCAAGCGGAGTTTGCCGGAAGGCCGCTCTGTGCTCAAGGTCACATCACTCACGCAAGGCCCTCGCAAGAGAAGCTCGCCAGGAAGACTAGAAGATTACATCATAGAAGACACACCTCGGCGCTGTATGCGTCCCGGCGAGGGCCCGGGGAGCGACAAGTTACAGAGCCCGGCAAGCTCCCGGGTCCGGCAAGGTCAAGACCCCGGCAAGGTGCTTGCCGGGAGAATTGCGCTGTGTGCCCGCGCTCCAGCTCATCAGCCCACGCACGCATACAGGGCCTTTCAGGGCGCGTGGCGGGTGGCTGTGCAGCCTGGGGGACACGGTGGCACTTCACGGTGGTGGATCCATCGCCGTGGCAGACCGAGACGCAAGGGCGGGAGCTTTTGGGGTCGACGGCGACGGGCATTAAATGCCCTTGTCCCCCACTGTCAAAGTAGGTAGCAACCATCGCTCACGACCGTAGCTCCACTGCTCCCGCAGACTGCTCCAACTACCACCTCTTTTACATTTTTACCCCTTTCTCCCACGCTGACACTGTCGGTGACCCTTGCACTATAAAAGGAGGCCCATGCACAACGTGGAGGGGTGGCTTCGTTCGCTTTTGGGTTCAAACCTTGACAACTCTCGCCGTGTAGCTGGTATCAGAGATCTTCAAGCTCCCGAGCTCAATACAAACCAAGGCAGGAGTAGGGTTTTACGTCCATCGCGTTCGAACTCGGGTAAAACTGCCCGCTGCTCGCTCACGATCTGCTCTCTGTGCTCCCTCCGCCTCGCACCGCATGCATAAGGGCCCGTCCCATAGGTGTTCGTGGCGGCAGTTCCTCGACATCTTTGGCGCGCCGGTAGGGGCGCCGAGGTTGTGCGGACCTGATCCGCGCCACGCTGGCGCGTTCTTCATCAACCTCTCCAGTTTCATCAGCAACTTCATCAACAATTGCGCTATGGCCCCAAGAAGAAGGCGGGGGTTGCGAGCCCGTCTGCGTCTCATCCGCCGCCACCGGAGCCAACGGTGGGTGGAGGAGACGCTGTCGAAGGGTGGTCGCCGGCGAGACACTCGCGCGCCACCGATCCAAGGACAAGACGGATGACCGCGCTCGGTCTCCGTGGACATTCCGCGCCCATCTCAAAGACACGACAACCCAGCAGCGCCATACCACGGAGGTGGTATCCGCATGCCGGGCAAGGACACACCGAGGCTCGCGGGATGCTCCGACCACCGCCCGGTCACAAGCAAAGCGGCGGCGCCGGGCAGGACCTCGCCTTCTAACACCTGTTAGGAGTCCGAGCATATCCCGCCTCGCACCGCCGCTTCGCCCCTCCACTCCGCAGAAGCGCCGCAAGGGCGAATCGCTCGACTTCTCCAGCCGCGGACAAGGCCAAGATCGGAGGGCTACCATCCAAAGCTCGATCGCCGCCAACAACGACCTTCACAAGAGCCGGCGACTCGCGCCGCGGCAAGCTGAGAAGACGGGCCGACGGCGACAAGATCGCCGGGTGCCACCACTGCACTCCCCGCCGCTGAAGCGAAGACGCCGCCACGAACAACACCGACGACGGCTCCACGGCATCGCCGGATCCGCTGGCTCGGCGGGATCAACGCCAGTCCTCGGCGACGGGCGATAAGAAGACGCCGGACCATTATCGAGCGCCGCCGAGAAGCTCGGCGACAATCGGACCGAGAGCTGGGAACGCTGGCGACGCGACGCGCTCGATGAACCAGCGACTTGTCAGACGCTGCAGAGCTGCCCTGCGCTCACCCGCGAAGCGCGGCGCGCCCAAAGGGCTCCAGATGAAGAATTTCAAGCCCGACGATCGAGAAGTACGACGGCAAGACGCACCTCGGAGTTCCTCGGTGTCTACACCATCGCGGTGCAGGCTGCCGGGGCGCGACGAGAAGATTCGGCGAACTACTTTCCCGCTGTGCTTAAGCCGAACGCTCGTTTGGCTTATGCACTTGCCGGAAGGCTCCATTTCTTCTTGGGCAGACTTTGCCATCGCTTTGTTGGCGCCTTCACCGGGCGGCCACAAACCCCACGGCCGAGAGCGATTCCACATTTTGGCCTGTATGAAGGAGAATCCTGCGCAAGTATATCCAACGCTTCACCGTGGCAGACAACATCCCGATGTCCACCCTACGCGGTTATCGCTGCTCCACCAGAACGCGTGAATCGCCAGATGCGTGAAGAGATGGCGGCGACCAAGATTCGGGATGTCGGTGAGCTCTATGCTCGGTTGATAAGACGCGCGAAGAGGGGAGGAGACTCTCGGGAGGATGCTTGGCGCAGGAGGAAGCGACATGACGACGCCGCCGCAAAGAAGAGCCGCGGCGGAACAACCAAAGAAGAACAACAAAGAGGTGCTTGCCATCGAGAAGTCCGCAAGGAGGCTCCGCCAAGCAAACACAAGCTTGCGGCTCCCGCAAGGAGCCTGCCTCAGAAGCGGCAGCCGACAAGCGGGACGGCTCCGGCAAGCAATATTGCAAAATCCACCGCACTAAGGGCCACGATCTTCCAATCGCAAGCGCGTCGAGTATCTCGTCGAGCAGCAAAAAGCTGAGTACGAGAGGCGCAACAAGAAGAAGGCCCAAGGTGGCGGAGGAGAACCGAGTAAGAAGCGGCCGTTCAATGGCCGGGGAGGACGCCGCGGCGGGGCCAAGCGGCAGCAAGGTGATCGACCTCCCCGGGGCCGCGACAAGGATGAAGAAGACGACGACGAAGACATGGAGGATGAGGATAACAGCGAGCAGGAGTTCCAGAAGGCCACGGAGGTCCTGTGCGTCGACGGTGGCGCCTCTCCGCACACCTCCCACCGCCAGCTAAAGCAGTGGGTGCGTGAGGTGAATGTAGCGGAGCCGCCCGTGGAGTCGCGCAGGCTCCTCAAATGGTCCCGCACGCCCATCCTTTTTGATCTTGAGGATCACCCTGACCGCACCACCGCGGTCGGGTGCTTGCCGATGTTGGTCTCGCCCACCATCCGCAACCTCAAGGTCACCAAAATGTTTGTTGACGGCGGGGCCGGGCTGAACTTGATCTCCTCTGCTGTGATCAAGAAACTCCAAATTCCAGATGGCGAAGCTCAAGAGACCGGTTCTTTCCAAGGAATCAACCCGGACGGAGCAAGCCCAAGGAAAGATCACTCGCCGGTGACCTTTGGCGGGAGCTCAATTTCAGGATGAGCGCATCACTTTCGACGTCGCCGATATTCCGTTGCCATACAACGGAATACTCGCCGCCTCCTGCCTCGCCAAGTTCATGGCAGCTTCCCATTATGCTTAACGTACTCAAGATGCCGGGCCGATAAGCGCCATCACCGTCCACGGCGACAAGAAGGATGCGCTTATCTGCGCCGACAAGATCTACGGGATGCGCAGCTGCGCCGATAAGAATACACTTGCCGCTGAAGCTCCCGGGAGAAGAAGATGAAGACCAAGTCCGCAAGTGCTCGGGGCCCACTCCGCAACCGCACCTCTTCGGTGCTGCGCTGCCGCCGAGGACGCCCCGCCGAGCTCCACCGCAAGTGCAAAAGGCAAAGGCAAAATCTACCAAAGACTAAGTCCGCAGAACAGCTCGTGCCTACTCCGCAACCGCACCTCCCCGAGTGTGCGCCGCCGCCGAGGACGCGCCATCGAGCTCCACCGCAAGTAAAGCAAAGAAAGCAATCGGTTTCAAACTTTTGAGCCAGATCCCTTGAAAGTCCGTGACCTTGTATGGAAAACCTCCGCAAAGGGGATGAATCGTGGCTAAGTTAGCGCCCTTGATCTGTTTCGGTCCGCTTAACGATGAAAGCGCGCTGCAACCAGCCCGAGGAGTTCTTCTGCCGGAAGCAACACCGCCAAAGAAGTTGCTGATGTTCCGACTCAGCAAGTGTGTTTGCGCCATGGTTCCCCAAAGCGTGAGGGAGAAAGCGATAAGGGAGGAAATCAAGGGAAAAGTGCGGCCTTGCCGAGCACGAAGACAGAAAAGCTAAGTTGCTCAAGCTTGAGTACAGAGCACTTTTAGTTCTAAGTTTTGTGTTATATTCTCGAACGCTCGTATTTTGTATGGAACACCTGACGCGGGGAACCAACTCGTGGTTGTTGCGCCCTTGCTTTGTTTCGAGTCCGCTCAACAATACAAGGCGCAGAATCGCCCGACAAGGTTTCTTGCCGGAAGCAACACTACCAGCGGGCTGCTGATGTTCCGCACTCAGCAAGTGTGTTAGCGCCGGCAAGTTTCCTAAAAGCGCAGGGTAGGAACATACAAGGGATGCAACGGGGTAGAGGATGTAACGTAGCAAGCCTTGCCGCGGGACGTCCTTTGTATGAGAAACTTGTGCGCTGGAGGAGCGAGTCATGGCTAAGTTCGCCCTTGATTTGTTTTCGAGTCCGCCAAACGATGAAAGCGCTGCAACTAAGCCCGACGAGG
The DNA here is from genome assembly GCA_021437245.1 of Aegilops speltoides. NCBI lineage: Eukaryota > Viridiplantae > Streptophyta > Magnoliopsida > Poales > Poaceae > Aegilops > Aegilops speltoides. The sequence continues at coordinate 114,085,132 of CM038145.1, forward strand.
TTTCTTGCCGAGGCTACACCGCCGATGGGATGCTGATGTTCCGTGACTCAGCAAGCATGCTCAGGCCGCAAGTTCCCTAAAAGCATAGAGTATAAACATACAAAGGATGAAACATAGCATTGCGTTGCCCAACACAAAGTTACGTTACAAAAAGTAACTTGTTACAGCGCTGTCTAAATTGTTCTCATGACTGGAATAACAGCGGCAAGTAAAGAGCAAAAGGGCGCACCGGCACCTGGGCCCCGGCAAACCGGCGTTGCTGGGGGCTGCGAGTACCAAGGTTCCTTCGCGGCTGGCCAGAGTCGCCGGGGGCTGCGATGACAGCGGCAAGAACAAAGGAAAAGGGGCGCAGGCTCCTATGTCCCGACAAGCCAGAGTTGCCGGGGGCTGTGATATCAGATAAGTTTTTCATCCCTCTTCATGCATCCTCTTATGGACTGGAGGATGCGAGGCCGTGTCCTTGAACGAGCATGCCTTGTATGGAAAAACCTGTGCGCGGAGGAACCTACCCGTGGATAGCCGCACCCTTATCTTGTTTTCGAGCACGCCAACGATTTAAGTGAGCTGCGACAAGTGTCGCCCTTGTTTCGCTTTTCGAGTCCACTCAGCAAACTAAGTGCGCTATGACTAGTCATGCAAGGTTGCTTGCCGGTAAGACCTTGGCCAGCAGGTTGCTTCGAAGTTCAAGCACTCGATTGCTTTCATGCAAGGGCCCCTTGCCGCAAGTTCCCTAGAAGCGTGGGGTGGAAACATACAAGGCACGGATCAAGTAAAGGACGTTACCGGCAAGCATTCCCTCTTTTCATTAAAAACATCCCATTCCAAAGACAAGTCCATAGAGGATGAAAAACATGAAAGAGAGGATTACAAGTTTTAAATGCAGCTAAGGCCCGAGGGCTTACAAATTAAAAGATAAGATGCCCGTAATTCCTCTCTTGTTTCCCTCTTCAGGAGATAGGTCAAGGAGGCCCCGGCAAGAGAAGTTTGCCGGGAAGGGCAAAAGGGGCACCTAGGTGAGCTACGGGTGCCAGAAGACACCAAGAGAACATCCCGGGAGCCGACCAGGAGCTTGGCGGAGACGGAGGCGCCGGAAGCAGAGCTCGAAGACGGGGCGGCAGGACGTCAGTACGCTGTCGAGGGCACCTCGCCCTCGTACCCCGATTTGACGGCCTTGCGCCACCCCTCTTCCTCTTCCACAGCCTCCCTACGCCAGCCGCCCAAGGAGACAGCCCCGGGGAGTTCAGAAGGCCGGCGACCCGGATGATGGGGTCGCCGGTGGCGCGCGAGGCAGCATCCGACGCCTAGTCGGACCCGCCATCCTCGCGTGCCACCATCGCTCCCCTCCTCGTCCTCTCGCCGAGGAGGGACCTTCGCTATCGGAGGAGCTGTCCACACAGATCTCGCCCGGGTCCCGGAATCCCGAAGACCTTGACGGCGAAGGTCGCCTCCATTAACTTCAAATGGAGGGTAAACCCCGCCGCTGCTGTGGATGCGGCGAACGCCTTCCACCCTCGATCGAAGTACATCACGCCGGGGCTGGGGACACGACACTCACTCGAGTGCTGCTGATCCCACAGCCCCTCATGCGCAACTCCATCACCTCGGGCGGATCCGGTTCCATCGCGCGCGAACGGGCCGGCAGCCGGAGGCGGCGACGAGGCGCCGGGCGAGCTTGATGAAGAACTCCCCAGGATCGTCTCAAAGATGGACCGCCTCGAGAAAGGAGCCACCGGAGGAGACGGGAGGCACATCGCCACGACCGCCTCTCCCGACCGCCTCAACCACGCCCTCGGCCCGTCGCGGCCTCGCCCCTCCCTCTTCCCTCGTGGCGGCTCCGCCGCCACGGGTGCGGATAGGGGAAGTGCGCTGCACTGGAGGCGACCCTCGCTGCCACCGCTGAAGAACTAGGATTTCCTCCTTCCATGGCGTAAAGAAGAACGGAAGTCAAGACTAAGGGAGAAGAGGAAGTGTGAGACCATTGTGCTCCCCTTCCGCCCTTTTTAAAGGGCGAGGTGGGGCTCAACCGCCTGCCCGCCAATCGGGAAGCGAGGAGGGCAGAGGAGCGGGCCGACTCGCCATCTCCGCCCGGACGGCTCGGTCTCCCACCTTCGCCGCCCACGACCCCCATGCATGAGGGCCGCGTATAAAAAGCGGGCCGAGCGACGGGTGAAGTGACCTCGCCCGCACCACGATCACGGGTGGATGCCCTAAAGACCGCCACGCGCCCCACGCCTCCCACGACGCCGCAATCGACGCGTGCGTTCTACGGGATGCGGCAGATGCGAAGTGGATTCGGGCACAGTGGGCGCGTGTGCTGCAGATCGCTTTTGGGCCTGGCCCAACAGCGCTCGGCACCGCAGTGTGGCCCAGCCCGGGTCTCTGTCGGTGTACTAAGGTAGGGTGCCTCAAGACCCCAACTTGTGCACGGGCGGTTGACTTCAGCGGCGGGGTTTACCACGTGCTCGCCAAGACCTTCTGCCCGTGTCAAACCATTCAAAGACAAAGTATACAAGACAGAAGATCGAGACCCGGCAAGCGGAGTTTGCGGGAAGGCCGTTCTGTGCTCAAGGTCACATCACTCACGCAAGGCCACGGCAAGAGAAGCTCGCCAGAAGACTATAAGATTACATCATAGAAGACACGCCAAGGCCATTGTATGCGTCGGCGAGGGCCCGGGAGCGACAGTTACTGAGCCCGGCAAGCTCCGGGTCCGCAGGTCAAGACCCGGCAAGGTGCTTGCCGGAGAATTGCGCTGTGTGTGCCGCGCCCAGCTCATCAGCCCACGCGCCGCCAGGGCCTTTCTGGGGCGCGTGGCGGGTGGTCTGGCAGCCTGGGGACACGGTGGCACTTCACGGTGGTGGATCCATCGCCGTGGCGAGACGGAGACGCAAAGGCGGGAGCTTTTGGGGTCGACGGCGACGGGCATTAAATGCCCTTGTCCCCCATCACAAAGTAGGTAGCAACCACTGCTCACGACCGTAGCTCCACTTGTTCCCGACTGCTCCAACTACCACCTCTTTTACATTTTTACCCCTTTGTCCCACGCTGACACTGTCGGTGACCCTTGCACTATAAAAGGAGGCCCATGCACAACGTGAGGGGTGGGTTCGATTCGCTTTGGGTTCAAACCTTGACAACTCTCGCGTTCGGTGTAGCTGGTACTGTAGATCTTCAAGCTCCCGAGCTCAATACAAACCAAGGCAGGAGTAGGGTTTACGCGTCCATCGCGTCCCGAACACAGGTAAAACTGCCCGCGTGCTCGCTACGATCTGCTCTCAGTGCTCCCTCCGCCTCGCACCGCCTGCATAAGGGCTCCGTCCCATAGGTGTTCGTGGCGGGCAGTTCCCCCCGACAGCCTCCCTCCCGGGTTGACTTTTCCCGGAGGTATAAAATCCACCAAGTCCCCAGTTTTTCATATTATCATGCCATGTTCATCATGCTGTATCTCTGCATCCGTAGCTCTGTTTCGTGCGTGTAATGTGTCAAATTTTTCGTCCCGAAGAGTACTTCATTTCATTCCATTGCATCATTTTCATTTGAGCTCATCTTGATGCCCGAAATGCTGTTGGAAGAGTGCATGTTGATGTTAATCTGCTGAAACTGTTATAACTTGCTCATTTGTCATTTTTGCCATGATTGATGTGTGCATCCTATGAGGTTGATGTCTACATGTATGTTGTTCTATGCCATGCCATCTTTCCAGGGGTGTATGCCATGTATTTTTGTGATCTATGTGGTGACTAGCACAAGCATGCAAACTAGGCTTCATGATATTGCTGATTTTAGTCCCTGTTCTGCTGTTATTTTGATGCCATGTAAATTTGATGCTACAGAGAGATCCATGCTTATTTTGAGATACTTCAGTAAGGGTGTTTTGAACATATGGTTATTGTCTATCCATTCATGCCCTTGTTTGAAATTATGGAGTAATCTTGCATGTCATTTGAGTGCTCTACTTTTGCTTCAAAATGTTTCCTGGCAGATTGTTTACTTGTTATTCAATTTAGCCAAGGTTGCTATAGTTGATCCTTGCATGCTATGGACTTGTTCTTGACTTGGTTTGTTTCACAAACATGTCTTCTTGATGATGATATGCTTATCTTGTTATTCAATGACTTGTGGTGAGTGAATCGAGCTTGTTAAGGAGGGTACTTGCTGTTGCTGTTTTGCTAGACAGATTCTGTAATTTTGTGATGCCATGTTAACATGCTTCTACTAGTTGTTCTATGCATAATCTGGAGATGCTCTATAAACATGTTTTGATCTACATGTTATGCCCTATCCATCCATGCCCCTGGTTGCATTTATAGCTTGATGTAGACTGTTCATATCTTGCTCCGAAGTTGCTTGATAATGTTGCTATCAGCCTGATAACATTAAGTTCACTAGTTCCCATGTGTTTTGCTAGTGTTCCATGCACCTATGACCTTGCTCTTGCCATGCTTAGCTTCACAAACAAGCCTTCTTACTGTTGTGTGCCTTGACATGTCATGTATTGCTCTATAGTGAGTGGTTCAAGCTCACCAACATGCCTACTTATTGTTGTTTCTGCCATGTTTGAATCTGTCATATAACTTGCCATGTTTACATGGGTGCCATCATATTTTCTGTGCCTTTTTGGCTCATGGTCAGTAAGGGACTTTTGATCTATGCATATAGTAGATTCATGCGATGCCTTTGTTTGCCATTATAAGTTCCTGTAACATGTTGTTGTATAGCTCTAAACATTGCAACCTGATGTTATTTCCTGGTAAGTCTGAAACCGTTATTATTTGCAATCTTCCCATGTCTTTTTGAGCATGTTCTAGTTGTTTCTGGAGATAGCTCAGTGTTCATGTTTTGTTACGCTTTACCTTTACTTCATGCCCATGCCTTTTGTTATTATGTCGGGGTGCTGTAGCATATTGTTTTGATGCTTGCAATATGCCTAGTTGCTGTTATGGTCAGATTGTTGTTATGACTTGTATAGAGTGTATGTGTTGCACCGTTGCTCCGTTTTGAGTGTGATCTATATGAAACTTGCTTGATTTTGCATGTAGTTTCATATTATCATGTTGCATCCTTGTTTTGGTGTGTTTGCTTGATGTTTGGGTGCATTTTGCATCAATGCCATGTTTAACTTGTTTTGCTCATATCTTCTAGGCCGTAGCTCCGAATCTAATGAACTTTATATGTAACTTGACTAGAATTTCGTGTAGATCATCTTGGTGCATCTTAACTTGCTGTTTAACAACTTAAACATAAGGTTTATTCAGTTCTAGACCAATTTCGAAATATGCATATGAGGACTTACTGGAATTGTTATATGTTGTTTCCGGCCTCATTTAAACTTGAGTTGATGTGTTGTTCTTGTTTGCATCATCTCTTGCCATGAGTAGCTTCATGGAGCTTGATCATTCATCATGCTTGTTGTGCATCATGTCTTGTCTATGTGTGGTGTGTTTACTATGTTGTGTGCTTCTTCTCGATAGTTCCCGTTTCGTTGCGATCGTGAGGATTCGTTCGTCTACGTGTGGTTCGTCTTCGTGGCTTCATCTTCTTCATGGACTCGTTCTTCTTCCTTGCTGGATTTCAGGCAAGATGACCACTACCCTGGATCTCACTACTATCATTGCTATGCTAGTTGCTTCGTTCTATCGCTATGCTGCGTTACCTATCATTTGCTCTTCAAGCCTCCCAAATGGCCATGAACCTCTAACCTTTGACACCTTTCCTATGCAAACCGTTGTTTGGCTATGTTACCGCTTTTGCTCAACCCCTCTTATAGCGTTTCTAGTTGTAGGTGAAGTTGAAGATTTCTCCATGGTGGACAGGATTTTGGTTGGGATATCACAATATCTCTTATATTATTAATGCATCTATATATTTGGTAAAGGGTGGAAGGCTCGGCCTTATGCCTCGGTGTTTTGTTCCACTCTTGCCGCCTAGTTTCCGTCATACCGTGTTATGTTCCCGGATTTTATGCTCCTAACGCGGTCGGGTGATTAAAGGACCCCCCGACAGTTCGCTTTGAATAAAACTTGTCCAAAGAAGGCCCAACCTTGGTTTTACCATTTGCCTCACCACCACCTACTTTTTCCCTTGGGAGTCGCTCTCGAGGGTCATCTTTATTATAGCCCCCGGCCAATGCTTGTCTAAGTGTTGGTCCAAACTAGAGCACCGTCTTGGGACCATTCCTTGGCAACTTGGATTCGCTTGGTACCAGACGCTTCGCTTATCCAAGTGTTGCCACGAGAATGAGATATGTGCAGCTCCTATCGGGATTGTCGGCGATCGGGCGGCTTTGCTGGTCTTGTTTTACCATTGTCGAAATGTCTTGTAAACCGGATTCCGAGACTGATCGGGTCTTCGTGGGAGAAGGTCTATTCTTCGTTGATCGCGAGAGCTTGTCATGGGCTAAGTTGGGACACCCCCGCAGGTATAAACTTTCCAGAGCCGTGCCCGCGGTTATGTGGCAGATGGGAATTTGTTAATGTCCGGTTGTAGATAACTTGACACCAGATGCGAATTAAAATGCATCAACCGAGTGTGTAGCCATGATGGTCTCTTCTCGGCGGAGTCCTGGAAGTGAACACGGTTTCTGGGTTATGTTTGACGTAAGTAGGTGTTCAGGATCACCTCTTGATCATTGCTAGTTGACGACCGTTCTTTTGTTTCACTTCTCGCTCTCATTTGCGTATGTTAGCCACCATACATTGCTTAGTCACTGCTGCAACCTCACCACTTTACCCCTTCCTTTCCCATTAAGCTTTGCTAAACTTGATACCCATGGTAATGGGATTGCTGAGTCCTCGTGGCTCACAGATTACTACAACAACAGTTGCAGGTACAGGTTATGCGATGATCATGATGCGAGAGCGATGCTTGCTTGCGTTGATATCTTCTTCTGCTTCTTCGATCAGGGGATAGGTTCCAGGTCGGCAGCCTGGGCTAGCAGGGTGGATGTCGTTTGAGTTTATGTTTGTGTTTCATCCGTAGTCGGATGTGGTGATCTTATGTAAGATGATGTTGTATTCGTGTGGCATTGTATGCCTTATGTATGTATCGCCACTATTATGTAATGTTGATGTTATGATATCCACCTTGCAAAAGCGTTCCAATATGCGGGTCTATCCTTGGTGGGACCTTCGAGTTCCTTTTGGATAGGGTCGCATATTGGGCATGACAGACCCCGACACCGACACCCCGACCCCCAACACCGACACGACAACCCGACCCCGACCCGGCACCCCGACCCGACACCCCGACCCCGAGACCCCAACCCCGACCCCGACCCCAACACCGACACCCCGACCCCGAGCCTGACCCGACACCCCGACCCTGACACCGACACGGCACCCCGACCCGACAACCCGACCCCGAGACCCCGACCCGACCCCGACACGGCACCCCGACCCCCGAGACCTCCCGAAAAGGTGTTCTTTGGCCTTCGAGAGGCCGACGGGGTCATATATTTGTGAATTATTACTTAGGTCAAATATTTTTCGATTTGGTTATGAAAAACATCATATATAATTGTGTTGATCGGGTAGTTTTAAATGTGCAGTTTTTTATGTTGTACTGTTTTTCATGTTGTACTAATTTCGTTTATTCTTTGTCATGGCAGGTGTTGACAAATGGTGGGCGCTGGTCGGGAGCGCGCCGAGGCCCCTTCTTCGTCGGCGCGTAGTGTGAGGTCTTCAATTCCACACGCACCTCTCTGCCGAGCATTGCTGGACAGTATGGCGACACTGCCGGGCCCTTCTTCGTCGACCGCGGTGCCTAGCTGGGGACGAGGTAAGAAGAAGGGCTGAGGTGGAGCACGTGGTCGCGGGAGAGGAGGTAGGGCGGCTCTTACGACGCCTTCCTCGCCGCCGCCCCCAGCTGTTTCACCCGAGCACGTGACTGCTAGGGTGGACTCGTCTGAGGAGGAGGCTACACGGACTCCGGTCCACGAGCCTCCGGTCCACGGGTCTTTGGCCCACGAGCCTCGGGTCGACGGGCCTTCGGCCCACGAGACCCCGGAGGAGCACACGTCTGGATGGGGTACTTGGTCGGGTCAGCCTGAGGACCTGAGTGTCCATGCTGATGATGGCGGGGAGCCGAGTGGCCATGCTGATGATGGCGGGGAGCCGACTCGTCTTCAGGAGGAGGGGGAGGAGGGGGGCAACGTCTACCAGCGTGGTGCCTCACGGCTCCCGTCCATGCCGGCGACCCGCGAGCAGAGGAGGTTGATTTTCCCTGATGGGGAGAGGTAAGTGCATTTAATCTTTTTGTACCTTCTGCATTCACGTTTCTTCAAATAACTAATGCATTGGCCTTGTCATGCTGCAGGGGTTGGGACCACCATGAAAGTGTCCGCCGGCCCAACTCCGTCCTTGGAGTTCTGGTTCGGCAAAACTTTCCAGGGTTTGTCACGTTGCCTGGTGAGGGTCGGCTTCTAGAGGTTGGTTTGAGTTGGGAGCACTACTTGGCTGCCCCAGCCCCGGCGGGTGAGATTATCGATGGTGTCTTGTGCAAGACGAGGGTAGACATGGTGATCAGAAAGTTCTGGGTAATTTCTCCTTTACACAATTAAAAATCTTCAACTAGCTAGTTATTAATTGTACTAATCAACGTTGTCTCATTTGATTGCAGACATTCTACAGGTGTGAGGAGGGATACGAGGAGGCGGCGGCAGATGTTATCCAGAAGGAGTGCAAGCGCCCACTTCAGAACTTACGGCATGAGGCTCGGGTGCAGTCTGTTCGAGACTACTACGCCGACCGTGGTATCAAGAAGTCCAAGCAGGATTGCCGCGATATTTTCTTGAGTAAGGAGCAGTACATGAAGGTAATTCTTAAGGCCTTGTACTTAATTCCTTTATTTAGTAATTCATAGCCGTAGCGCTGAAGTTTCTATTTGCTAACTTAGGCCCCTCAGAGATGGTGTGCGGATTGGATGGATTGTTGGGAGGTGTTGGTCGATGGGTGGTGCTCAAAAGAATGGCTGGCCACCCACAACGAGGCCAAGGACAAACGTGCCCAAATGGAAGGTGTGCCACACCACCAAGGCAGCTCCAACTTATTTCAGTACGGGCGAAACTGGGTATGTGGTTTGCTTCATGATTCATGCAATTCATTCATCATGCCAGGTTTAGCCCTTTAATTACTAATTTACTTTGTTTCTCTCTTTAAGGCATGCTACAATAAGGCGGATAAGGTGCCAGAGGTGTACGACCTGTATGCCATGGCCCACACTGGCTCTTACAAGAAAGTCAAGGCATTCTCTGCGTCTGACCTCGATGATCCATCTGACCTCGATGATCCAAAGAACTTCACCAACATCTCCGCCCACGAAAAGCTCATGCAATATAGAGATCAGGGGAAGGCGAGGAAAGGGGAGGACTTTAACCCGAGCCAGGGTCCCATTGATACAGAGTTGCTCATGATATTTGGTGGCGGGAGGTCCCATGGCTCCATAGCCATGGGAGATGGACTTATCCGTTGTCCTAGCACTCTCCCGGAGATCAAGGCGCGCCAGTCGAGCTCCGCTCCTGAGATAAGGCCTCGTGAACGACCAGTCCAACTCGCCATCAAGGTTAGTTATACGTACTCAGCTATCTTTCTCCATTACATTGTGTGTGCTTCCATCAATGATTACAAATGGTCATGTGAGTGGTGTTGCAGGCTGCTATACAGAGTGAGAGAGATAGAACGGAGAAACTTCTGGCGGAGGCGGCGGAGAGGCAGCGGGAGATGGAGGAGAGGACGACAAAGATGTTGGAGGAGGAGAGGGCACGGAATGACATGCAGGCAAGGGCCATGTATGACCTCCTTGTGGTAAGTTTCTTCTGCAGATTACTTGCTAGTCTTAACATTTGAGTCTCATTACTAACTAGTATGACTCTGTTGTGAAAACCAAATGTGCAGTCTATGTGCGAGAAGTCCGGTCAGACCGCTCCGCCGATGCCAGTGATTGCTCCTGGGAGCACGGTGAGTTTAATTTGAATGGACATTACTTGCTAGTCTTAACATTTGAGTGTCATAATGCTAACGAGACATTGGAAATGATCTTTGGTGTAGCTTAACTCCAGAAATGCATCGCACGATCCTTCTCCAGCTACCGGCACGAGCCAGCCCGCTCCTACACCTCCCTGATCGCGGTAAGTTTCTCTAGACATAGACTTAGCTTTATTTCCTCCAATATGCTTACCATAATGACCTAGAGTTAGCTTCCTTTCCTTCAAAATGACTTAATAAGCTTACTTATGTCAAAAATTGCATAATTAACTTAGTTAGCTCATAAACGATCCATTTTACCTAAGTTAGCTCTAATATGACTCATTTTACCTTAGTTAGCTTACAAGTGATCCAATTTATCCAAGTTAGCTCTAAAATGACCCATTTTAGTAGATTAGCTCGTAAATGATCCATTTTAGCTTTAAAATGACCCATTTCACCTAGGTTAGCTCCAAAATGACCCATTTCACCTAGGTTAGCTCCAAAATGACCGATTTCACCTAAACTAGCTCTTAAATGATCCATTTCACCTAAGTTAGGTCATAAACGGCCCATTTCAACTAAGTTAGCTCATAAAAGCTCATAAATGATCCATTTCACCTAAGTTAGCTCAAAAATGATCCATTTCACCTTACTTAGCTCAAAAACGATGCCCTTCACCTTAGTTAGCTCATAAATGACCCATTTCAACTAAGTTAGCTCATAAACGATCCATTTCACCAAAGTTAGCTCATGAACAACCCATTTCAACTTAGTTAGCTCATATATGATCCATTTCACCAAAGTTAGCTCATGAACAACCCATTTCAACTTAGTTAGCTCATATATGATCCATTTCACCAAAGTTAGCTCATGAACAACCCATTTCAACTTAGTTAGCTCATATATGATCCATTTCACCTAAGTTAGCTCATAAATGACATATACTTCTTGTTCTAGTCTTCTTCTTGTTCTATTCACCTATTTCTAACTTTCTTATTAACCATTTTGCAGATTTCACTCACTTCATGGAATCTAGCTTGCTATGATGGAGTGCTTGCTTTTTCTTTGCTAAAACTTTGCATTGTATCTAGCTTGCTATGATAGAACTTGCTATGTTGATGAAAAATTGCTATGTAATATGTATATGGAATAATGTGTATGGATGGAACAATGTGTATCGAACAATGTGTATGGATGGAACAATGTATATGGATGGAACTTGATGAAACTTTGCTATGTTGATGAAACTTTGATAGGTGATATGTTTGCTGTTAAATATATCTATATATGTCATATATATTTGCTGTGAAAGTTGTTGGATTAAACAAAACACAAAAAAAGAGACAATATGCAGGCTCTTTGCCGTCTGCCACCGACGGCAAAGGGCTCTTTGCCATCAGCAGCGGACGGCAAAGAGGCCACGTGGTGCAATCGTGTGCTCGGAGGTGACCAATTTGGTCGGGTTTTCCTCTGATGGTGACGGCAAAGGCTTTGCCGTCCGCTGCGGACGGCAAAGGCCTGCCATTAACCACCTAACGGAGTAACAGCACATTTATTGCCGTCCACCTTCTTTGCCGTCCGCTGCTGATGGCAAAGGACCCTTTGCCATCAGCTGCCCGAAGTCGACGGCAACGCAGCTCTTAGCCGTCCCCTACTTTGCCGTCACCTTTTGCCGTCCGCGGCTGACGGCAAAGGTCTTTGCCGTCGGCCATCCGTGCCTTTGCCGTCCGCCGTGGCGGACGGCAAAGTAGCAGATTCCTGTAGTGATGGTGATCATATCAATCTTGGAAACACTTCCAACACTCACTATCACTTCGCCCTTAACTAGTCTCTGTAACACCTATTTCGAGTTTCTAATCTTAGCAACTGAACCGGTATCAAATACCCAGGGGCTACTACAAGCGCCAGTAAGGTACACAACAGTAACATGTATATCAAATATACCTTAGTTTACTTTGCCATCATTCTTATTTGCCAAGTATTTGGGGCAGTTCCGCTTCCAGTGATCATTTCCTTTGCAGTAGAAGCACTCACTCTCAGGCTTGGGTCCAGCTTTGGACTTCTTCACAGGAGCGACAACTTGCTTGCCATTCTTCTTGAAGTTCCCTTTCTTTCCCTTGCCCTTTTTCATGAAACTAGTGGTCTTATTACCATTAACACTTGATGCTCTTTCTTGATTTCTACCTCCGCCGATTTCAGTATGGCAAAGAGCTCGGAAATCATTTTAGTCATTCCTTGCATATTATAGTTCATCATGAAGCTCTAGTAGCTTGGTGATAGTGACTGGAGTACTCTGTCAATCACTATTTATCTCGAAGATTAACTCCCACTTGATTCAAGCGATTGTAGTACCCAGACATTCTGAGCAAATGCTCACTGGCAGAGCTGTTCTCCTCCATCTTGTAGGCGAAGTACTTATCAGAGGTCTTATACCTCTCAAACCGGTCATGAGCCTGAGATGCCATTTTCAGCTCTTGGAACATCTCATATGTTCCATGGCATTCAAAACATGCTTGGATCCCTGAATCTAAGCCGTAAAGCATGGAGCAATAAACTATCTAGTATTCATCAGGTCGAGCTTGTCAAATGTTCATAACGTGTGCATCAACTCCTACAACAGGTCTGTCACCTAGTGGTGCATCAAGGACATAATTCTTCTATGCAGCAATGAGGATAATCGTCAGATCATGGACCCAGCGGCATTATTGCTACCATCATCTTTCAACTTAGTTTTCTCTGGGAATGCCTTAAAATTCAAGGGAACGGTAGCATGGGCCGTTGGTCTATAACATAGATTTGCAAAGACTATTGGGACTAAGTTCATGATAAATTTTAGTTCAAATAATCAAATTACTAATGAACACCCACTTAAATCAACATCCCTCAAGTTGTCTAAGTGATACATGATCCAAATCAACTAAGGTATAATTGACATCATGTGAGATGGGGTAGTCTTCATGGTGAACATCTCTATGTTTATCATATCTACTATATGACTCACATTCAACCTTTCGGCGTCTAGTGTTCCGAGACCATGTCTGTACATGCTAGGCTCTTCAAGTTTAACCCAAATATTTTGCACGTGAAAAATGTCTTATACCCATTGAATATGAACGTAAAGTCTATCACACTCGATCATCACGAGGTGCTTTGAAACGACGAACTTTGGCAACGATGCATACTGATACGTCCATTCTGCATCATGCTTTTATATCGATATTTATTGCATTATGGGCTGTTACTACACACTATATCACAATACTTATGTCTTTTCTCTCTTATTTTATAAGGTTTACACGAAGAGGGAGAATGCTGGTAGCTGGAATTCTGGGCTGGGAAAGGAGCAAATATTAGAGACCTATTCTGCACAACTCCAAAAGTCCTGAAACTCCACGAAAGTCAGTTTCGGAATATATTAAAAATATTGGGCGAAGAAAGCACCGGAGGGGGGCCACCCACCAGCCATGAGGGTGGACGGCGCGCCCTACCCCTTGGGCGCGCCCCCTGCCTCGTGGGCCACCTGGCAGGCCCCCGACACCCATGTTCTGCTATATGGTGTCTTTTGCCCTGGAAAAAAATAGAAGAAAGCTTTCGGGATGAAGCGCCACCGTCTCGAGGTGGAACCTGGGCAGGACCAATCTAGGGCTCTGGCGGAGCTGTTCTGCCCAGGAAACATCCCTCCGGGAGGGGGAAATCTTCGCCATTGTCATCACCGTCAATCCTCTCATCGATTGGGGGTCAATCTCCATCAACATCTTCACTAGCACCATCTCCTCTCAAACCCTAGTTCATCTCTTGTATCCGATCTTTGTCTCAAAACCTCAGATTGCTACCTGTGGGTTGCTAGTAGTGTTGATTACTCCTTGTAGTTGACGCTAGTTGGTTTATTCACTGGAAGATCATATGTTCAGATCCTACATGCATATTAATACCCCTCTGATTATGACCATGAATATGATTTGTGAGTAGTTACATTTGTTCCTGAGGACGTGGGAGAAATCTTGTTATGAGTAATCATGTGAATTTGGTATTCGTTCGATATTTTGATAAGATGTATGTTGTCTCTCTCTAGTGGTGTTATGTGAACATCGACTACATGACACTTCACCATGATTTGGGCCTAGGGGAAGGCATTGGGAAGTAATAAGTAGATGATGGGTTGCTAGAGTGATAGAAGCGTAAACCCTAGTTTAAGTGTTGCTACGTAAGGGGCTGATTTGGATCCATATGTTTCATGCTATGGTTAGGTTTACCTTAATTCTTCTTTCGTAGTTGCGGATGCTTGCAAGAGGCGTTAATCATAAGTGGGATGCTTTTCCAAGGAAGGGCAGTACCCAAGCACCGGTCCATCCACATATCAAATTATCAAAGTAATGAACATTAATCATATGAGCATGATGAAAACAAGCTTGACTGTCAGGACCCCGATCCTAAGTCACACAGATCTAGCATATAACACATCCTATCACTTTGCAGCCTCACGCATGGTATTCCCACGGGTGCCACCTTACCTGGCCCAGGACCGTTTGCACCTTTTGGCTCACGTATGTGATAGTGCCGCTAGCATCCATATGACAAAGAACCCGGGCCGACATGACTAGTCATAAACCCAAGGTGGCGCTAGCTTACAGGAACAGGCATACATGACCCAACAATGAATGTGTCGATCAACAACGTACGAACCCAAGTCGTAGCAAGCTACAAGGACTTAAAGGAACAATGTGTGACATTTCCCCGAAGGGACAGGCACAGGAACGAAGAAGGACACATGCCGGCCAGCCTAAGTGTTTCGGAGTAGTAGTAAGCTACCATGGTTCAGTGGAAGCACTAGGAGAAAATTTCCTGTAAGAGAGCTACCAATAATAAACAACTAGGTTGTTAGATCCCACACACACCAAGCATTTCAATAACATACACACAATATGCTTGATATGTGCAAATACAACATGGCATCACAACAAAACTCTACGACTCAAAGTATTTATTCAATAGGCTCCGAGGAGTCAAGTATTACAAACATGGGTCGCATGACCCAACATTCAGAGCATACAAACAACGGAGCATGTCTGAGTACAGACAACTAGAAATGAAAAGGGCTGAGAAGCCTGACTATCTACAAGATCCTCCCAAGGTTACAAGATCGTAGCTGAGGTAATCAAGCTAAATGTCGAAGTCCACGCAGAACTACTAGTGAGACTGAAGTCTCTCTACAAAAACATAAATTAAGCAAACGTGAATACAAATGTACCCAGCAAGACTTACATCAGAACTAACTACATATGCATTAGTATCAACAGAGGGATGGTGGGGTTTGACTACAGCAAGCCAGCTTTGACTCAGTGGCTAACCTGAACTACGACTGCGAGCAACTCTTTTGAGGTGGCGCACATGAGTTCACATATTCACCATATCAATACACCACTATGGATCCGCTCCCGTCTTCCTACGAGAAGGCCATCCATAGCACTCACGCTTATTTTAGGTCATGCAGAGGAAAAGGGGTTCAACTACCGCAACATGTAATAGATGAATCATTGTTGTCCTAATGCAGTAAAAGAGAGCAGAAGCGAGAGAGTTGGATTGTATTAGAATGAACAAGGGGGTTTTGCTTGCCTGGCACATCTGAAGATAGTATAGTTCTTCATCGGTATCATCAAACTCATCGTCAGAACCACGTCTACTGAGAGGGGACAAAAAACGGCAACAAAGAAGGAACACAATCAATGCAATGGAACAATATGATGCATGATCATGATATGTCAATATGAGTGCATTTGGAGCTAATGCAACTAGCAACAATTTAAATGAAGTTGGTTTGAACCCTTGGTTCAAATATAAACTCCATATGTGAAATTGCAATGCCATCTATTTGTTTGTCCAATTCAGCAAATGTATGTTGTTCCAACATGCACAAAAATGTGACAGATGGATAGATTGGACTTTTCTTATCATTATTCATATATGAATTATTTCATTTGGAGCTATGGTTGATTTTATATGAATTTTTGAAGTTTTAGCTATTTCCTGGAATTTTCTGGATTATTTTAAATCAAGAAAATGATTAACTGCATCAGCATGACGTCGGGGTGACGTCAGCAGGGTCAACAGGCTGACCCAGGTCAAACCTGACAGGTGGGACTCCTAGGTCAATGACACAGAGCTGGCTAGAGTCACAGATAGGCCGGGCCGATCAAGGGCCACGTCAGCAAGGTCAACTCTGACGCGTGGGTCCTGCTTGGTCTAACTGAATCTAATTAAAAAATAACCCGAGGTTATTTAGCTGTTGGGGCCCTGATGTCAGCAGCTGGTGTGATTAAACTAAACATAATTAAGCCCTAATGACGGTGCCACGTCATCACCACCAGCGTGTAAACGCCGGCGACCAAATCTGGGGCGGAGGGCGTCGGAATTTTGCTATAGGGCCCAATTTGAAGAGCCGCTTGCACCTATGTGCTCCAGAAAGTGACGCGCATCTGATGGAGCAAACAAGGGAGGCGGGGGTGGCCGGAGTTGGGCCCGGCGTCGAGTGATGCGGCGGCCGGAGTTCGGCCTAGCACGAGGGAGGCACTACGCATGGCTAACGAGTGAGCTAAGCGGCGGGGCGGACTCCTGGGAGCTCTAGGAGCACGCTGGTGTGCTCGTACACGGGGTGCAGCAGCTATGGCCGTGGCGGCACCATGGACGGTGGTGACGATCTCATCCATGGTTGATAGGCGGGGCAACAGCACGCGTGCGAGTGAGAGGACATGGGAGGAGGAAGAGGGGCTCATGGCGGTTGCAGCAGGCATCGAAGCGGGCTCGGGGAGGAGTCGGAGATGACAAAAGGGCACCAGCGATCTTGGGTATCCGAGGTTGAAGACAATGGGAGTGATGGCGAGGCAGGGCGCCTGGCGACGTGTAGCTCGATGGAGACGAAGTAGAGGTCATAGAGGAGCTCAGGGGACCGAGGGGGGTCGTGTTGCGATGCTAGAAGGGCTGAGGCGTCGCAGAGGAAACAGGAGGTGGCGTGCGCGCATCGGGCATGCACCCGCGTCCTCCTGGCACGAGGTGGACGACGACTGGCAGCGCCAGGTGTGCTGGACTGCACAGTGTTGGGCCGGCTGGGGTGCCAGGTAAGTTGGCCCAGGTAAGCCTCTGTTTTTCCATTTGTTTCTCTTTTCTCCTTTTGCAATTTGTTTTTGATTTGATTCTTATACCAAATCATTTTATAAATTCTAAAAATTATTATGTGGCCTGGTAAAATATATTCAAAGCCACTCATAACTTTTAGAATTATTGGAGTTATATTATATATATATATATATCAAATATAAATCCAATGCAAATAATTACTGGATTAACTCAAATGGCCAAAATAAATATTTCGG
This sequence comes from Aegilops speltoides, assembly GCA_021437245.1. NCBI lineage: Eukaryota > Viridiplantae > Streptophyta > Magnoliopsida > Poales > Poaceae > Aegilops > Aegilops speltoides. The sequence goes on from CM038145.1 coordinate 114,102,461, forward strand.
AGACTCCAAAAATATTGGTTTGAATTTTACCTGTTGCCAATACTTTCAGAGACTAAGAGCAATATTTTCTTGGATTTCTTTGAAGAGATTTTAATGTAGATCATTTCTGACATGATTTCTGAGGGTTTCAACTAACCTCAATTCAACTTTTAGAATCTAAATTTAATGCATGGATGATTATGCACTAACAAGCAAGACTAAGCTAGGGCTATGACAACTCACCCCCACTAAACAAGAATCTCGTCCCGAGATTCAAGACCTGAGGTAAGCAAATAGGTGGTCACAAAATTATGACAATCTTCAAGATCCATTGCTTCATATTGATCTTGATGTCTTTGCTTTTGAGAACTTGATCCAGACGACGATGACAGAAAGAGACTCTATAGAAATTGATCTTCTCGAGGATCAAACAACTGACGATCAACTCATGGAATGAGACATAGCAATATCTCTCGGCTGGGACACAAAACACACATTGGAAAGGATGGAAGAAACAATTTGACAAGGGTTTCAAAATAGCAAGAAGTTATCTGCCATGACTCCGTAATGGGGTACCTTAGGGAAGGTGGCTCGTAGATATATTCCCTAAGTGACAAAAAGAATTACTTTTGATACATAGATCATTGAAACTCTTCATACTAGCCGGAGGCTATTCTCAATTGTTTGTTTGAAGGAATTCAAAAGAACGACATACTCGGTTTGGATAGGAAACTATGGTTATAGAACAACTCGGCAAACGGAGGGCACTTTACGATTGATACTGAAGATATAACCTAGTGTCTGAGCGTGCTCTCAAGAACTTGAGCATTCCAATATTCATCAAGGTTTTACCAACATCTGTGCCAAGATCCTGTTGACACCTCATACTACCATGATGGATATTGATGGAGGTGCAGATGCAAAGGAAGATAACACCTTCTCATATTTCACCTTAGCAAGGCCAAGGTAATAAAATCTGGTTGATCGACCGAGAGACATTTAGCACTCCGCTTCTAATGTCCTCCTTGATGTGCTAGCGTAACCCATTCATAGATATGGTTTGGTATCTGGAACGTCAAGTAAAAGTTCGAACTTCGGGAACACAAAAATCCATAAGGAACAATTACTGGAGTAAATCCTACGAAATCCTTATGGGGAGGTGGCCAACTTCCTCAATCAAGATACTACCATAATAGGTCTTCCGGCTGGGTGTGTTGGCCATGACATCCACTTTACCAGGTTATAGAGAGACAAATATTATAGTTCTTGGAAAATGTTCCAACCATCTTATCTGCCTGAGATTCTGATGTGGTTGCTGTGAGGATTTCCAGACTCATCAAGTCTAGAAAGAAAAATGAAAGTTTGCAACACAAATCGATGAGATGACGTTGCGAGATTCTCGGGAACAAACTACAATAGGAAGCTCCAAAACATGAGTGGGTTCTGCTACAAACATGTGAACACACTATCCCAGACAAGCATGTCCACATAGTAGACTTACAACAAAACACTACCGAGTTCCGGCTGGGACCATCATTGCGGATAACAAAGTCCTTGCATAAGTCATATGACTAGCTCTTATGAAGGAACTTCTTCTCCTTGAACAAATCAATCAGTCGCTTGGTGTGCTTGGAATACATATAGAATGAAGATGAACAGTCTATCAGACCATAGAACACTTCGCACGTGCATGACTGACTTGGGAGGATTCCAGTGGAAGTAGAAACATGCTTTCTCGAATTCATGGCGGCAACTTGCATAAAATGCACATGAATTGGAGGAAGTCACTTCTTTCATCCAAGCATATGCTTCATGAACGGAACATGAAGATAATTCTTATAGTGGTTTCCAATTCTAGCTGGGTGTTCAACATGAATCCTGGAGAAGATAAAAATGTTGCTGATGGGCTCAATAACAATTCATCCAGGTTTCCATATAAGTGGAATTCCACAATTATGTGAACAAGGTGATAGCATTGGTCAGACCCGAAAGATATAATGGTGTATGCTCGAGGAAACAACCACGAGTATGACAACATTACGAATAACGTTGGTTCTGATTTGATTTGACGATAGCCCATACTTAAATCAAAGATTGGATAAGACGATAGGTACATTAACTAATCATGAGGGTCAATCAATGAAAATACTCTTCAACACACATACAAGATATCCCTTAAAATGAGCTAAGTCGGACAAGCTTTTATGTTCCAACTCACCAGGTTATTGTTTAGCGTATCCAACTAGTTCAGGGGTATCCAACACGGATTCTAGGAGAAGGGGTGGTTCATAAGAAACCAACTTGATCAGGAACTCAACATAACGGTAAGGGAACAACCTGGTAATACTTCCGAGAACATATATGGAAAATCACGAACCACCGATATGTTACTAAGCTCGAGAACAATCTTGCTTTTCATGCAAGACGATATGATCGAAAGAGCAAGGACTTAACATAATCCAAACTCATTGATTGAAAAGTGCACCAAGAAAATGCACTAGGTAGCACATTCTATATTAGAATGATGATTCAATAACCAACACGCTAAGAATTAAATTCCTTTCCTTTAACTACCAAGCAGCAAGGTTATTAGAAGTATTGATTTTCACACATCACGTTTCACTTGTCGGCATTCCGGTTGTGACAACACGGGACCGAGGAATGAATAATGATGGCGAGAGTATCACTAAATCAAGAATTCATAGGATAGTGTGTAATTCCCAAGATATTCTTGACATAGAGAAGGTAATACTTCATGGTAGAACAGACCAGAAGCTGCATTGGCATTTTGATCTGTGGAAGACAACTGCTTTGACCCAATCCTAGATATGGATATGGTACTGGAGTTTGTTTCTCCTAGTCATTCCGAGATAGAACAGCTTAACGGACCACATGAATATAGGGCATCGATGAACACAAATGCACGACTACTCATGACTATCAGTTGGTAGACGAAGATCAGAAACAACTAAAGGGGGGAAACTCAAAGGAACATATGATTTTCTGAGTTGTAGATGCATAGATTAGTATGTCGAACAAATTCAACACGTTTCTTCCGGATAACCCATGTAGAAAGGTAGAACTGGCAGAGTAACAACATAGAACCGAGAACTCGTCAAGAGCACTCTGGTGGTGATCTTTCGGTTCAGCGAGGAACTTCTACCATAAGCAGTTCGTAGTATTTGGAAGAAGGATATACCACGAACCTCGAGGACTATCGCAAAGGTTACTAATAACCTAAAGGAACAAGCAAACACTATCAACACGAAGTAAGTAGGGTGAATCACGGGTTCAAGAACCTAGGAATAGAATGCCTACTAACTAAATGGCATCACCAAATACTTTCGAGAATGGCTACCAGAATCATCACACTGGGAATACAAAACATGGCTAGATTAGTAGGAGATACTCTAAGACACCTAGGGTCATAATAATAGCACCAACATATATGTTGAGGCAATGGAGTACTTCAACACACTAGTTTGTGTGGATGATCTAGCATAAAAGATTCAGAACAATAAGAAGGGATTTACAAATGCATCGGAATATTTTAGAAACCTAGGATGGCTTGGACAGCATAGCGGCTGTGAATGCTAAAAAAGATTTGACACATCCTGCAACAATGGTGGCATAACCACTCAGGATCACAATATCAAGGTTCTGAGACCAACTATGAACACCCGGAAGTAGTAGAGGCTGAACTGAGGCTTAAATCGATCAATCTTATAAGTCTACAGATTAGTAACATGTGATCCTGATAGAAAGAAGAGAAAGCCTAGTTCCATAACCCCGTAGGAAAGATAGGATGACTCGGATCAGAAGGGTATAAGGTAAAGGAGTAAAAAGAGCCTTACGTTCCCATCCACAATCAATTCCCTTATATAACTAAAGCATTTCTAGCCTCGACTTCGACCAATTTGGCTTGGTAATCGCACAGGCAGTCAGGCTCTGATACCAAAGTTGTCAGGACCCTGATCCTAAGCCACACCGATGTAGCATGTAACACAACATATCACTTTGCGGCCTCACGCACGGTATTGCCACAGGTCCCACCTTACCTGGCCCGGGACTGTTTGCGCCTTTAGGCTCACGTATATGACAGTGCTACTAGCATCCATATGGAAAAGAACCCGGGCCGACATGACTAGTCTTAAACCCAAGGTGGCGCTAGCTTACAGGAACAGACATGTATGACCCAGTAACGAACGTGTCGATCAACAACGTATGAACCCAAGTCGTTGAAAGCTACAGGGACTTAAAGGAACAACGCGTGACATTTCCCTGAAGGGATAGACAGAGGAATGAATAAGGACACATGCTGGCCAACCTAAGTGTTCCGGAGTAGTAGCAAGCTACCATGGCTCAGTGGAAGCACTAGGAGACATTTTCCGGTAAGAGAGGCTACCAAGAATAAACAACTAGGTTGTCAGATCCCACACATACCAAGCATTTCAATAACATACACACAATATGCTCGATATGTGCAAATACAACATGGCATCACAATAAAACTCCACGACTCAAAGTATTTATTCAATAGGCTCCGAGGAGTCAAGTATTACAAGCATGGGTCTCTTGACCCAACATTCAGAGCATACAAACAACAGAAGCATAACATGTCTGAGTACAGACAACTACATATGAAAAGGGCTGAGAAGCCTGACTATCTACAAGATCCTCCCAAGGTTACAAGATCGTAGCTGAGGTAATCAAGCTAAATGTCAAAGTCCACGCAGAACTACTAGTGAGACTGAAGTCTCTCTGCAAAAACATAAATTAAGCAAATGTGCACTACTAGGGAAAACGTTATACACAGAGGTACAACAGTAGCGTTGGTCAAAACTCGGCGCTAGCGCTACTTAGTAGTTGCACTTGTTGCAAAACCATGCTACAACCATTGTTTTTGCAGTAGCCCGTCTTCACAGAAAATCGCTACTACTAAAATTCCCTCACTAGTGCCGGTAGGCTAGGAATAGTAGTAGCGGTTCTCCGAGAAGCACGCTACTGCTAAAAACATTGTAGCAACGCGTTTTTGCTGTAGAGCGCTACTGCTATGAAAAAGAAAATAAAAAGAAAAATATGTAGAAAAGTAAATGAAAATGAAAGAAATAGAAAAAGGAGAAATGAAAAAAAGAAAATGTAAAGAAAACAAAAGAAAACAAAAGAAAACAGAAAGGGATAGCTGTAGTGCGTTTCTCTGGAACACGCTATAGCTATCTTAGCTATAGCGCGTTTCGGCAAAATGCACTACTGCTAGTTTGACTCAAATCCCGGCAGCCCAGGCTCAAAATTTCGTTAAGTCCTTCCCCTCTCTCTACTCACCCTGTCCCCCAACTTCTCCATCGCCGCCGTCGCCCTGCCGCCTTCGACCACACCACCACCGCCCGAGGCCGCCTTCGACCACACCGCCACCGCCCGCCGCCTTCGACCACACCGCCGCCGCCCGAGGTCGCCCCCTCGACCTCACAGCCGCCGCTCGAGGCTGTTGTCGACCTCACCGTCGCCTCTCTCGAGCTCACCGCCGCCGCCCTCGACGTCACCGCTGACACCCGAGCCAGAGCCTGCCCTCACCGCCGACCGTAAGGCTCTCCCTCTCCCGTCCCCTACCCTCCTCTCTCTCTCTCTGCTAGGGCAATTATATGTGTGTTGATACTGTGTTGATGTTCATATGAACCCTAGGTGTTCATATGAACCCTAGATTTTTTTAGGGCAGTAGGCATTTTATAGCACTAGCAAAAGAGCCCGTGCTTTGCAACGGGAAAAAAAATAACACACACTCTTAACCCAATAACCATAATATGTTCATGCCCTTTATTTTAGCGAGGCATCATTTTTATGTTGCCGTTTATCCTCCTTCTCACCCTCAGTGACCTCAGTGTTCACACAAACCAAAGTTTGTTTGAATGTTGTTTTTCCCCTGCCTGTTTTTCAGAGGTGCTCATGTGTGGTTATCAATGTTTTCTTTCGTCTCTTTATTATTTTAGTGGTTGTTTATTTGCAATCCAGATCGTCGCGGTACGAAAGAAAAACAGACGTGCCCTACAGGTTACAAGTTTGCTTTTAAAATAATATTTTAAATTATTTAATAGGTAAAAATAACATCATATTCAAATTCTACATATTGTTCTATTCAAATTTCATATATAACATGTTAAAATCGGAGTTACGGTTTAATAGATATGGATAATTAAAAAAAATATTTGTTTGACTTATATATCTTCCAAAATAATATTTAAAAAATATTTAACAAACAATGTCGGATTAATGGGCCACGGGTAGGCCGACACGGGACCCAGGATCTTTCAAGACATCGGGCAAGCCGCCCTCCCCTCGGCGCGTCGGTGGCGACCTTCGGGAGGCCGAGTCCCAGTGGCGACCTTCGAGAAGCCGAGTCCTAGGCGGCGACTCGGGCTTGCGACTTCGGGGGCCGACTATGGAGTCGGCCCGCGACCTTCACGAACCGATCGACGTGGCACGGCCCGACGTGGCCGTCCCCTCCGACCCACGAGGGGTGGGCATGGCTACAGTGAGCCGTATCGCCGGGAGATCTCCGGCGAGGCGCGGCACTGTTGCCATGCCTCCCCTGACCTCAGCCACAGTACGCGATGCACGTTGCCCACGACGGCGGCCTATACGGCCCGAAGATCACTGGGCCACCTGTCAGTGGGAGAATCGAAGACGGCCAGAGCGCCTGAAGACGGCCCTGTAGGAGTCGGCCTCCTTAGAGTCGGCCGCCTCCCCGCCAGGGCCCCACAAGCCATAAACCAGATTGGATGGGGAATGGCGACAGTGATCGCCTAACAGACGGCAGCACTATTCCCACGACCCCATGACCGAGCCTGCGTCATCAGGAGTGTCGCACAATGTTCCGCCTGTCCGCGGGGCCCACCAGTCGGCGGGACCCAGAAGCCGGCAGGAAGGACGGTGGCACGAGAGACAGACGGCTGGGGGCCACTCCCAGTCAGATTACCATTGTACCCCCGGGGGGTAGGCCTATATAAACCCCCCGGGATACCCATGCAAAGGGTTCGGCCTTGGATAGATTTAGACACATAGAGAGCGGAGGAGAGAGCCAGCCTCGCTCCCTCCTGCATCCCGATACAGCTCCAGGAGCACCCTTGTAACCATCTCACCATAGTGATCATGCGGAGACCCTGGAGAGCAGCAGTAGGGGTGTTATCTCCCCGGAGAGCCCCGAAGCTGGGTAAGATTCGCCGGCGTGCATGTCTGTGCCTCATCCCGTTTCCAGGCACCGGCGACGTTCTACTCACCCCCACCATGATAAGCCACCCATTGGCATATGTCGCACCCAACCCCCGACATTTGGCGCCCACCGTGGGGCGAGGTGCACCTTCGTCCGGAGATCTGTTCTGGACGGGAACCCTTTTTCTCCCTGGCGAGCGCAGCCAGCCCGGCTCGCCAGATGGAGTCTGCATCGACACGCTGCGCGGCGCGGAGGCCGCCTGCGCTGCGAGCGACCTCGCCGAACTTATCGGCGAGGTGCGCCTCTCCGACGAGTCTGCCCCAGATACAGGCACGGGTGGCCCCGAGAACCTTCTCGTGGGCCTCCTCGACCAACTCCACGTCGCCGGCAAGCCTGCCCTAGATTTGGAGTCCGTGGGCTCCTCCGACCCAATGCTGGTCGACTCCGACGCCGTATCGCTCGATATCTTCCCCACCAACATGGTGGTCTACGACGAGCCGCTTCCGTATGAGGAGAGTGACGGAAGCATCGTCACGGAGGTGCTCGTCATCAGCCACGGCGAGCACTCCGGCGAAGACGCCCAGGACCCGCTGCCAGCGGTCCTGCAAGACCTGACCGCGCCCATTCCAGAGGACGCGGGCGCCGAGACGCTGGAAACACGCCGCCTTCAGATCATCGAAGGCGCCAAGAAGTTGCCAAGCATTAGGCGCTTGTCAGAAGCATACCAGCGCGAGATGGATCGCGCTGTAGGCGGCACGCCAGCTCCAACGGGGCCGAGCCGTCTAGGTGCGGTCCAACAGCGCGGCGCAGCTGTCGGTGTCAAAACCGGCGGATCTCGGGTAGGGGGTCCCGAACTGTGCGTCTAGGCAGATGGTAACAGGAGACGAGGGACACAATGTTTTTACCCAGGTTCAGGCCCTCTCGATGGAGGTAATACCCTACGTCCTGCTTGATTAATATTGATGATATGGGTAGTACAAGAGTAGATCTACCACGAGATCAATGAGGCTAAGCCCTAGAAGCTAGCCTATGGTATGATTGTTGAGATGTAATGTTGTGTCCTACAGACTAAAGCCCTCCGGTTTATATAGACACCGGAGAGGCTAGGGTTACACAGAGTCGGTTACAATGGTAGGAGATCTACATATCCGTATTGCCAAGCTTGCCTTCCACGCCAAGTAAAGTACCTTAGGAAACAGCCGAGTCTTCAATCTTCTATCTTCGTAGTCTAGGAGTCCGGCGGATATTGATAGTCCGGCTATCCGGACACCCCCTAGTCCAGGCCTCCCTCAGTAGCCCCTGATCCAGTCTTCAATGACGATAAGCTCGGCGTGCATAATGTTCGGCATTGCAAGGCGGGTTCCTCCCTTGAATAATCCGGAGAAGATAATGAACACCAGGATAGTGTCCGGCTCTGCAAAATAATTTCCACATTCCAACGTAGAGAGAATAAAATACACACTTAATTCAATCTGCTGACGTATTACGTAGCGTGATGTCACACCGCAGCCAAGCCCTCGTTTGAATCGTTTTTATTGTTCCGCCTCAGCACGTTTAGCGAAGCGGCTTCCTTGGCACGTCCTGTCGAAGCAGAGATCGTGTTCCCTTTTATTCCGGGATCCTCATCAATACGTGCATGGGTAACCCAACCGTTCCCGTCGCCACGCCTCCTCTATCGAAGGGGAGTCTCAAACGGTCACGGAGACGGCCCTTGGTATTATTTCCCCTTTATAAGAGGACCAAGGCCTGTCCTTGTCTTTTAACCTCGCATCGAATCTTTCCTCTGCTCCCAGTTCCAACACCAAGAGCTTCAGACTCGAGCGCTTCGGATCTGTAGCAATGTCCGGCTCCGACCTCCAGGGCTGGTGGATGCCCTCCTCCGTCACGGAGGAGGACATATTGAAGCTGCGTGAGGCCAAGTACCTGGCCTATGAAGTTTCGCACAGGTTGCCTGCCCCAGGGCAGGCCGTGCCAGCCCCCGAGCCCGGCGAATACGTCGTTTTCGCACCTCACCTCCGTCGGGGGTTAGGCTTCCCGACGGATCCCTTCATGAGGGGGCTCCTGTTCTACTACGGGCTGGACTTCCATGACTTGGCTCCGGAGTCTATCCTCCATATCTCCGCATTCATTATCGTCTGCGAAGCCTTCCTCCGCGTCATCCCCCACTTCGGCCTGTGGCTGAAAACATTCAAGGTGGAGCCGAAGATGATCGGGGGGCGTCAAGCGGAGTGCAGCGGGGCGACCATAAGCAAGAAGGTCGATGCCCCGTGGCTCGAAGGTTCCTTCCAAGAGGAACAGGGATTGTGGCAGCAGGAGTGGTTCTACATCACCGCTCCAAGGGGCAGCAAGCAAAAGCCGCCGCCCTCCTTCCGCCCGGGACCTCCACGGCAACTAATGTCGTGGGTCAACCAAGGGCTCAACTGGGGGCCGTCCAAGGGAGATTGATCTGGTCAAGGTGATGCAGGTCATGCTAACTAGGCACCTCCTACCCTGCAAGCGTCGTCCTCTCCGGCTATGGGAGTACAATCCGGAGGGACCTTGTATTCTCCAGCATTTTATGGGTGCGACACCCTTGGAGATGTACGAGCTGTTCTTCGGACCGCAAGTGGCGCGTCCGGATTCGGCCGAGGATGCAGGACTAAGCCGCGATCGTCCGGATACTCAGGTAAATAGCTCAAAGCCCGGACATCCTGCTTGTATGCCTTTCAAAAGATCATCTCCTGACCCTTTTTATTCTTTACAGGAATGGGTGGCGCGATCAAGGCTGATAAGGTGTCCGGCCCCCTCCCAGAGACCGCACTGGAGCCCGTGCTGGTCAGAATGTTGGAGGCCGCACCTACAGAAGGGGGCGACGGGGGAGATAAAGGAGCTAATACTTCATCCAAAGAGGCGACTGAAGAGGAGAGGACCAAGGATCCCTCCCTTCAGAGGGAAAAGAGGACCGCCCCCGAAGATCCGGAGGTCAAAGCCCCCAAGCGTGGGAAGAAATCCTCACCGGGGGGTCCGGCGTCCGGAGAGAATCCGGACGCGCAATCATCGCCCAAGGACCAGCCCTCCAACGAGCCGTGAGTATGAAAGAGGAAGTTTGATAAGAAAGTACCTTCGTTTATGCTTCTGTAGGTAACGAAATATTTATATCATGATTCGGATCTGCGGCCGCCTCGGATGAGTTCGTCCTCGGGGATCTTCTTCGGAGATGATGGAGAGCGATACCTCCGTCCGGACGCGCCGCCAGATGAGGCAAAGCGAGCCCAAGTATCGCCACGGAGGGCGCCCCGAGTCCGGAGGGTCGAAGTGTTCAACACCCACGAGCCCGGCTGGGAGAATCAAGAGTTTGCTTGAGAGGCGCCCATTTCGTAAGATCACCGCAGCGTTACGCGTCACGGTGGTTGAAGGATTTCGTCACGAAAGCGGATTGCGTGATGCTGCCATGAGCTTGCTGGCGGGATTTGAGGTATGCGAAAATAGCGCACCCTTTGATTTTTAACGGTTGTGCATATAAAAGATCGCCAGTATAGATAGTAGCCCCGAGACTCGGTAGGTTGTTGAAGACGACAGCGCGTCGAGGATCGAAAATCTAAATATCTCGGGTAATAAATATCGCCGTTCGACATGGTGGCGGATAGTCCGGGGCCAGCGGATGATCGTTTCCGAACGGAGTCAAGAATCTGGACATGGCGAGATCTTGACATAGCACTTGTCAATCAGCGACTTGACGAAGTCGCAAGGTAAATAAATTCTCCATAGCCGCTTTATTGAGTGGGTTAAAGCCCTCCTCTGATAAGTTATATGCTGTTTATACAGACAGTGCTGCTGCTATGGAGAGACTTCGGGCCGAGCTTGCACAAGCTAAGGAACAAGCCCGAAGGAGTGATGCGGCTGCGCGAGGGCGGCCGAGGAGTTGAAGGCGAAAAGGCTGCGACCTTTGCCTAAGCGAGGCGGAGGTGACCGGATTGGCCAAGAAATTAAAGGATGCTACCGATCGTAGCGAGGCTCTTGAAAAGAGCGCCTATTGGGCGGGAAGACTCAAGAAGGCCACGCCGGGACCAAGGATGCCCGCTCGCAATGCGGGCTATGAAGGAGGAGCTGCGCCAAGCGGAGAAATCACGGTGGCGAGCCGTTTCTGCGCGTCGCCGGTTTATGGATGCCAAGTATGCCCAATTTGAAAAGCATGGAGTTCGGAGGATCCTTACATGGACTTGGCTGCGAGTCGGCGGCGGCCGTTAAGCACTTCCGGAGCCTGGGGATCACGAGGTGGAAGAGTTATATTGACTCAATTCCACATCCGGATCGCCCTCTTCATTGTCTGGACAGAGTTGGCGAATGGGCCGAACTGAATAGACTGTCCGGGCTGGCTATGACTGACATCGTGGCCCATGTGTGGCCAGAGAGGTCCAAGGCGACGAGCTATTTTGGCCTACTGCAGCAGTTCCTTGGGGCGGTGCCGCATATCAAGGAGATGAAGCGGTCGGCCTGCATAGAGGGCGCGCGGATGGCTCTGGCCCGTAAAAGCGCAGATGTCCGGAGATGGATGCCACCGCTGTTCTGCCGAGGTTCGGATGGGAACGGCTTCTGCCAACATTATTTCGGGAAGTTATGCGTGGCGCTAGTATAATAGAGTCGCAGTGTTTCGAAGAATGTAACGCTCAATTGAACGCATTAACTTGTTTATGAATTATTATAGTATGAATGCTTTTTATACTTGTGCTTCCAAGTAGTAATACTTCTCCTTGCGGCCGTTTACGTATACTTGTGTATAACTTTGAAAGATGCAGATCTTGACTTCAGCCCCTTGCACAAGGTCTTTGGGGTGTTCGCAAAATAGCGCTTTTCACACTTTAATTTTACGTCTCGGTCCTGTTATAAGGAGGTGGTAGCGTGCTAACGAAGCAATCCGGACTATAATGCTTTATCTCTTTCACTTAGCCAATGGAGCTCGAGGGTGGGGCTACGATATAGCCCCTAATGGCACCGCACATCTCCGGATTCGAGTGCGTATGTGCTGACCGAAGCGGCCCTTCACAAAGCGGGAATTCTAAGCATTCCGTAGTCGATCAAGTGGTGACCGGACTCTCGCTATATCATGATAGTCGATTTTCGGCTTTCTCTCGAGGTGCTCACCCAGTGAACCGGGCACAATCGCAGAGTTCTCCGGTGCCGCGTTAGCGGGTGATCTGGAATGTAAGGCAGCAAAACACGGAGCCGCAAACCCAACATTTGACCAAAGACATGATTCGGAGCTGGTGCATATAGTGCCCAATCTTGAGACGCGAACACTTCGAGGTGTTCGGACTTTATGATAACGGGCAGAATTATACCCTAAGCCCCTTGTGTCCGGGTACGGGCATTGTCTTCTGACGCGGCCAATGCCAAATCGTCAGGCTCCGCCTCGGCTATAGGAAGAAGCCGAGGCCGATTTAGCAACAAGAGACAGTAATAAAAAGGTCTACGTAGGGTCTTAATCTGAAAAGAATCCTTGCGACGGGTCCCTATTGCACGTCTGCGCCTGTGTCTCCGTTGTGCCGTTATCCTGGACGGGTACGCACGTTGTTCATCTGTAGAAAAGAGAGGAACATTTCAAAAACAGTTCGTGCGAAAATGATGCAAAAGAATAAGCGTAAATAATTAAGGTTAGGTTTATATGAAACCGATGTTAGTCGTGCGCGCAGCCCCTTGTGAAAGGGTATGCGGCTAGGGAGCCCTAACTGCTGAGTCCGGATTCGTCTATCCGAATCCGGGGTCTTTATGACCCTCGACTGAAATGGTGCCATGTGGACGGGCATCTTAAGTGTAAGAGGCGCGTAATGCGGTATGGCATTGAAGCGGACAAAAGCCTTCGTCCTAATAGTGCTTGATGTTCACTTTTAAATGGGACGATATGGAAAATTAACTTTTCTCGTCGGAAATTGTTCGGTGATCGAACACGACTTCGAGTAATATCGAGCCTGCACTTGGCGTAAGGGCCGGCGTAACTCCTTTGAAGGAAGTGCGGCTGTGTCGAATTTTGGTAGGGTCTATCCCCATCCGACGGATTGTGCTTGAATATAGCAGGTTTAAGTCACTGCCTCCGTCCATTAGGGCGTTTGTGAATTGTAGTCCGTCTATTATCGATTCAATATCGGGAGTCCGCCCCATGGTTCGAACACTTTTGGAATAATCCGGTGGTCGAAATTGATTGGTTTTGATATCCAATCTCTATGGTTTATGGGCGGACCATGCGAAGCTCTTTTAGAAAGTGCCGCGACTGTTTTCCGTGTCCTCACATGAAGTGAGTTCTTGCTTTGACCCCTTGTGGGAAAGTCTTTTGTTTTCGGTGTCCTGCTGGCGGGGTTTATCTTCTTCGCTGACGCGTCGAGCCCCTTGCGTTCGGCGTTTAGTCGGCGGACTGTTTGAAAACCCAACAATCCTGTGGGTGTGATTTGCGAGCCTTAAAAGTCTTTGTGGATTTGTGAGATCCGACCCAGGATTTTGTGTAGATTAGACAGCTCGTCGTATGTCGTCCTTGATGGGTTGAGCTTTATTATTCGCCGTGAGCTTTTAAATCCGGCGTTAACTGCCGTGCTCTTTGGGCTTTTCTCTTTATTCGGCGCTGATCTTTTTCTGCGCCATGATTTTCCGTTCCATCTCTTATCTCGGATGTACTTGGGTCATTGGTCTGCTTCTTGCCAACCAGCTGTCCTCTCCAGCGCAAAAGCAGGTCATGAGGCTTGTTAATGCGGTCATTGTTCTCGGTTTCTCTTGACCGAGGTGTACAGTGACCATTCGTCTCGGACATTGTGCTTAAAAGCTGCTAAGGCTTGGCGTCCGGACGATCGACTATTTGGTTCTTTTGGTAAGGAACCTGTTCCGAATTTCATGGCTGACTCTCCGGGCTGTTGAGTTATGTGACTTAGGTCATCTGCATCCGAAGGCGGACGTAAGTCCCTTGAAAATTTGCTCTAGCGCTTCCTCGAGCTCTTCCCAACTTGATGTTTTACGGGAGGCTTTTGAGCCAATGACAGGCTGGCCCTTTGAGCTTGAGGGTAGATATTTTATGGCGTGGAGATCGTCTCCTCGGCCATATGTATATACAATATATAGTCTTCTATCGAGACTCCGATGTCTGTTGTTCCATGGTAGGCTTCTATGTTAATGGGTTAAACCTGCTGAGAATTCATGTTCCGGCACCTCGTCTGTGAAGCATAGTGGGTGTCTGGCGCCCTGTGCTTATGCGTGCTATCGTTGGACACTTAGCGTGTTCCTTTGCTTATTGGGGCTTTCCTTTTGGGTCCGTAGATGGACCTCTTGGGCCATTTTGCGGTGGAGGCTTTATGGCCTCTTCGTCGGTCTGGGAGCAGCTTGCGCTTGGGTAGCTCTTGGTTGGTGGCTGTTGCCTTGTTTGTCTGCGGTTTTGAGCACTTTGCTCCATCTTATCCGGGCGCGTCTTCCGCTGTGTTGAGCTTCGCTTTTCCTCCTTGAGCTTCTTTCTGTAGCGATGAGCCTGCATTTGCAAAGATCTTGTTAAGCGGGCTCTTGAGTTAAATGCGTCATCGTGGCTTGATTCGTCCTCGGAGGAGGTACATAGTTGTGATCCTCAACCTTTTCTTCTGCCGCCCTTTCGTGAGGGCTTGCTTCTACATCCTCCTTATTTGAGTCTTTACGGAGGGTTTGTCTTGACACTCTCCGGAGTGTTATTATCTCCGTGCGGATTCTCCATTCTTGTTGTGGCGGGATTTAGGCGGCGCCGTCGGCGTTTGGGTTGCTTCTTTAGAATCTTCCTCCGTTGCTTTCTCGCCATCCCCTTCTTTTGGGGTATCCACCATGTAGGCGTCATATGGCGAGGTGGCCTTCCGGTGTCCGTGGTATTTGGGTCTGATCGTCTCGGCATCATCGTCCATAAGCGTCGATGTCCTCGGGTCGTAGTCTAGCATGTCGGTTAGATCCTCGGCAGTGGCTACAAAGTGGGTGGTGGGTGGGCTCTAATTTCTTCGTCGTTCGAACTCCAACCGTCTGGCCATAGTCGGCCAGGATTCTCTGATAGCGAGAGATGCTTGAGAGAATTCAAGATATCGCCAAAAGGCGAGTGTTGAAAGATGTCCGCGGTGGTGAATTCCATAACCGGCGCCCAATCTGGCTTAATTGGCGGGGGCGCGGGAGGCTCGGAGTCTGGCGAGGACTCTGGCGCCTCGGGATCATGAGTTTCGCAAGGGACAAAATTGGTATTCGGCTCCATCGTCGTAGATGTTGAAGCCCCCGGGGCGGCGTCTATCCACCGACCCTCGTCATGGGCAATCGGCTCCGGGTGAGTAGCCGGGGCGGATTCAAGTGCGGCCACCAAAGCACTGTCCGGTGGCAGAGCTAGATCATGCCCATCGTCGCAGTGCGGCGCGCTTGGCTGTGGCTCGAGTCCGTCGAAGATCAAGTCTCTGCGGTCATCGGCCGTAAAGTTTAGGCTTCCGAATCTGACCTGGCGGCCAGGGGCGTAGCTTTCGATCTGCTCCAAATGGCCAAGAGAGTTGGCCCGTAGTGCAAAGCCACAGAATACGAAGATCTGTCCGGGGAGAAAAGTCTCACCCGGGACAACATTGAAGTTTGAAGATGCCATCGGGCCTATCGGTGACGACACAGAGGAACTCTCAATGAAAGCACCAATGTCGGTGTCAAAACCGGCGGATCTCGGGAAGGGGGTCCCGAACTGTGCGTCTAGGTCACAATGTTTTTACCCAGGTTCAGGTCCTCTCGATGGAGGTAATACCCTACGTCCTGCTTGATTAATATTGATGATATGGGTAGTACAAGAGTAGATCTACCACGAGATCAATGAGGCTAAACCCTAGAAGCTAGCCTATGGTATGATTGTTGAGATGTAATGTTGTGTCCTACGGACTAAAGCCCTCCGGTTTATATAGACACCGGAGAGGCTAGGGTTACACAGAGTCGGTTACAATGGTAGGAGATCTACATATCCGTATTGCCAAGCTTGCCTTCCACGCCAAGTAAAGTACCTTCCGGACACGAGCCGGAGTCTTCAATATTCTATCTTCGTAGTCTGGGAGTCCGGCGGATATTGATAGTACGGCTATCCGAACACCCCCTAGTCCAGGACTCCCTCAGCAGCCATCGCCGACTTGCTCGAGGCGAAACGCCCCGTGTACGCCACCCCTATGGAGAACATCCGCGCCCGTAGCGGCGGAAAAGCTGAAGAACTTTAGAGGCGAAGCGCCGTGTGATGCCGGAGGCGAGTCAGCACCTCCTCGGCCAGTTGCTTTGCGCCAAAAGCGGCAGCGGCTTGTGAATCTTTTGCTCGCGGCAATAAACGACGACTTACCTCCCGCCGAGATCAAAGCGCGACCTCCCGGACACCGGTTGGCGGAGTCGCGGAAGAAAAGAAGAGCCAAGCTGTCGATCCGCAGTTGGACTCGCATCACCATAAGCCGACCAAGATGGCGCCCAAGAAGCGATGAAACGGCAGGGCGACTATCTGCCCCCCCACCCGAAGAAGCGGCGAGTTTCTCCGCCGCTGTTGAGCATCCGACTCTCGGAGGTTGGCTTGGCCGCCGAGAAAGTCGAGAGAATAGCGCCCGCCATCGGATCGACCGACTCCACCTATCCCTAAGCGGCGGAAGAAGAAGATGAGCTGGGTCCGCCTTGCCGGGCCCGCGCCGAGATGAGCCCTTCCCCAAAGGTTCCGCTCCCCGAGACACACCAAGTACACCGGCTCCGTGAAGCCGGAGGGCCTGCTGATAGACTACTCCTGGCCGTCAACACCAGCAAGCGACAACAAGCGGGTTGCCGTGAAGTATGTTCCTCTCATGCTCGAGACACGGCCGGGCGTGGCTGAACAAGCTGAAGCCCGCAGCATCAACAGCTGGGTCGACTTCACGAATCCATCATTCGCCTTCACCGGCAGCGTACAAGCGACCTCCCAAGCGCGCCAGCTCTCCTTGTCGTGCAAGGTCGAAGAATCAGCAGCGACTACCTCGCACGCTGGGGCCGAACGAAACTCCTGCAGGCGTGCACGAGGTGCAGGCCATTGAGTACTTCACCGCCCGGGTGCCGAGAGGCACCGTCCTCAAGCACAAGCTCCTCTGCGGCGAGCACTGAAACCCTTGACGAACTGCTAGTCATAGCGGATAAATGCATACGGCCGACTCTTCCATGAAGGCGGAGATTCAGGTCAGCGGTGGCAAGGTGACTCCCCAAGCTCCAGAACCCAGTGGAGCCGCGCCCGGCGACAACAACAAAGCGACAAAGCGCAAAGGCCCGACAGGCCGACTTCCAGCGGTCGGCGGTCATGCGATGAAGATCAGGCCGGAGGGCAGCCTCCGGCCAAGCGGCGGCAAGTCAATTGGTTGCCGCTTTCTCCTATGAGCGAACTTTGGATGGTCCTTGGAAGTTCCGCGGCCAGGCGAAGCCTTGAACCACACCACAAGAAAGTGCCCTTTGGCTGGCGAATCGACAAGGGAGCGGCCTTACTCCTCGCCGCTGCGAGGGCCGCGCCTCCACCGCCGCCTCGGCGGCGGCTCGGCCGATCGGCGCAGTCAAGGCGAGTTTCTAGAAGAGCACGGAGCCCTCGTGGTGTTCACCGGTGTGGCGAATGACGGCGCAGCGGCGCCAACAACAGCAAAGTAAATGCAATGCAGCGGATGCTCGAGTTCATGCATTGGTGAGAAGCCTATCGGTTGGAGTCGGGCGGATCACCTAGAGGTGATGCGAATCCGAGCTCCATACTGGTCTTAAGGCGTGACCTTGGCCCTTGATAGGCGGGTCGCCCGTTTCTCATGGTCACGATAGATGGAGGCAGCAGCATAAACATCTGTACAAAGACACCATGGAAAGCTTCGGAATCGGCGAAGGCAGCTGCGGAGCAGCCGCCTGATGTTCCATGGAATTGTGCCGGCCTCTCCTGCTCACCAATCGGCAAGATCTGATATCGTCCTCTTGGAGACAAATATCACTTCGCGAGAGCGGTCTGGTTGAGGTGGTGGACTTGGAGAGTCCGTACCACGCACTACTTGGCGGCCTGCCTGGCCAAGTTCATAACGATTCCCCCTCGCCTACCTCGAGATGAAGATCTGAGAGCTCAAGGGATCTGACCGTTGCGGTGACTACAAGAAGTCGTCGCTTGCGGCCGAAAGCGGTCGGCTGGCGAGTCTTTGGTGATCGCAGCCAAGCGGCTCCTTGACCAAGTCGTGGCGATGGCGGAAAGCAGCCGAGATGTCGCCCGACCCCAAGAGTCGGGGCGAAGGATCATTCAAGCCGGCTAAAGAAACCAAGAAGATACCCTTGGACCCAGAGCACCCAAAGAGATCTGGCTGTCGTAGAGCACGGCCTTGACAGCAAATAGGAAAAGCGAGCTC